>CM035158.1:43350670-43449585 GCA_020205615.1 Panax quinquefolius | reverse complement strand
ATCAATTAATATTTTGAATCAATTCACCATTTAGAATCATTCCATATCTTTCCTTAATTTTAGTTAGATAGAAACAAGCAATCTAAATAACCTTAACTACTAAACAACTTCTGACAAATGCTAAAAGTTTAATCTTGTAGATATTTTAAGAATTAAAAAAACCGATGAAGCTAAACAACACAAGCACAAGCAGTTGCATTTAATTTAGTTGAGTATTTTTCGTAAGATATAATAATCTCATGCTTTGCAGTAAATTATTAATCCTAGTTGTTTTGCAAATTAGAGCGACCAAACAATTACGGATTTGATATCTAATTTAGCAGTAGATTTTAATGATTAATAATATAGTATGCATCCTAGCAATCAAACATATCAAACATAAAATTCTTGTACATAAAAATAATCAATACTCAAAATATAATTAAACAATAAAACAAATTAGATCTCACAGTGTAATACTTCTGAGATTTCCATCTCCTTAATCCAAGAATAGAAGTTTAGTTACACATAACCATGAAAATCACCAAAGAATAATAGAGAGAGTTTGTAGACTAGCTAGATCCCCCTCCCAAGTGTCTAATAACATGTATTTATAGTCTACATAGGAAAACCCTAACTTAGGAGGAAAAGAATTGGAAAAACTACTAAAAACCCTCAAAATCCCGTGCAAAATGGTTTCAGAAACGTGTTTGGGCTCAAAAATTACGCACAAAGACATGAGCTAGAGCGCCGCGGCTTCCAACTTAAGAGTTGCGACTTTGGATGAGGGTCGCGGCTTCCATACTTAAGATCAACGGCTCTAACCACCTAAACTTGTAGATTTTTTCGTTAGCTTCGATTTGACAATTGACAAATCTCGTAACTCTTCCCAAATAAAAAGTTATGGCCCTTTTAAGGTTATTAGTCCTGATAGGAATCCAACTTCAACCAGTAATTTTTTATCAATGTTTGGACACCCAAACGAACTCGAATTTTTACAAATAATACCTTTTTGGAAAACTCAAGACACCCTCTACCACTTCAAGAATATTATTTTTTTCATTTTAAAACTCTAACACAAACCAAAACTCAGTTAAAGCTCTAGAGGTCGAATCTGTCCAAAAGCTAAAAATCTTGAATTGAGCTCCATTTGTCCTCCAAATCATCTCTAAAGCCACGGACTTCCTCAATTGCACCTTCAAAATATGAAACTAATGAGTGTATTTAGACACAAAATCAATACAAAAGATAAAGAATTAAGGGATAAAAACATAACAAATTCCATTTACATCACGCAACTAGAGTTTATTAAATGAATTAAGCTCGAATAAATTCCTTTATCTATTTAGATAAACAAGTCGAGCTCAAAAATGTGATGTTCAACTTGATTAAACTCAATTCGTTTAGCATTTAATTAATATTTTCTTTTTACTTTATAATAATAAAAAAAAGTTAAACAAGCTTAAGCTCGACTATCGTGTGGCTTGAGCTCTACTTTCGCTCAAGCCCAACTCGAGTTTAACTCTCACTCAAACCTAGCATGAGTTCGACATTTGCTTAAGCCTAACTTGAATTTAACTTTCGCTTAAACCCAGCTTGAGTCTGACTTGTTTAGCAAACGGGAAAAGTTTGTATACTAAATCTCAAGGTTGTTTAAAATTTGACTCTACTCAACTTGTTTAACTTTTAAACTAATCTACTCGTTTAACTTTCAAAAGCAGAAAAATGAACTCCTCGTTAATAGCTCTACTTGAAATTTAATTGTGAAATAAAGTTCCTGAATCCTCGTGGAAGTCATTATCTTAATTAGCTACCTCAATTCAGCTGGTTAATGATACATAACTCCACATATAAAAGAAAGAAGCATGCAAGTAGGAGATATGCTCCACTTTTTTATGGTTAGGGTTTATGAATGTAACAGTATCAGGCAGGCAGTAACTATTATAACAAGTGGGAGATTGTTATATATTGCACCTTATTTTACACTTTTGAGACTTATTGTTTGTCATATTTGAGTTTGATAAAACTCATTTGTGGACATAATTTAAGTAAGTATTGTCAACGTCGGGATTTTTATTTGTCCCTTTCTGTTCTTGTCTTTTGGTGTTTTCATGCTAGGTGAGATTTGTTTGGAAAAAAAACAAGTTTGAAAAGGTTCGACATTTATATGTCGACGATTGGATTATAAGAGTTGCCAGTTGGTATTTTTAAATGGTTGCACCAACTCAACCAAGAAAAGGTTTGCACAATAACCTAGTGATGTGACACTGCTTAACTGGTCTGTGAAACTGAGATTCGTTAGGGTCCGGGGGCTTGATTAAGCAGAGGGAAGGTGTTAGGCACCCCCCGACTTCCGTGGTGACACGGTTACCGCCAATTTTCAATTTAAACTTTTATCTAAATGTGTGTGTGTGTAGGTCAATGTGTAATTATCTGGAAGTAGCGCTATGCCTTATTTGCACCTATATACATAGGGTTTGAATTTTGTATAAAAGTTCAATTTTAAAGAGATATGGTAGTGATGTTTTATAAAACAGGTTTTTCAAACCCTTGTGCTCAATAGTAATTGAGGCCTTTGATACTTCCATTTTATTATGTGTTCGGCTTGGTTTCTTTTATTATTTTCGAGATGTGAATCATCTTCGAGAAAATAATATACATAGAAGTGCCGAAATCCTTGTGGGCATGAGAGCCATCTAAGGATATTCAAACATCGTGAATAATTTACAAGCTGGTAGCAGCTAAAAATGTCTATCACGGAAACCGAATCTAGATTCAGGAACTAAATCTGTGATCACATGATTCCTAGGCTCACATGATGATAGAGTATGTCCAAAAGCTGTAAATTAATTATATATATATATATATATATATATATATATAACCTATAAATATATTTATAATGAACAATCAACCGCCATGAAGTAAACTCCAGGCAGGATGTGAAATTTAAATATATATATATATATATAAAGCTGTAAAAGGCCACGAAGTGATCTCCAGGCCAAACAGAAATTTAAATATATATAAAAGTTGTAAATGGCCACGAAGTGATCTCCAGGCCTGACTGAATTGTAAATATATATATATATATAAGCAATAAAAGCCACGGACCGACGGTCCGGGCATACGCACACAACACGACTCTTAATGTGAATAATTGTGTGTGAATGAAAGTGGAGAAAGGCTTTAAGAAATCTGAGATGTCTTACAGTGGGCTGCCAAGAAGACTTCAGATGGCTTTAAATGAATGAATACTCAATTTTCACCGGTAAAATATAGCAAACACAAGCTCACAGGTGTTTGGAAAGAGAAAGCACTTCATTTAAAGTGTGTACAAAGCAAAATGGACAGGGTTTCCTAACCTTTTCTCTCTTGAAAATGGCCACCCCATACCCTCTATTTATAGAGGGGGGAAGCACCTGCGGCTACCCAGGGTTCCCCGGGCTCCGTGCGTCCTGCCGTCTCAAAGTACGTGTACTCGTGCAACGCGTTGTCCGCTCGAACCTTCATAACTTTCAATCCGGGCATCCGATTGAGGCGTATATTACCTTTCTGGAATGCTGTTGTCGAGAGCTACATAGTAACATGGGAGAAGAGGTTGTACGAAGCCGAGAAGATGGGTCCATGACTAGATCTTCAGGTCTTCAAATTCTATCCAGTGTGCTGTCTTGTGCAGTAGTCACTCAGGATTTGAGCTATAGTTCTTGTAGGGCACTTCTGTGTAGAATGTGGGTTAAAATGTTGTTGAGATGGCATAAATGTGGGATCGAAGTGGCAAAATGATAATTTTGCCCCTCATCGGGGTTATCTTCAGTTCTAGGCTTATTTAGCAGTCGTTGCTCAGGGTTATCTATGAGATTGGGCTTCTGTGAGTACTAAAGGTCCTCAGTTTTGTCTATGAGGTGTTCCTATCCTCCCGAGGTTATCTTCGGGGTTAGAACTAAGTGCCTCGAGGTTATCTCCGAGGTTGAAGTTGACTTCTAGGGGTTAAAATGAGCTTTTCTAGGGTTATCTCTGAAACTGCAACTGCATTCCTTGGGGTTGTCTTTGGGACTGGAACTGAGTATCTCGAGGTTATCTTCGAGATGGCAAACTGATTATCTCGAGGTTATCTCCTGAATTAAGCTGAGTTGACCTCCAGGATTATATCTAGAAGATGATTCTGCCCTCCTGCAAGGTTAGTAATAGGAATGCAGAAATTTCGAGTGTCTATAGATGCCCCTCTTTATCATATTCATGCAATGTAATGGCATGGGTAGGATAAAGAATACTAGAAACTTGAAATATGACAAGATAATCATGATGCAGTGTAATGCAACATGATGTAGTGTAATGCAGCATGATGCAAATGTATGATGAATGTGGTTTGTTGGATCATTTTCCAATGGAATGTTATGACTGTTTGTTCCCATGACTTCTGATGGGGACTGAAGTTATCACTGATGACCCTGACGAACTGATTGGATGTTTACTCAATCCAAAGCTCTCAGGAACTTCCAGGATGTTGACGTTGGAGTTATCACCAAAGTCCTTAATCCTTGGTATTGCTTTCCCACTAAGGATGTACCTCTCATGTATGAGAGACTCATGGGGATTTGTCCTTTATCTGATGATGACTGGTATAACATATTCCATCATCGGTCCTCCCTGACGAGGATAGTTTTCCCTAGTTTGTATTGCCAGGTCCTTCCAGTGCTTTATCAGAGTTACTGCCAACAGTTGGGTTGTCAGGGTTGTCTAACCTTCGTTGAAATGTACTTCAATGAATACCATCACCGGATTATCTCTGATGCTTCGTTGGGTTTAATTGCCAACGGCTGAATGATTTCAGGGTTGCTTGACCCTCATTGAAATGTGGTTCAACGGCTAAGATCATCGGATGACTTCCGATGCTTCGCTGGATTTACTTGCCAATGGCTGAAATAACGATAAGGTTGCTTGACCTTTGTTGAAATGTGCTTCAACGGCTTACATCATCGGATTATCATCGATGCTTCACTGGATTTACGTGCCAATGGCTGAAAGATGTCAAGGTTACTTGACCTTCGTTAAAATGTGGCTTAACGACTAATATCATCAGATGGTTTCCAATGCTTCGCTGGATTTATATGCCAATGACTCAAATTGTATGAAATCCCTTCTGGGGATAGGCTTTTGGAGTTACGACCCCGATGCCGTCTTGTGAGGTATTACCGAGTGTAGTTTGCAATAGCTGTGATCATTGGTGTTGTGAACCCTGTGTCTGGGCAAATACCAATGAGTGATATGTAGACCCGCAGTTTGATCTTTGAAAACCATGATTTCAGGCTTTTCCGCTCAATCGCGTAGCGTCTTTTTTCCTGATTTAACTTTTTTAACTTGTGAGACCTCCTTTGCAACTCAAATTGGACCGAGCCAGAGGGGTGGGACCCACTTAAGAGAGTCGTAGGTACAACTGTGGAAGCCGTAGGTACACCTACGGCCATCCGTGGGTAGTACTTGTTGGCCCTTTCACAAGTCATTTTCAAGTCGTGCCACATAGAGAATCTGAGAGTTCTTCTTCAGATTTGCAGAGTTCGGGCCACTTTCTGCAAAATCAAAAATTGTACAAGTGTTCCACACTATCCTGATAACGTATACATGTCCTTTTTTCCAATTTTTATCCGTTGGAAAATGAGTTATGACATGAAATGCTTCTAAACATATAGTAGTGAATATGCATGCTCATATGACTTGATAAAAAATATTCAACATAGTACATGTTAGTATTTAACCATGCTAAACATAGTGATGTTAAAAAATATAACTTTTGAAACAGTCAAATTGGCACCTTTTTTCTGCTATTTCTTATCTTATTTGAGGATAAATGAGCAAAGGTTGTAAAGAAAAGTAATCTTGGTAATTAGGCTACCCTTACGAATTTATGACTTTAACATTTTTATGCATATAGGATGTTTATGACTGTGAGTTGGTGTGCTACTGAATGGCCACCTAGTCATGCCTACGTGCATATGGATAGTCCTATTTACAAAGGAGACTCTGGCAAAAAATTTCCATGAGCCTAGGCATTGGGTAGACATGTATTTTTAAATCTACTGTAGGTATATGTTAAAGTAATTCATGCATGCATCTAGTCATAAAATGCACTTGAAAAACTCTAGGTTATAAATTACTACACCCTTTCTAAGGTGATTTGGAGTCTTGTGTCCAGATATATGGATCCGGATCAGCAGAGTAGTTCCCGCAGGACCACTTCAGGTGTGAGGAGGAGAGCTTCAGATGTGCCTCGACCTTGTTCAGTCAGACAGCCTCGTCGATTGGTAGAGGCGGTGATTTATCCTATCCAGGTTGAGGTACCAGATGTTGAGGACGAGGAGGAGGATGTACCGGTTACGACTCTCGCTCCTGCTGCTCATGCTTCCCGTAGGGATCTTTCAGGAATTAATGCGACAATTCCAGAGCTTCTAGATGATTTGAGTCTCCACCCCTCTGTGTACTTGCAGGCAAACGAGGTAAAAGCTGGATTTAATATTCCTTTTTCCTATTGATGAGGAGTCAGGATTCTGATGTTGATTTTCTTTTGTGATGTAGGTTTCCAGCTTTACGCAGCTTCGAGGGAACTAGTTCAGCATACACTCTCTGTATCAAGCTCTCCATCTAGAGTATAGAGAGATTGTGCATGGTTGGGGCTTTGAGACGTTCTTTTCCATCTTCCCCCACCATTGTCCCTGGGGTTACCTTAGGGCGTTGTTTGAGCGCTGGTTTCACCAGACTCAGTCTCTCCATCTGCTTGACTGCGAGGTGATGATGACGCCGATGGATTGGCAGTTTATCACCGGTATGGAGTTTGGAGGGTCGCCATTGCCTTTTACGGCGAACATTACCCCGACTGTCGTTAGATCCTTGCTAGGAGTCCCAACGAAGGCGCTCAAGGGCAGGACAGTCCTCACTGGTCCTTTGAGCGTAGATGCTATGAGCGGGGCATTGAGTGAGCCCATACCCGCTGATGTGAGAGTCAGGGATCGCATTCTTCGGCAATTGTTCCTGCTCATTCTTAGGGGTTGCTTAATAGCAGATAACTCTTCCACAGTGTCATTCGCTTTGGTTAGCGCCACACGAGAGGTGGACCATATTTGAGAGTATGACTGGGGCTCCCACAACTTTGCCTATTTCCCCAGGGGAATGAGCATGTGTTCACAGGGCTTGACAAAGGCTTGGCTAAGATTTTACCCGTTTTTGTTGGTGAGTATTTCTCTTTTAATTTCCCATGTATAGTGTAAGACTCCGAATTTTATGAAATAAAAGTATTCAATTTTTTTATTTAGTAAATAGTTAAATTGATAAAAGTTTAAAGTTAAGGTTGATATATGTAAAATTTTCAAAATACGCAAGTGGTTGTATAATATTCATTGTTGTCGGGGATTATTCGCTTGGTCGTGAAATATTCTTGATGTCGGAGAATATTTGTACGACAGCGCAGCCATTTGTGGGTCCCATAATAGAAAATTTTCGGATGAAGAAAATGATACGAACGAGTTTTTTTTAATAATAACAACATAACGATTACCGTTAAAACTGTTGGAATACCCAGTGGGTAAAGTAATGTAATACGCGTTGTTGTACAGTAGCACACAGTATTGCACAATATTTTTATATTATTGTTAATTCAATAATTGTCACTGCACAGTATTTCTCATTATCAGATCAATAATTCATATTTTTTGAATAATATTATTAGATAGCATTATTGGCAATGTCTAAGGAAGTTCAGTCTAGAAAAGGGGTTTGATCACCTAATTGCGCTCCAGTAAGGAGAAATCCTTATCGGAAAGCTCCCTCTTTCCTAGGAACGACCTGGTTGTCAATATTATAGTTCTCTAACATTATTTGTGAATAATTAATTATTGATTTATATAATAAGAAAATATTTATTTAATGTGGATATAAATGGAGGAATTTTTAGAAAAGTGACAATTGTTGAAAATTGATATTTTATATTTTTTGATAAAATAATTCATTCAAATATATTATTATATTAAATTATAAATGTATAATGTGATAATATAATAATATAATAATGGTGATACTTTTACACTAAATTCACGGTATACGAATAAAATGAGGAAGAAGAGTGCAAATTGGGTCTGAATGGTATTTTTAAGGATTAAAACGTGTAAAATATTTGGTGGAGGATTTTTCTAATTGAGTGGGCCCCACTTGTGTGTAAAATATGCTAATTTTTGTTGGCCAAAGTGGGTGTGCCATGAATTTGATCCGTAAGTAAATTTTCAAGGATAGAATGCTATGAGATTTCATTCGTAGGTAAATTCGGGTTATTTTTCGTTCAGAATTTGGAAAAACTTTCTTCTACAAAGTTGTAGAGAATTAAATTTCATATGGAATGGACATAAGGTTTGTATTTTTTTTTGATAAAATAGCTATTTATTATGAATTATTGAAGTTTCTGAATATTGTTTAAATTAAAAATAAGGGGTGGGACCCACTTATCCTTTTTACCTCTTGATTTTGCTGAATTTGGTGGGCCCCAGTTGTTGAGTGCTGAGATTATGATGTGGTGTGCGTAAGAAAAAAAATTATTTTATTAAATTTTTTGCTTTGGTGTTCTAAGTATTTTCCTATAAATAGGCTGCTTAGGTTAGAATTTAAAATCACACCAGAATCAAAAGTTTTCTCTCTCTATAATATTAAGTGTATTTTTGTGAGTATTTAGATATTTTGAGAGTTGATAAGCAGTGCAAGTTTTCTTCAGTATTATATCCGTTATTTCAGTCAGAAGTATTTATCTTTTGAGGTAAGGGATGGTAAGCGATGTTATTTTTTTGAAGTAAATGATGTTATTTCTTTTAATATCATTGTACCGAAAATATTGATATGAATTTTATTATAAAACTTTATCCTTTTCTTGTAGGGGTTAATATTCACGTATATGATACTATTCACGTATATGGCACTATTTACATATACAACACTATTCACGTATATGACACTATTTACGTATACGATACTATTTACAAATATGGGGTACTATGCACAGGTTGCTATTCACGTGGTATTATTCATGACAAAATTGGTTTCTTTTTCTAACCAAATTATCGTTGAATCTTATTCTTGAAATTAAATCCATGTTTTGAACATATTATTTTTATTATCATATATAACATTTTTATAATCCTAGTGATGAAATTTCTCTTTGACTTGAGTGTAAAGATGAATTGTTAACTGGTATGATCATGACCATTGAATTTACAATTGATTATCTTTAGCTTAAGTGCAAAGGTGAATTGATCAACATGGTTATAATTATTGTTTATATAAATTCTGAAATGATTAATTATATATTTCTTTGTGATATTAATATCTTTGGCCTGTAGTGCAAAGGTGACCTGTTGTTGAATATCTTTGGCTTGTAGTGCAAAGATGACCTATTGTTGAATATCTTTGGCATGTAGTGCAAAGATGACAAGTTGTTGAATATCTTTGGACCGTAGTGCAAAGATGACTTGTTGAATATCTTTGACCTGTAGTGCAAAGACGAACAGTTGATGAATATCTTTGGCCCGTAGTGCAAAGATGAATTTATTAGTATGATTATGAACAGGAAATATGATTTGGTATAACCATGATCTTTGATATTTCATGTAAAAACAGGTGATAAAAATTATCTTCGTTCTTGGTACGAAGAGAAATTTAGAACCACAATTATGATTATGAGTTATTCATATGATTGTGGACAAGAACTGTTGATTAATGTTATAGGGATAAAACATTGTTGGTGGACTTTTAACATGGAGAAGATAATACACTTTAGGGTCTATTTGACTATTCTAATAGATTGCTCGTTCCGCTGCAACTATGGTTGAAAAGTTTTATCATCTACCACATGTTTTAAATCTATGATTTATTACTGACGAAGGCTATTTATAATTTAATTATCTTTAGTCATGATATTCTTTACTGGGCTAGTTGTGCTCACCCTTTTGCTTCATAATTCCTTTCAGGTAATAAGAGTGTAGTTGGGTCGAGTGGGGGTAATAGGGGAATAGAACGGTGGTCTATAACTATTGAGGTTTCCCCTAAAATAGTATGGAAATAATTTTATCAAGAATTTTAAATAAGTGTGTCGTATTTTATACGTTATTTAGCCGTTGATTTTGGTAAAACAAATAGGGTGAGGCGAACCTAACTTTGGAAGGGTGTTTTGCCACTATCATACAAGATGTCTAATAACATTCGACTTCATATTATCATAAGACAGGGTTGTGCACATCCACTTGCTGATTATATCTATGAGCACTACCTATATAATCTTGGAGCTTGGTAGAAATATAATTCTCAATTGGAGACAATAAAGATAATTATATGGCAAGAGAAGAATCACCATTGGAAAGAACATGATAGTAATCTTCTCGTTTTTCTTTGGGGTCTATTGGGTCAACCAAGGATGATTCTCAAGTCATATGATATCTATTATAACTTAGATGCATGGCCTCCCATGTACGAAGGTTTCCTTGAGCATTTTTCAAAGATTTTAATTTCTAAAATAGTTATTAACTGTACCTTTATGTAAGGTACCATTGTAAGGTGATGTGGCCAAGGCACCATGAGAGTTACATATATTTGTATTAAAACTCACAGCTCATGTGTTATCATATTTTGCACGACAATTGCATTAATGAAGTTTGTATTTTGTTTTTGTACCATGTATTTGGCGACTAAGAATGGGTTGTGTGGACCTATTTTGGGGGTGTCATAGTTGGTATCAGAGCTTAGGGATATGGTCGCTGGCGGAGATCTAAGTCTAGCACTAGGAAGGGAGAGACGAGTAATATACTTCGCTAGTGTATGACTTACCTAAGCTAAAATTTCATACTTGATAAGTTAACAAATTGTGATATGTCAATTAACCTTTATTTTGAAGCTGTATTCTAGAATGAGCAATGGAGAAATCATGATGACAGGGAAGATGGAATCTGAAATGAAAGCAAGGTATTCTCAACTCTTAGAAATACCAGGTACGCAAATTTCGAGGAGGAAATTTCATAAGAAGGGGAGATTGTAAGACCCCGAATTTTATGAAATTAAAGTATTTAATTTTTCTATTTCTTAAATAGTTAGATTGATAAAAGTTTAAAGTTAAGGGTGATATATGTAAATTTTTCAAAATAAGTAAGTGGTTATAAAATATTCCTTGTTGTCAGGGAATATTCGTTTGGTCGTGGAATATTCTTGATGTCGGAGAATATTCGTACGACAGCACAACCATTTGTGGGCCCTATAACGAAAAACTATCGGATGAAGAAAATGACACGAACAAGATTTTTTAATAATAACGGCGTAACGGTTACCGTTAAAACTGTTGGAATAACCGATGGGTAAAGTAAAGTAATAAGCGTTTTTGCACTGTAGCACACAGTATTGCACAGTATTTTTATATTATTATTAATTCAATAATTGTCACTGCACAGTATTTCTCATTATTAGATCAATAATTAATATTATTTGAATAATATTATTTGATAGCATTATTTGCAATGTCTAAGGAAGTTCTGTTTAGGAAAGGGGTTTGGTCACCTAATTGTGCGCCAGTAAGGAGAAATCCATATCGGAAAGCTCCCTCTTTCCTGGGAACGACTTGGTTGTCAATGTTGTAGTTTTGTAACCTTATTTGTTGATTTATATGATAAGAAAATATTTATTTAATGTGGATTTAAATGGAGGAATTTTTAGAAAAGTGACAATTGTTGAAAATTGATATTTTATATTTTTTGATAAAATAATTCATTCAAATATATTATTATATTACATTATAAATGTATAATGTGATAATATAATAATATAATAATATAATAATGGTGATATTTTTACACTAAACTCACGGTATACGAATAAAATGAGGAGGAAGAGAGAAAATTGGGTCCAAATGGTATTTTTGAGGATTAAAACGTGTAAAATATTTGGTGGAGGATTTTTCTAAATGAGTGGGCCCCACTTGTGTGTGAAATATGCTAATTTTTGTTGGCCAAAGTGGGTGTGCAGTGAATTTGATCTGTAAGTAAATATTCAAGGATGGAATGCTATGAGATTTCATCCGTATGTAAATTCGGGTTATTTTTCGTTCAGAAATTGGAAAAACTTTCTTCTACAAAGTTGTAGAGAATTAAATTTCATATGGAATGGATATAAGGTTCATATTTTTCTAATTAAATGGCTATTTATTATGAATTATTGAAGTTTCTGAATATTATTTAAATTAAAAACAAGGGGTAGGACCTACTTGTCCTTTTTACCTCTTGATTTTGCTGAATTTGGTGGGCCCCACTGGTGGAGTGCTGAGATTGTGATGTGGTGTGCGTAAGAAAAAAAAATATTTTATTAAATTTTCTGCTTTGGTGTTTTAAGTATTTTCCTATAAATAGGGTGCTTATGTTAGAATTGAAAATCACACTAGAATCATAAAGTTTTCTCTATCTATAATATCAAGCGTATTTTTGTGAGTATTTAGATACTTTGAGAGTTGATAAGCAGTGCAAGTTTTCTTCAGCATTATATCTGATATTTCAGTCAGAAGTATTTATCTTTTGAGGTAAGGGATGGTAAGGGATGTTATTTTTTTTGAAGTAAATGATGTTATTTCTTTTAATATCATTTTACTGAAATATGGATATGAACTTTATTGTGAAACTTTATCTTTTTCATGTCAGAGTTACTATTCACGTATACGGTACTATTCACGTATATGGCACAATTCATGTATATGGCACTATTTATGTATACGACACTATTTACGTATACGGTACTATTTACAAATACGGGGTACTATGTACGGGTTACTATTCACGAGGTACTATTCATGACAAAATTGGTTTCTTTTTTTGACCAAATTATCGTTGATTTATGAATCTTGTTCTTGAAATTAAATCCATGTTTTGATCATATTATTTTTATTATCATATATAACATTTTTATAATCTTGGTGATGAAATTTCTTTTTGACTTGAGTGTAAAGATGAATTATTGACTAGTATGATCATGACAATTAAATTTAAAATTGATTATATTTAGCTTAAGTGCAAAGGTGAATTGATCAACATGGTTAAAATTATTGTTTATATAAATTCTGAAATGATTATATATTTCTTTGAGATACTAATATCTTTGACCTGTAGTGCAAAGATGACCTATTGTTGAATATCTTTGGCCTATAGTGCAAAGATGATATGTTGTTGAATATCTTTGGCCTGTAGTGCAAAGATGACCTGTTGTTGAATATCTTTGGCCTGTAATGCAAAGAAGAACTGTTGATGAATATCTTTGGCCCATAGTGCAAAGATGAATTTATTAGTATGCTTATGAACAAGAACTGTGATTTGGTATAACTATGATCTTTGATGTTTCAGGTAAAAACAGGTGGTGAAAATTATCTTCATTCTGGGTGCGAAAAAGAATTTAGAACCACAATTATGATTATGAGTTATTCACATGATTGTGGACAAGAACTGTTGATTGATGTTACAGGGATAAAACATTGTTAGTGGACTTTTAACATAAAGAAGATAATAGACTTTATGGTCTATTTGACTCTTCTAATGGATTGTTCGTTCCGCTGCAACTATGGTTGAAAAGTTTTATCATCTACCACATGTTCTAAATCTCTTATTTATTACTCACGAAGGCTATTGATAATTTAATTATCTTTAGTCATGATATTCTTTACTAGACTAGATGTGCTCACCCTTTTGATTCACAATTCCTTTTAGGTAATAAGAGTGTAGCTGGGTCAAGCGGGGGTAACAAGGGAATAGAACGGTGATCTATAGTTGTTGAGGTTTCCCCAAAAATAGTATGGAAATAATTTTATCGAGAATTTTAAATAAGTGTGTCATATTTTATACGTCATTTAGCCTTTGATTTTGGTGAACCAAATAGGGTGAGGTGAACCCAACTTTGGAAGGGTGTTTTGCCACTATCATACAAGATGTCTAATGACATATGACTTCGTGTTATCATAAGACAAGGTTGTGCACATCCACTTGTTGATTATATCTATGAGCACTACCTATATAATCTTGGAGTTTGGTTGAAATATAATTGTCAATTGGAGACAATGGAGATAATTATATGGCAAGAGAAGACTCACCATTGGAAAGAACATGATAGTAATCTTCTCATTTTTCTTTGGGGTCTATTGGGTTAACCAAGGATGATTCTCAAGTCATATGATATCTATTGTAACTTAGATGCATGACCTCCCATGTACGAAGGTTTCCTTGAGCATTTTCCAAAGACTTTAATTTCTAAAGCAGTTATTGATTGTACCTTTATGTAAGGTACCATTGTACGGTGATGTGGCCAAGGCATCTTGAGAGTTACATATATTTTTTTAAAACTCACAGCTCATGTGTTATCGTATTTTGCACGATAATTGTATTAATAAAGTTTGTATTTGGTTTTTATACCATGTATTTGGCGACTCAGAATGGGTTGTGTGGACCTATTTTGGGGGCATCACATACAGGTTAAGAGTGTTGACTGATCGTAGATGTTTGCCTTTGTATTGGCAGTTTTGGGCCTATGAGAGGCTCCCATGTTTGCGTCCCATTAGCATGTTAGGTCCGGATACCTATCCACGAGGACGGTGATGGCATCACTCACTTTGGCGAAGGTTCCTGTAGTTGAGGGTTTCGCCCATTTTCGCCTACAGTTGGAGTTATTGACAGCTGATGTCATCACTTGGATTCCCTATTCTGGGGACCATTTGACAGTTGGCTTTAACGATGGGTACCCAACTGGTGTCGAGTATGTGATATCCACCTGTCAGATTCCTCTCTTCACAGATGGAGGATGGGAGCTCTATCTGGGAGAGCGCGTTATCAGGAGTGTTACAGGAGAGATTCGTGTACCGATATTGCATCTTGCCAGGCGTTATTGGCTTATGTCGTAGTCGTCTGTCAGTGATATCCCGTTGATGGGAGTTGACGGCTTTACATTGTCAGAGGGTCCATTTACTCAGGAGGTATTCTACCGCTGGTGGTCCCCTCGTACCATCTGAGCCCAGACCTGTGCCAGTCAGTTCATGGGTGATATGGTTCCTGGATCCGTGATGATGATGGATTGGATGACCTGCATCCGAGATCCTACTCATTTGACGCAGATTGACAGCTTGACCTGACAGTTGGACTGAGCGAATTTTTTTATCCAGCACTTGGGCAGAGATCCTTTAGAGGCAGATACTTTTGACCCTTCCAGCTCTGGAGCTGGCCCTTCAGGTGACCCATATGGTTTTGCCGGTGCAGATCCTCTATTGTATAGGCATGACATCCCTCTTGGCAAAGATCCAATGACTTAGGAGGAGTTACATCATATAGACATGATAGATGATGTAGACATTAACACCATTGACTTCTTCTGATGTTTTTCTCACTATATCTTTTGATAGGCCTCTGTTAGATACTAGGTGGCTATGTCCCATTCTTGTTATATCTTTTGATAGGCCTCTATTAGTTGTTGAGCGTCTGTGCCCCATTTCCCTGTATTTTTAGCTATACACAGAGATGATGTATTAGATGATGATGTACTTAGGAATGTATGTATGATGTTTCCCATTCCCTACATCATATTGCCATCTATTGTTTATTATGAATGTATTATGTTATGCATATGTATATACAGAGATATTCAACATTAACCCCTGGATGGTCTTATAATACAGCCCACACATGTCTTCCTCGACAGTTAGCTGCATTGATCATACCTCACCAGTATTGGTAGCCTCATGTTTGAGATCATGGTATGATAATTTATCACCTCCAGATCGGATGACTGTAGACCAACTATTGCAGCATTCCATGACACTCCTGTTGTTCTAGGTTCCTGTGGGTTTTGTAGATGGCATGCTAGAGCATTGGGTACCGGACAAGTAGGTGTTCCGATTTAAGACCCATGAGTTGAATCACACCTTAGAGGTGTATAAGAGTTTGACGGCTTTGCCACTAGAAAGGCCTTGCGCTCGGATGGCTATCGGCGATATGAGCCGGCAGTTCATGACCCTCACCGGGTTGAGGCGTAGAGTTGTTCAGGATGAGATCACCTCTGTTCATTTAGTGTCCCAAATTTTCCGATGAGATGATTTGGCCGTATGATGACGATTATCGCTGCGATACTCGTGGATTTCACCACGTTGGAGGATCAGTGGCGTGTTTCCAGAGTAGACATACTCATGATGTGTGTAGTGTCTTATTTGTACATGCCACTGTATATGGATCATCTGGACATCGGTGTTGTTATGGCAGTGAGAGCTCTCAAGGAGGGTCTTACCATTGTACCGATGATTATGGCAGAGACATTGAGGTTAGCCACAAATTGCTATACCCATTCTACAGTGGTATTTACAGGTGGCTTAGTCTTACTATATGTGTGGTTCATGTCACACCTAAGAACTATTGGCACCTTGCGACGGCATGAATATTATTTTTCCCATGAGATAGCCATATCTTACTCTTTTCAGCCATCAGAGTGTACAAACGCTGCATCATAGTCGGTGTTCTTTACAGGGATCGAGGATCCATCTGACATTTTACTATGCTTAGGGCTTACTTCTCCCTACAGCTTCATTACTCATGTATCAGGCATGGATTATCTCCCTCTGGCTGGTTTGAGGGGCATGACCACGTATCACCCACTGGCTGTGATGGCATAATTTGACCAGTTTAAGGATATTCATCCTTTTGAGGGGGCATTAGTTCAGTGCTTGTCTTATCGATATTTGTCAGCAGAGGATAGATCCAGGGTGTATGCCTGTTGGGCTCAGCGTGAGAGGGCAAAGTTTTTCGTTAGCCATCAGGCCATTCTACAGAGTATTCTACATGGATGGAGGCAGAGATCACATCAGCTGGGGTTGTATCTACCATGCCAGGGATTGATTTTGAAAGTGGGGAGCCCATGGAGGACACTGATTCTCTCACTGAGGAGGAGCTATTTGCTGGGCTAACAACAGCTCTTGTTGATTCTCCCACTATGACTGCTACTGTAACCCTGCATTCGGCAGAGTATTTAGAGCAGAGTCTGCATCTGGCGACATATGAGAGAGATTAGGCTAGGGCCTTGATGTTGACAGCTCTTTCTGGGAGAGATGCCGCTCGATTAAAGAGAGATGATGCCTTAGCTCGTAGAGATACTGCTATTGCTGAGCAGGACGAGGCTATATCATCTAGAGATGCATTGATTATTGAGCGGGATGGTGCTATATCTGCCAGAGATGTCGCTGTTACAGATAACACTGCAGTGAGGTCTCATACTACTGATATCATTGCAGAGATGAGCATTTATATTGATGAGCATAATGTCACCATGCAGTTGGCTGTGAATTTGTTAGCTCGTGTTGATACCCTTGGGCAGGAGCTCACAGCGTTACCCCCTTCTTCGTAGAGAGATGCTATGTTGGATCTGATAGCACGCATATCCACTGGATTGTAGATTGGCTTGTATTTTCCTACACAGACTAGCTTAGCCATTTTTTTAATGTACAGTACACATTACATATATCAAACAACATTATATATGGCAGGGAATATATTTTAATGCACTTCCCTTTTAGTTATGCCTTGTTACTTGCTTGATATTTGCCTATTTCTCCAGGGCTTGTGCTCTTGATGTATTCTGAACTCCTCCTTGATGGACGGACATTGAGATATCTCAGGATCTTTAAGAATGGATCATTGATCTGTGGTATTCCCTACCCTTTGGTGTCTTAGGACTGGTTTTTATATGTGGTTATGGAGAGGAGTGTGTCTTTCCTCTCTGAGGTTGATTGCACCACAGATGGTCGCCGATACTCCTTTGTATGGGGGATCCCATATAGTTCCATCTCTTATGGATTGGTTTTTCTCTTTGAGGATTCAACCGCAGCTTAGATAGTCGTCGATTCTCCCATTTATGTGGGGAGACTAGGTTATTCCATCCCTTTGGTCTAAGCCGATGAAGTGTGATGTGAAGGATGATCCTAGTACCGTTGACAAGTTTTTGTATTTTGGTAGGGGAAAGACCGAACCATGAATGGCTGCCTATGTACTCCTATTGAAGAGGAGATCAGGTCTGCGTAGTTCGAACCTGGTGTAAAAGGTTCAAAGTTGTATGTGAAAAGGGTGTAGAGATGTTTTTTTTGGTGGTGAGACCGGACCATAAAAATGGCTGCCTACGTACTCCTGTGTATTAGGGAGATCAGGTTTGCGTAGTTTGCCTCATGTACAGGATAGACTGCAGATGAAAAGTTTGATCCCATGTACAAGATAAATTGAAGATGTGAAAAGTTTAATCCCTGGTGGGATGAAACTAATGGTGTGAAATGTTTACCCGATCATGTCCATTCCTCACATTGAGAAGGGCCAGGGTGAACTCATATTGTGGAGCTCCCTTAGAGGGGTGTGGATAGTATTCTTATGAATTTGGCATTGGTAACATCTCATGACGTGATCATCACAGTCAGCCTTGAGAGAGCGCCAGTAATTCCTTGTTCTTAGGTTTTTCTTGACAAGTAGAGGGTCGCTCATGTGTGGGCCACATACTCCACCATGGATTTCATCCATGTGCCTCTGAGCATGGTCTTTGTCTAGACATCTGAGGAGACCTAGTCCTGCATCTCTTTTATAGAGTGCGTCTCCGCTCAGGTAGAATTTCATAGTCATTCGATGGATCCGTTTTCTTTCAGCTAGACTCGCCTCAGCGGGTATAGATCCATCTCGCAGATACTCCTTGATATGCTGATACCAAGGATGTTGAACGGGAGGTAGCTCATGTGATACTTCTCTAATGTAATTCCCATAGGCTGGAGCCTTTTGCATGGCAAATGTGATGTTTGGCATGTCTTCCTTGTCAAGTATGTTGATCAAGGAGGCCAAATTTGCTAGCACATCCGCAAAGTCATTCCTATTTCGAGGAATATGGAGGAAGGATATTTCTTCAAACTCCGAAGCCATCTGTATAACCTACCGATGGTAAGACAACAAATATAGATCTTTTCTGTGATAGATCTCCGCGGTTTGTCTGATTACCAATTCGGAATCTCCAAAGACAGTTTACCGTCTAATGCCCATTGATTGGGCAACTTTCAACCCCATGATGTAGCCTTCATACTCAGCTGTGTTTTTGGTGCTGATAAACTGTAATTTGACGGCGACATGATGCTGCTCCCCCATAATGGATACTAGCACAACTCCGGCTCCATAACCTTCCATGTTTATAGCTCTATCAAAATACATCTTCCATGATTGGTGTGTATAGTCCTGATAGTGTAGCTGAACTGTCATTACCCCTTCATCGGGGAAGTATGTTTCCAAGGGTTTGAAATCCCTTGAAGGTGCGGCGGCAATTTGATCTGCAATTCCTTGACCTTTGATAGACTTTTGAGTCACATAGACTATGTCAAATTGCTGTAAGATTAACTGCCATCTGGACAGTCGATATTTCAGCATGGGTTTGCTAAACATGTACTTGAGAGGATCCACATGGGATATGAGATGGGTTGTGTGACCATGGAGGTAATGTTGTAACCTCATGGAAGCCTATGCTAAAGCACAACAAGTTTTCTCAATCAGAGTGTACTTGTGTTCACTGCTGTTGAATCTTTTGCTGACGTAATAGATAGCTCGTTCTTGGCCTCTATCATCTTTCTGTCCCAGCATGCAGCCCATGGCATTGTCATTGATTGATAGGTACATGAACTAGGGAATAATATCCCTGGGAGGTACCAAAATAAGAGCTTTGACTAGCTGCTCTTTGATTGTAAGGAAGGCTTTATGACACTCATCATTCCATTTCATGGAGGAGTTCTTCCTTAGCAACTTGAAGATAGGCTCACAGGTTGTTGTGAGTTGGGAGATGAATTGGCTGATAAAGTTGATTCTTCCCAAAAATCCCCGTATTTCCCTTTATGTCTGAGGTATGGGCATTTCTGTGATGGCTTGGATTTTTATGGAATCCATCTAAATCCTTTTGTGGCTGACTATGAATCCTAGCAACTTGCCTGATTTCACGCCAAAGGCGCATTTGGCTGGATTCAACTTCAAGTTGTACTTACGCAACCTATTGAAGTGCTTTTTGAGATGATCTAGGTGGTCTTCCTCCCTTCGGGACTTAACAATAATGTCATCCACATAGATTTCTATTTTTTTTGCATTAGATCATGGAAAAGAGCCATCATGGCTCGCTGGTAGGTAGCTCCGGCATTGATGAGGCCGAATGACAACCGTCTGTAGCAAAAGGTTCCCTAAGGAGTGATGAATTAATGCAGTTTTCTCACGATCCTCTTCAGCAACCATGATTTGATGGTACTCCGCAAAGCAATCAGCAAAGGAATACATGTCATACTGAGTTGTATTGTTAATGATTATGTGGATGAATGGCACGGGAAAGCTATCTTTAAGACAAGCTTTGTTCAAATCCCTATAATCCACTTAAACTCGTACCTTCCCTTCAGGTTTAGGCATGGGGACTATCTGGATAACCACTCAGGGTATGTTGATACTATGATGATGCCGGCTTGAAATTGTTTCACAATTTCTTCCTTAACTTTCAAACTCCACTCAAGTTTTAATCGCTTGAGCTTCTGCCTGATTGGCTGAAATCCCTCTTTGATGGGGAGGTGATAAATGACGATGTCAGTGGATAAACTGACCATGTCTTCATGAGACCATACAAACACATCCTGGAATTGGTTCAATAGAGTAACCATGTCATTCCTTTGGTTTGGAGTAAGGTCCATACTAATCTGGATTTGGTTGGGGTTTTCGGAGGTTCCAAGATTTAAAGATGTGGTTTAATCAAGATTTGGCTTGGGTTTATCTTTGACCCATTCTTTGATCTCCTGAGGTATCTTATAGTCCTCTTGTATTTCCATCAAGTCTGAGTCCAACTTTACATCAAAGTTATAGTCCTTGTGGAGAATAGGCACCTCATCAGCAAGTTTAAGCACATCTAACTTTAGAGTCCTGAAATAAAATGCTATCACTTAATGTATGAAACTGTTCAATCATACAAAGTGTTAGCATGAAATGAAAAAAACAACTTCTAATACTGTATACCAAAAGTAAGTAGTTATTGTTATCTGAGGCGGAGGGAGTTTCGCCTTTTTACCTGTTAGCAAATCAAGGAGTCTTTGCTCAATTGCCAAGGGTGAAGTCACAGTGGGCGGTGATGATGAAGGATCTGTTGTCATCCTCATTCTCCTGAATGATGGCCGTGATGTCTGGACAATCATCATCAGGAATGTCTCTGTTCATACCCTTCGTATGGACTATGACGCGCATGTTTGACAGATGTTTATATATCTCTTCTTTGGGCCTTCGATTCCTTTCTTCCACCTCCGAATCTGGAATCAAGACTTCCTTTCCTTTGACCGGTATTGGCTTAAGAAACAACATAGCTACCACATGGGTAAGAACCTTTAATGAAGGTCGTACAAGCTCAACATCTGTAGGTTTAGGCAATCGTCGTGTGGCTGAAGATGAAGGAACCTGTTTGTACTTATGAGGATTCCTATGAGTGGATCCAG
Organism: Panax quinquefolius; assembly: GCA_020205615.1. Lineage (NCBI taxonomy): Eukaryota > Viridiplantae > Streptophyta > Magnoliopsida > Apiales > Araliaceae > Panax > Panax quinquefolius. Next base: position 43,428,059 of record CM035158.1, on the reverse strand, counting down.
AAGAATAGCCTAGCCCGGTTGTCCCTGTTTAACTGGGAATTTGAATTGGGCGCTTGATGCCCTGATGATCCTTTCTTAACCCTTGTCCAGGTTAAAAACCCAAAGATATCATCTCTTAACTTGCCGACATTACCTCGGCAGAAACTCTAGGTTTCAGAGGTGGTGCCCCAATGGGTTGATAGTGAGTGTGTCTTACCTCAAGAGCCCGGGAAGGCGATGTGCTCAACTTCATTATGGCGATCGGCGAGTGGTATGTCACTTTGTACGAGATATTACGCTCAAGATTAACGGTGACCGAGCAACCTGCAGAATGATGTATTTGAGTTGCTGATGAAGGGTGGAAGGGACGGCTCCAGCCATATAAATCCACGGTCTTCCCAAAAGTAGGTATTCCCATCTATAAGAACTCCTCCCACCATATATCCGGAGGACATAACCGCAATGTGTAGCGATTTGCAGTGACCTGTCCCTTCGGGAGGTATGTTATCATCGGTGAAGGATATCACATTACTGTTGAAGATGTGATCAACCAGATGATGGAACTCTTCAACATCCATTTTTTTTTTGTAAGTGGGCTTCTTCTAAGACTATCAGTAAGACCTTCCTATGATCTTCTAAAGAGAAAACCTAGTCCAGTATAGAAATCAATTATGGAGCTTCTTTCAAGCTTAAAACCACCATGGCTTCATTGTTTCCCATAGTATGGAGGAATTCTTCAATCTTCTCCATGGGAACTTTTCCCTTTGACTTGATGGTAGGCTTCATCACCCGTTAGGGAAGGTACAATGAATTTTCTTTCAACACTGCAGCAGTTGTATTGGATGTGGATCCTACAGCCCTTCCATAATTCCATGGAACTTTTTTGAGGCTGACAACAGGATATTGTGGCCTGAATGGCAATATGATTGGCTTTGGTGCCGCCACTTTCAACGGATTTTCAACACCTTTGAGCTGAATTGGTTGTATTGTACGTGGTGTGGTAGCCAAATCTTCCTCAGAGAATATAACTGCTACAACATCCTTCCGTTTTATAGGAAATGTGTCCCCACTCTCAAGTAATACAGCGTCGTTGTCTATCATCTGTAGGATATCGTTATTAATCAGGTTCTGAATAAGATGGCGGAGTACCCAGCATTCCTCAGTCCTGTGGCTGCGAGAGTGGGAGTGGTATTGACACACTCCATTAGAATCAAATTGTCTTGAGCGTGAGTTGATGGGAGGTAGTAAAGCTATGATTCTTCCCTCGTTGATCAGCATTTGTAATATCTCTTCCATCGGTTGGCCTAAATAGGTGAATTCCCTTTTATTGGCGAAGTCCCGATGGGCTTTAGTTTTTGTTCTTTTTGCAATTTTATCCTCCAAGGTTTCACCTTCTAGAGTATATGGTGGCGTACTTGTAATAAGAGGAAGGAGACTAGCATGCTCCTGGCTGAATAATTGGCATGTGACTTGGTGCTGATGAACCATCAGTTCTGCCAATTGGTTGACTTACTCGCTAAGAGCTTTCATTTTTTATTCCATTATAAACTGGAACTGCGCATAATTCCATTTGTCAACGTTGTCCTTGCTGGTTTGGGATGATCCACCAACATAATGGGAGCTCTGTCCACTGCTCAAACTAATCATGTTAACCTCCTCTTCCTTGTGTTGAGGGAGAGGGTTGTCTTACACATGGGGTTGGTCGGGTTTGGTCACTACAATCTCACCACTGTCAATTAAATACTTGATTTTATGCTTCAGGGCCTAACAATCCTAAGTGTCATGGCCTGGAGCTCCAGCATGGTAAGCGCACTTCCTGCTAGCATTAAAACCCTTTCCACTTGGGTTGGCTGGTGGAAGAAGATGAGTAATTTTCTTTTGAGTTGTCAGAAGTTTGAGAATGTTCTCGAGTGAGTCCCCTAAGGGTGTAAACACTCGAGTGCATCTGACTTCTCCACCTTTTTGCAATGGTGGGTTTGAAGACTGTGCTTGAAAAGGGGAGTAGTTTCTCCTCTGAATAGGCATGTTTTGACTGCCTTTTTGTCCTTGTAGTGTAATGCCCCCCATATATATACTCCCACGGTATCCGATATGGTGCTTATAATGAAATAATATATATAACGCATTTAAATCTATACACCCATGGTATCTGATTATATGCTTATATCTAATTGAGTGACTATACAATTTAAAACCAGATAAAATTCCTATATATCTAAGATTCACAGTATCCTATAACAGATGATAATTCTCAAGAGAACTATTACTGTGTTTGGATACCCTCACTTGGATATATGAACTGTATATGTGAATAGAACCTATCTATCCGAAATTTAGAGTATCAGTAATAACATGAAAAGTCCATATTACCGATAGCCTCACCCAGATGTATAGTCTATGTCATGCGAATTTACACTATCGGATCGATAATAACTATCTATCTGAAATTCAGAGTATCAATAACAACATGAACAGTCCATGCTATCAATACCCTCACTCAGATAAATAGTTCCCAAGGATCTCAAACTAGATTTAAAGAATTCTAAATTACATCTATATATGTAAGAAAACACAGTTGCAGAAATAAAAGATGTTTATATACATCATAAATATTAAAGTTCGATTACATGATTCTCATAAAGAGTTTCTTATCACAAAGTATTCAACTAAACATGAATATAAATTAATCTAATCAGGGACGCTTCCCTTTATCTACTCCAGATGTTCCAGGGTTACCATCTAATACTGCAAAGGGAATAATTTACAAGGGTGAGCTATGACATGCTCATCAGGTTTTATATTTATAACAATATATGATTTGAAGAAGTATAACAATTTAAAATTCGACTGATAGTTATTATCATTTTCTGGATTTCTTTTTCAACTATTTCTGGACTTTTTATTTCTATCAGTCACACAGACTTAGAAATTTTATTTAGATATGAGATAGGGGATCAACATACTCGATATCCTAGGAGTATGCATCTCATCCTATCAGTGCTCAAATGCACCCAAATTAATGTCAATATATTATTGACCAAACCTCGATCCCTTACGGGATACCCAACTTCAGATTAGGATGTCTTACCAAAACAATTTGGTTTGACACAACAATTTATGCTCAATAAACAATATCATATGAATAAACAATTCATTTCTTAGTTATGCTGAAGCTATAGCAATAACCTTACAATAAGAGTTAATTCAAGTGTAGGTGTAATATATCATATCAACAACATTTCAAGATAAAAATCTTGTTCAACGAATAAACAGGGTTGGGTATAGTAAACTTGTGAAAGTAATTAGGGTATAAGAAACTTGCCTGAACGTAGATCAGTCAAGTTATGCTACTCGATTCGTTTAATAAACACCTACGATGTTCATTCATATAAATCTAACACATTAGTATTGATAACAATACTCAAATATAACATTTACATTTGACCAGGTTAAGTTTGATAAGGTTTTGGTGTTCAATGACCTTACTGAGTATTAAATAAGTTGATATTTTGACTAAATTTTATTTATAAGCTTTATTATATATTTAGATAATTTATATTACTATTATAATAATTTCTAGAAGCTTATAATAATTTTAAGTATTTATTTATCCTTAAATGATTTTTAAATCTTTTATTTCTATTTATAAATAATTAATATTTACTTATAACTTTATAAAAACTTTGTATACTATTTTAAATAATTTATATCCATTTATTATGATTTTTATATCATTAATATTATTTTCCAATAATTATTTATTATTTATAAGTAATTATACTAATTACTTTATTATTAACTTAATTATTAATAATATCTAAATAAAATAAAATATTTATTGAATTTGTGTAAAAATATCAAAAGTTAATTATAATAACTTAATATAATTTTTAAAACTATTTTTGTATTTATTTATTTATATTTATTTATTAATTAATTCTTATTTTTATAAATTAATTTCTAAAAATAATTTTATGTCTGTCGCTAAAGCTCTATAGTGACGATGATGTGTCATTATAAACATTTCTTGAGTTTTTGGGTTTGACCCGGTCGTGGGTGAGGACCACTTTGACTATGATCTAACTTGCTACTGTTAATGATTCTGAGTTTGGAAAAGTATTGGTGTTGTAGTACTCATATAGTAGTATAACATCAGACAAAATTCATGTTTTAACCTACATATAACAAGAAGTTATAGAGGCTCAAAGTCACTATCGAGTCGTTTTGAGTTTCGGGTAACCTGCAGCAGGTTATGTAAATGGTGGTCAACGGTTTTGTGGCTTTCATATCTCTGATTTCGTGTAATAGATTTGTGTTGTGTTTGTTGTAATAGGTAGTCTATATGTCAAGGTACATATATACAACACTGGTTTGAACAAAGCATAATTCTAAGGTCTCGATCTATGTTGGTTAAAGTACAGCCAAAGGTTGTTCTTCGTGTTCATCAATTTTTTGGGTAACCCAGAAAACTTAGTCAAGCTCGGTCAACGACTTTTGACCATTAATTCCAAAAATCCTATGAGTTGTTTAAGTAATTTAAGATCATAGATATGTAGTATATATATCAAGGTGTTAATATATTACAAAAATTCATAAAAACAACAAACAGAAAGTGATTAAAAGGCTGGTCAAAGTAGCCGACTCAACCTGTTCTTGAGTTTTCTGGGTAACCCAAAAAATAGAACTTCGTGATCGGTCAACCACCTTTGACCACCTATATCTTGTGATATATGGTTCTAATGAACCTATTTTCTTTTCTAGATTAAAGACCTCATATCAGACTACAAATAACATACCTATCTATTAACACATACGAATCTACAAGCTCTAACATTCGACTGTCAGGCTTGTTTTTCCAAAATTTACAGATTAGTAAAAACACTAATTTGAGGCATCTAGATGTTACGAAAACATGTTCTATCAACCGAACATACTTTCTAACATACTAATACATAACTCTAAACATCTAAACAATAATTTGAACAAAGCATCAAAGATCTAGCTATGAATTAGGGTTTGCACATTTCTTGCTTGATTTTGGATTCTGGCTTCTGAATTGGTTGCTGCTATCACCAGACTAGATTTGGTATGTATATAAGAGTGTAAAGACTTAGAGAATTCGTGGGTTTACTCTGATCTAGGGTTTCCTTTTATAAAATTCTTCAACTTGGCTTTTTGGTCATTTTTCCACCTACTTGCCTCCTATAATATATGATCTATGACTCTCCTGGTGCTTGGGAGTTTGGAAGCATGTCATGTCATGTTTTGGAACTTGTGTGGATGACTATTAACCAACTTGTAAGCTAGTTGATGAAATTAGTAGCTTAATTATGCTTTAATCTTCACTAATTTTGATTAGGGTTTTATTTTTAATGATTAGGGTTATTTAATGATGTTTATTAGTACCTAATTGAAGTTTAGTAATCATGATTAGGTGTTAGGATAACCTAATTATGATTTTGTCTAGCTAATTAGGGTTAGGGTTTACAAATTAGGGTCAGTACTACAAAACTATAAAAAGATAACACTTAAAAGATATATTTTTATAAAAAATATTGTGATATTTTTTTTTATAACATGTTTTAATAAAACGTTGTAGATACATATAAAAAACGTTATATATTTATAAGGGGTAATTTTTAGTTTTAAATAGATAACGTTTTAAAAAAAAACGTTATCAATGTAATAAAACACGGAGCAAAATCCTCTTTTCAAAAATCCTCAAACCCTTCTTTAAAAAACACGGAGGCCTGGATATTACCGTGCCTTTGTTCCCTTCCCCTTTTCAAAATCCTCAAACCCTAACTCCACCATTTTACTCGTTCGCTAGTTCACAGCTCGCTACTTCTGTCGAATCATTTTGCTAGGGTTACCATTTTTTCAATTTTCTCATCCCGATCGGTGAAACTGTAAATCAAACGAGAAGAAGAAGAGAAGATTGTTAGTGTTTGTGCGATGAAGACGGTGTTCCAAATGCAGCAGCGCGGGATTCAGGGGATGCTAAAAGCAATCTATAAATTCTCACTCTGTAAGTTGACTTCCATAGATTGTTAACGCAGACAACCAAAAATGGCATCATCACTTATTCTTTCTCCCCAATTTCCTTCTCGAACACTCTATGGCATTTCCAGTTTTTATCGAACCTCTTTACCTCCTCTTCAAGCTTCTAGACCCATCTCCAATTTTCCTTAGGTTTGATATAAATGTATTTATTTATTTAGTTTGATTGAATTGAACTCGGGAGATATGATTGAGTTCTGGAATTTGTTCAGAAAGGTGATAATTTCGTTGGTGATCCTCGGGACTGGAAGCGAAATTTGGATTTTTATGGGGGCGAAGATGAAATTGATGACGAGGACGATGAAGAGGAGGAGGAAGAAGATCGAAGTTTGGATCTTCTGATTAAGTTTGTTCAAAATGTGTTCAAGAAAATCTCTCTAAAGCCAGGAAGGCCGTTCGATCTGTTTTACCCATCAATATTTCCACTAAACTGGTATATATTCTCTAAACAACTTCTTTATTTTATTTTATTAAAAAAAATTATATGTTTTTAAAAGTGAACTTGAATCTGAACAATAGTTAGACAGATTGTTCTAACTACTGCTTACACGTATATAATATGTGTAAAAGCAATCTATCTCTCTGGACTCGACGAAGTTGTTCTCAAGAAAATTGATGCTTGCAAACAACTATCCACCATCACCAGAACTTCTATCGGTACCAATGGTTGGTATTACTCGAATTATTTACTACTTTGCTATTTTCTCTAAGATCTCTCTTCATTGGTAATGTACTGCTAAAATTTTCTCTAAGATCTCTCTTCAAGAATAATGTAATTTTGCTTCTGAATTGTTTGCATATATGTTAGCTGTAATGTACTACTCTGTTTACTTATAAATTCTTCTCACCAGTACATCGGTACTGCAGATTGAACCTCATGACTATATGGCCAAACTTTTTGATTCAGTTGTTCGGTTCAACAACATCTTGATTGATTTCGATAGAGACATCTGGGGTTATATCTCCTTAGGTTACTAAAAGCAGGTGAGCATTCTGATATAGCTCCTCATAAACCCACCCTTGCAGATATAGATTGTGACAGAATTTTTTTACCTATAATTTCCCAGAATAGCTTTGTTATTTTTATTATTCTTATTAATTTTTTTTTGTAGAATAACATATCATAAAGTTTTCTGAAAAAATCTTTGTTTTCATTGCTATTGTTTGCTATAGGGATGCTGAGGCATTAACTGATGAGATTGAAGAGGAGTCTCAGATTTTTGGGGAGGTTTTGAGAATCAAAGAGATTGTGGAAAATAGTGAAGATGAGGTTTTTTTCTCATCATTTTCTACTTGTATTCTATTTGTTTGTTAGTGTATTTATATGAAGATGTTTATTAATTAGTTCTTTTTAGATGGGATTTGAAGAATTGTTTGGTGAGATTGCGTGATTTTAGTTTGTTTTGAATGGATTTATTAGTTTTCCTGGGAGAGTAGTATTGATTGTTTGTTCTTTTTTTACAGTCCTATTCGTTATTGTTCGATTCACCGAGGCGGCTTGAATTGATGGCTTTGTGAAGTTCTGAAGGTTTGGATTTAATGTCTTTTAATTGTCATTGGGTTTTTTTGTTGTTGCCATTTTCTTTAGTGTTAGTTGCAACTTGTTAAACTTATTCACCATCATTATTGAGTATGGCATGCTTATATAAGTTTTATACTTCAGGCCACTGAGATGTTAAGTTTACCCCAGTACTTGAGAGTAGTTGAGATCTATGCACCATATTAATATTGTAAGTAATTTCTTGTCTTTCAATTGCTAGAAGGAAAACAAAATGTTAGATGGTTTAGCTTGAACTGCAGAATAGATTACTGCTCTGATATTCAGCTGGATATCTTTTTCTCTAGTTATTGGGTTGCCATTTATGTAGCATCTGTAGTGATCTTTTAATAACAGAAATACAGAATATGTAAGAAGTTGGTTAGTAGGCATCTAAGAATATGACTTTGTGAGTAATTAGTCATTTCTTCGGTGGAGATAAGGTGGCAAGTAATGGAGAGTAACATAATTTAGACTTGAATGTGGAACAGGATTCCTGCAGCCCAAGGGATGCACTCAAACTATTTGATAAAATGTCTATGTATGGTCTGTTATGTGATAATGACATGCTAGCTATGCAGTAATGAGCTCTAGACCATGTACATAGGTTGTTTAGTAATCACATGTTTTCATATATGCCTCAATGTTAACCTTAGCATAGCTTAGGACTTTTTTGAGTTATCATGCTAAATTTATGCTTAAAACTATGAAGTTTGGGACTGTGTTAGTGATTTTGAGAGTCTGGCCATGTTAGGCAGTAATAAACTCATGTAAGGTCAATAATGCATGCTAGAAATGGTTTCAAAGTGTAGCTAAGTTATGAGTTATCAATAATGAGGTTTTATGTGTTATGTGTTGTGTGTTATATGTAAAGTGAGCTCCAAGAGTCAAAATCACACAGAACTGTTAGGTAAGGCAAGGTTATATTAAAATTGGTCTTATGTTATCATATTACATATGTCTAGGCTATCTACATGGACAGAATATGCAGTTGTGTGATGGAACCAAAATCAGACCAAACTGGGCTTGTGATGAACATGCCAATTTGAGCCTTGATTAAATGGGGCTTAGCTTGTTTGAATAGGAGGCCTAACTTAATAATAAAATACCCTTGTATATGGTCTAATTGCATGACCAGATGCATGTGAGCGTTAAAGGCCTAACCAAAAAATATTAATTATATTTTAATTTATGCCTTGTGGTTGGTTATAATATAAACTGTTTCCCTCAAGTACTTTTTCTGTCTGCTTGCTAGACACTTCAATTTTATGATTGCTAAATAATATTTCCTCAATATATCTGTTCTGCCATTAATCAGTAATGACTGAAACTCAACTTAAATGTAAGAATTGACAACTTCTTGGGCTGATGGGCAGGTAGTCATTGTTATTTTTTGTAATCATTGTCATTATTTTTGTCATCATTGTCATTGTTGGAGCATTAACCGACGAAGAAGTCCGTTCCTTGATTTGATTTTTGAATGCTTACGTTGAATTATGAAATTGAATTTTACTTGGGTAACCAAAATTCAAATATGACCCTGTTTGCAGTGGCAATATCATGGATCTCGTAAGAAATAGACATGTGCAAGTGTAAATGTGAAATATCTGGACGATATCTTTTATCATTTAATATATCTTGTATTGCAGGTCAATTCTACAGTTTAGCCAAGTCATCTGGCTCCTTCCAGATGTTACCTTAATAGGATTTTTGATTTTAAATGTATTTCTCTTTTATTTTATTTGACTTTTTTGCGAACTCTTTGTTTACATGAATTATGTATTATATCAATTTTTATTATGGTGTTGTACTTGACTACTGATGCTATCGGGAAGCTGTATAAATGTTTAGATGTTAATTATGGTAAATTCACATATGCTAATTCTTTGGAGCTTTATTTGTTATTATTTCACTGCTGCAGCTATCAGTGACTATAAACAATCCCTTCAATTTCAAACTCTAAATGAGGAGAAACGAAATATACATTTGGAGGTGTGGCTTTTTAGACTTAGCAACTTTTGTCATTCTCTTAGTTTTTTCCAGTTCTTGACAAATGAGAATATTATGTACAGGTCATTAGAGGTGGTAGAAGAGTAGATATTTCAATATTTGATATCGTTATAAGCTAGCTCGCATCATGGCCAGGTTCAACCTCAAGCTCTGCAGCACAGACTTCAACAGCCATGACTACTACATCAACATCAAAAAGGCCATGTTAGCTGGATATTTTATGTAGGTGGCTCACCTGGAGCGTAGTGGGCACTATTTAACCGTGAAAGACAATCAAGTATGCAGGATATTCTACTACTTTTCTAAGCATTATTTAAATAGGAAAGACTGTCAAATATGCAGTTTTTACGGTGTTTTGGGAACAATAATATACATGATTTGGTATTATTAGGATGTATTTTGAATGGTTGATACATTTTGGTTTTAAATTTAAATGACAATTTAGACATTTTGGCTATATATCATGGCATTAGCATATTGCAGGTGCATTGGTAATATAGGTGAACTACAACTTTTTTTTTCTATTTTTTTCTTTATCTACAACATTTTAAAACTGTTGTATAAATTGGTTAAAAACGTTGTCTGATATATTAAACTATAACGTTTTTATCCAGAAAACGTTGTGGAATCATACTTACTACAACATTTTTAAGCATCTGCTAATTTATGAAAAATAAATCTACAACGTTTTTTTCTTAAAAACGTTGTGTAATATGCTTAACTATATCGTTTTAAAAATGTTGTGTAAGGGTGTCAAATAGATGACACCCTTAACCACAACGTTTTTCTGACTGAAACCACAACGTTTTTTTTGCGTTATTTATTTACTGTTTTGTAGTAGTGGGTTAGGGTTAGTAATTTAGGGTTAGGGTTTATAATCTAAGGTTCCTAGTTAGATTTTTCACTAATCCTAACAAGCACGACAAAGAGTTTTGTCAGTGTAAGCAGGACAAAGCAGTTTGTCAAAAAAAATATACCGAAAAGTCTGTTTTTTGGAAGAAAAATTTTTAAGCACGAGGTGTCAAGCACGTCAACTTTTGAAAATAATTTTATTTGACCAAATTTGTTAAACAGAATATATATTAACACAACACTTTTAAAACGGAGAGAGTTTATTAATATAAATGAATTTTACACATCCAAGTCTTATTAGGGTTTTGGGTTTTTACATTCACCCCCACTAATAAGAATTTCGCCCTCGAAATTACAGTACAGGTTAAGTAAACAGTTAGGGATAGTTCTCTCGCATTTTATCTTTGAGCTCCCATGTAGCCTCTTTAACGTTCTGATTCCTCCAAATTACTTTGACCGATGCTATCACTTTATTTCTCAGGACTTACTCTTTACGGTCGACGATCTGTACAGGTTCTTCTACATAAGAAAGATCTTCGATTTGGATTGATACATAATTTATAACGTATTTATAATCAGGTTTGTATGGTCGTAATACAAACACATGAAACACATTATGAATATGATACAACTTAGGAGGCAGTGCTATTTCATAAGAAACTTCACCTATCCTTCTCAAAATTTCAAAAGGTCCAACGAATCCTGGACTTAGTTTTCCTTTCTTTCCAAAATGTATCTTGCCCTTCCAAGGAGATACTTTCAAGAATACGTGGCTTCCTACGCTAAAGTTTTGTTGTTGACGATGTGGATCAGTGTATTTCTTTTGTCGATCTTGAGATGCTTGTAATCGTTCACGGATAATTCTGATGGTTTCAGTAGTTTGTTGAATTATTTCAGGTCCTAGGATTTGTCTTTCCCCGACTTCATCCTAACATAAAGGTGTTCTACATTTTCTCCCATATAAAGCTTCATAGGGTGGCATACCTATGCTAGCATGATAACTATTGTTATAGGTAAATTCCACCAAAGGTAATTGATCTTCCCAACTTCCTTTGAAATCGATGATACATGTTCATAACATATCCTCTAATGTTTGTATAGCTCTCTCACTTTGCCCATCTGTATGAGGGTGATAAGTTGTACTCAATCTTAATTATGTTCCTAAGTGTTTCTGAAGGTTTTTCCAAAAATTTGAAGTAAAACGTGGATCTCGATCTGATACTATAGAAACAGGCACTCCATGCCTAGAGATAATTTCATTGATGTATAGCTTGGAAAGGTGGTCTAAGTTATGGGTAACTTTAATAGGTAAAAAGTGAGCTGATTTGGTTAAACGGTCAACTATTACCCAAATGATATTATGGCCCTTTTGTGTAGCTGGAAGGCCTACTACAAATTCCATGGTTTTATGTTCCCACTTCCACTCAGGAATTAGTAAGGGTTGAAGTAAACCACTCAGCTTTTGATGCTCAGCCTTAACCCTTTGACACGTGAGACATTTGCTTACCCACTCAGCTATTTCTCTTTTCATATTCGACCACCAAAAATGTCGACTTAAATCCTTGTACATTTTAGTACTGCCACGATGAATGACAAATTTAGAATTATGAGCTTCATTTAAGATTTCGTCTTTTAAGGCTTGATTTTACGGAACCCAAATTCTATCTTCATATCTTATTATTCCATCATTGTCTATTCTGAATTTGTTATACTTAATATGAGTTATATTAGACTTATACTTCTAACATTCATCATCCTTTTCCTGCATCGATTTGATTCTATTAAGTAGAGACGAAACTCCCTCCATAATGAATAACTTTTGGGTAGAGGAAGTTGGACATTCCACCTCAAATTCTAATCTTTCAAAATCTTTTATTAACCTATCATTGGTGGTTATTGCGTTCAACTTTTCTTGATTCTTTCTACTTAATGCATCAGCTATGACATTAGCTTTACCGGGATGATATAAGATTTCACAATCAAAATCCTTTATCAGTTCTAACCATCTTCTCTGTCTTAAGTTCAGTTCTTTTTGTGAAAAAATATATTTCAGACTTTTGTGATCTGTATCTATTTCGCACTTCTCCACATACAAGTAATGTCTCTAAATCTTTAGAGTAAAAACTACTGCGACTAACTCTAGGTCATGAGTAGGATACCTCTTCTCATAATCTTTGAGTTGTCGTGATGCATAAGCAATCACTTTCCCATGTTGCATAAACACACACCCTAAACCTCTCGCGCGATGCATCGATAAATACTCTGAGGCCTCTGTATCATCTGGTAAGGACAATACTGGAGCCATGCTCAGTCGCTTCTTCAACTCTTGGAAGCTTGCTTCACATTTATCTGTCCAAACGTATTTCATCGTCTTTCTAGTTAAATTGGTTAATGGGGTTGCTATTTTTTAAAAATATTTTATAAACCGTTGATTATAACCCACTAAACTGAGAAAACTTCTTACTTCTGTTGGAGTTGTTGGTTGTTCCCAAGTCACAACCGTTTCGATCTTAGTTGGATCAACTAATATTCCATTCTTGTCAATTACATGACCTAAAAATTGAACTTCTTTAACCAGAATTCACACTTGAAAAACTTTGCATAAAGTTGTTCCTTTCGTAATATCTCCGACCCTCAGTGTTCAAGACATGCTTTTCCGTGTTTTTCGGTATACCGAATATAAATCCGATAAATACTACAACAAATTTTTCCAAGCATGGTTTAAACACTCGATTTATTAAATCCATAAATGTTGCCGGTGCATTTGTTAACCTAAAAGACATTACAAGAAACTCATAATGTCCATAGCGTATCCTAAATGTTGTTTTCGGCACATCTTCCTTTCTTACCTTTAACTGATGACAACCTGTTCTAAGGTCAATTTTTGAAAAGTGTTCGGCCCCCATTAATTGGTCAAACAAATCATCAATCCTTGGTAAATGATATTTATTTTTAATGGTTAATTTATTTAGTTCTCTATAATCTATACATAACCTCATGGTTCCATCCTTCTTCTTTACAAACAACACTGGTGCTCCCCAAGGTGAAACACTAGGTTGTAGGCCCCAAAATAGGTATACATCACCCATTCTGAGTGTTGATATTTAGGTTTTTGGAAAACGCCAAATACATGGTATGAAACAACTACAACATCACTATTACAATTGTCGTGCAAATTACGACAACACACATGTTGTGAGTTTAAATACAAATATTATCTTCTAGACAATATCCACACTCAAATAAGTCCTCATTACATTTATTGATACACTATTTTACAAAAATAGTGAGGGACTACTAAAAAACAATGTCTGGGACCATCACTCTTTACCCATTTGGTTCTGCTACATTCTCACCTCCACGAGAAGAAAAATGGAACAAAAAGGAAAAGGATGAGCTCAACTAGCCCGATAAAAAGATATTATGACTAAGATAAAGAACAACAATTTATCGTTAGCCTTGAACAAATCGGATAAAATATAATGGACAACCAGGTTTTAGATCAATATTATGGTGAAATAACAATTCATTAGAAGAATTAAGTAGAGAATGAAATCTACTATCATCTATGAATTTAAAAGTCCATCATTAATATTTTATCCTGTAACATCAATCGATATATACATCTTGCATCAAATATTCATCTTTGCACTTTCGGGCCAAAGATATTTATTTATATCACCGATTGGTCATGTTCATCTCAACACTGTTCATCTTTTTGCTTTTCTTCGGGCCAAAGATATTCATCGAGTAATCATTCATCTTTGCACTACAAGCCAAAGATATTCATCAAAATATCACCATTAAAAGGCGAGGATGATGAAAAATATTTTGAAGAAACGAATCCGATGAGAGACAAAAGGAAAAGATTAGAGATTAAATACTTTAGATAATTCAAGTTTAAAAAATACTCCATAATGGAGTAAAATTCAAGAATGAAGATCAAAACATGGATTCAATTTCAAGAATAAGGGTCACAACGGATAACTTGGAAGGAAAAAAATTTTTTTTTTTTTGTGAAGAGCGATGCCGTGAATGCGATGCAAAGTGAATGATACACATGAGCGATGCGTGAAAACGATGCAGTGAAAAAGAGCGATGCTTGTGAATAAATTACTCATCATGAAAAGTTCCAAATTTGATTAAAAGTTCGGACCAATATTCTATGAAATGATATTAGATGAAGCGAAATTTCTAATCATTTCGAGAATTATAGAAACAATACTTACCATAGTAAGTTCAAATTCAAGAATCGAGAGATGAAATAATATAAACTTACATAATATGGAGTATGAAAGAAAATAATATTTCTCACGAGTATTGCAATAAAATAATATCCTTTACCTTAGTAGAAGTTGGATTTGACTGGAAAATCGGATATTATTACGAGAAAATCTTGCGAGAAAAAACTACGCTCAAAGTATTCTTATACTCAAGAAAATACTCACAATACTTTATAGAATAAAATTTACGAATTTGAAATGGTGTGATTGAGGAAGGAGGGTTACCCCTATTTATAGTAAAACCTCGGAGAAAAAAAAAAATGAATCAAATACTCTTTTTCCTTTTATGCCAAACTTCCTCGCTTAATTCCATTTTTTTTTTTAAGGTTGGGGCTACTTTTTTGAAAACAAGTTCTTGAGAGCTTTTTGTAGAAGAAATTTCAATGCCTAGTTTTCTTTTCTTTTTTTTTTTTTCTTTCTTTGCTACAAAATTCATATAAATGAGGCCCACAAACTTGGAAAAAAATAAAATGCTTTGTAAAAGCTTCCACCCACCAATTATTTCCACCAACCATTTCCAAAGTTACAACCTACTTTTTTGAAAACAAGTATTCATTTACATTAATTTGCTTACCTCAGTTTCTAATTACCACATGCTTATATATATTATAATAATAATATTATTAAATAATTATAATATATTATAATAATGTATATGAATGAATATTTTATCGAAGAAAACAATTGCCAACTTTCAACAAATAATTTCTGCAAAAATTCCTTCAATTATAACCACATAAAATAAATATTTCCTTCCATAAAATAAATATTTCCTTATCATATAAATCAATAAATAATTATTCACAAATAATATTACAAAATCACAATAATGACAACCGTAGTTCCCTCCGAAAGAGGGGCTTTTCGATAAGGATTTCTCCTTCTTGGCGCGTGATTAGGTGACCAAACCTCTCCTTGTGAGAACTTTCTAGACATTGCCAATAATCTTTATCTAATAATATTATTCAAATAATATGAATTATTGATCGATAATGGGAAATCTTGTGCGATGACAATTATTGAAACAATAATAATATAAAATATCAACGCTGCAATTATTGAATCGATAAAATAAAATATTGAATAGATAATTCTTTGTAAAAATTATTGAGTAGTGCCTTCTTCTACGTAAGAATCGATAATTCAAAAATCTTATGCAATCTGGTATTATCTTTATTATGCAACCACGCGCGTATTACTATATTTTAACCATAGGGTAATCTAATAGATGTTAACGGTAACAATTACGTCGTTATTTATAAAACTCAAATTTGTCATTTTCTTCATCAAGCGGTTATTACATTATGAGACCCACGAATGGGCTGCGCGTCGTCGTCGCGAATATTCCCACACAACAAGAATATTCCACGACCAAACGAATATTCTCAAATAAAAATGAATATTTTATAACCACTTGCTTATTTTGCAAAATTTGCACATTTCACCCATAACCAAAGTATTATATCAAATTAATTCCTTATTATTTCAAGATAATAAATAGAGAAATTCAATTTTATTTATAATAAGTTGGGGTCTTACAACCTCCCCTCCTTATGAAATTTCGTCCTCGAAATTGACGTACGTACCTGGTGTTTCGAAAAGGTGAGGGTACCTCTCTTTCATTTCCAATTCCAACTCCCAGGTCATTTCTTCAATAGCATGGTTCCTCCACAAAACCTTGACTTGTGGTATAACCTTTGTTAAGTAGGACATGTTCTTTCTATCCAAGATCTTAACAAGTACCTCCTCGTCGTTAAATCTTGACTATCTCAAATGCGGTTCTAACTTGATAATGTGGTTTGGGTCTTTCACATATTCTGAAGCATAGATATATGAAAAACATTATGAACACGAGACATGCTTGGAGGTAAAGCTAGTCTATAGGCCACATTTCCTATTCGGTCGAGAATCTCAAATGGACCAACAAATCGTGGATTGAGCTTTCCTCTCTTCCCAAATCTTGTAACTCCCTTCCATGGAGCAATACGTAACGATACATGATCTCGATATTAAATTCCACGTCCTTTCGATGAAGATCGGCATAACTCTTTTGTCGATCTTGTGAGGTCTTTATCGTTGCCGGATCATTTGAATCTTTTACGTAGTCATGTGCGTACTAATTACGGTCCCAACAACGTTGCTTCACCCACCTCGTCCCAACATCTTTGGAGAACGACACTTTTCGTCCATATAACGCCTCGAATGGAGCCATTTTATACTTGCTTGATAAGTTGTTGTTGTAAGAGAATTCCACGATGACAAGTACTTATCCCAACTTCTTTTGAAATCTAGGACCACGAGTCTTAATAAATCTTCAAGGGTTTGAATAGTCCTTTCATTTGTCCGTCCAGTTTGAGGATGGTATCTTTGGCCCAGATAATCGTAAATCCGTCCCCATAGCTTTACGAAGCTAACCCAAAATCGTGAAGTGAATCTTGGGTCACGATCCAAAACTATGGATCTTGGCATGCCATGCAATCTCACAATCTCATTTACATACATACTAGCAAGGCGTTCAAGGAATAAGTCTCACGTATAGGCAAAGAAATGAAGCGAACTTGGTTAATCTATCAATAATAACCCAAATCGCATCTATGCCTTGAGAAACCTTGGGAAGACACATAACAAAATCCATGGTAATGTGTTCCCACTTCCATTCCGGAATCTCAAGTGGTTGCAATGGACCCTTTGGCACTTGATGCTCGCCTTTATCGTTGACAAGTTAAACACCTCGAGATAAACTCCACGATCTCTCTCTTCATATTGCTCCACCAAAATGTATGTCGAAGATCATGATACATTTGGTACTCCCGGGATGGATTGCAAATGGTGTGTTGTGTGCCTCCATCATGATTCTATGCTTCAAGTCAGAGTCGTTAGGAATGCAAAGTCTAGAGTTGACTCGAAGTATTCCTTCTTCATCGATTCTTGCTTATGGAATAACACCTTCTTGTACTTTCTTCTTCATACGTATCATCTCCGGTGCATGACTTGAAAGCGACTTTAACTTTATCGATTAAAATCGATTCTACTCGTATGTTTGATATCATCATGTGGGTACTTGGAGCCTTTAACTCTATCTCCATCCTTTGTAAGTCATAAATACAAAATGGGCCTTTGTGTTAACAACATTGCACTTTCGTATTCCGCGTATGATCTTACTCGATCGTCGACTCTGACGTTTGCTTTTCGGGATGATATTGAATGCTATGGTGGTCGTAATCTTTCAACATTTCGAGCCAACGTCGTTCTTGCATGTTGAGTTCCTTTTGGGTGAAGAAATATTTGAGGCTTTTATGATCCGTATAAATCTCCACTTTCTCCCCATACGGTAGTGTCTCCAGTTTTCAAGCAAAAAATATTACTTTGCCAACTCCGGATCATGAGTAGGATAATTCCTCTCATATTCTTTGAGTTGTCGCGAGGCATAAAGTATGACTTTCCCATGTTGCATGAGAACACATCCTAACCCTTTTCACTAAAGCATCGTTGTAGATAACAAATCCATCCGAACCGGATGGTATTGTCGAACAGTCTTTGAAATGAGTCTCCTCTTAAGCTCTTGGAAACTCTTCTCGCATTCCTCGCTCCATATGAATTTTATATCTTTTTAAAGTCAATTTGAGTTAACGGAGTAGCGATTCGAGAAAATCCTTCCACGAATCTCAGATAATAACCAGCTAAGCCCAAAAAGCTACGCACTTCGGTCACCGACTTCGGTTGCTCCCAACTTTGTATTGCTTCAATCTTCGCCGGGTCAATAGATACTCCATGTTTTGACACCACGTGCCCAAGGAATGCTACTTCCTTAAGCGAACTTCGCATTTCTTGACTTGGCATATAGCTTGTTGTCACGAAGTCTTTGAAGTACCGACTTCAAATGGTGCTCATGATCTTCACGGCTTTTGGAATAGATGAGGATGTCATCAATAAAGAACAACAACGAATCGATCCAAATATTCCTTGAATATACGGTTCATCATATCCATGAAAGCGGCGGGAGCATTAGTCGATCCAAAAGACATGACTAAAATTCATAATGCCCATCTGGGAGTTACGAAGGCGGTCTTTGGAATATCCTCGGTTTTAATCTTGGTGATGATATCCGAAATGAAGATCGATCTTTGAAAAAATTGTGCTCCTTGCAACCTGGTCAAATAGGTCATCAATGCGAGGTAGGGGATACCTATTCTTGATGGTGACATGGTTCAATTCTTGATAGTCGATACAAGTCGCATACTCCCGCTTTTCTTCTTTACAAATAGAATAGAGAGCACCCCGAGGAGATGTACTAGGGGCCAGATGAAACCGATGTCTAACAATTCTGTAGTTGGACTTTTAACTCCTGAAGTTCGATAGGAGCCATTCGATATGGGGTTTTAGAAATGGGCTTTGTACGGTTCAAGATCAATAAAGAATTCAACTTCTCGTTACGGGGTAGACCGGGAAGTTCTTGAAATACGTCGAAAATTCATTAACAACGAATATTATTCAAATCGGCGTGTTTTGTTCAAGTCCATAACATGGGCTAAGAAAGCTTGACATCCATTTTTCAATAAACGAATAGCTTTATGGTTTGATATGATGGTGATTTTTTAGTGGTTTAGTTGTTTGAATTAATATAACGGGTTGGTTAGGAATATGAAAACTAACAACCTTACGAAAATAATCAATTTTGGCATGATGAGTGGTTAACCAATCAATCCCTAAATCACATCAAATGCAAGTATCTTTAAAGAGATAAGATCAATGGGTAATGTGATTGTGCCAACTTGGATCAAGCAAGATTTATAAATCTGTAGATGTAACGAAGGTTTCACCCAACGGAGTTTCAACAGATAAGTTAAAGTCCAATTTCTCCGTCAAGTTTAAACGTTGAGCACAAGCGGGAGAGATAAAAGAATGGGTAGAACCGGTATCTAGTAAGGTATAAACTTACATGAAAGAGTCAAGATTAGCTTACCGTGATCACCTCGTTCGGGTTTCTCGCGTTTTGGCGATCGCGACAAATGCCTCCCTTGAACCACCGACTTTTTGTTTTGTCCAGTAGTCGCCTTTGGTGCCATAGTCCCAGTTGGACTTGACTTCTTCTGACTGAGAAAAATCGGGCTATATATACCGCTCTTTTCCACAATTGAAACACACCTTGGAAGGGCGTGAATAGTTTGGACTTATGTGCCCCTCCTCTCGCATTTGTAGCATCTAAGGTGGCGGTCGTTCTCCTCCCCCCAGAATTTGTTGTTTGGTGTTGGTGCTTTGCTGATGTGTCTTCCCATCATTGTTGAATCTCCTCTTTTTGAAATTTCCACTTGACCCACCTCTCCCAATTATCATAACCACGATTACCACCCAGGTGGTTCTGGCTTTTTGTCATATTTTTTCCTCCTCGTTGGTTATCATCGCTCCGATGATCTTTGCATCATAGGTATGACCACAGTTGTGGTCCCTCGGTTGAACATACTCATTATCCCGCTCTAATAATTGAGCCCTATTGACAACATCTCTGAATACGAGAGAAAATTTATGAGAGATAAGGTATTGATGAATCTCGGGTTTTAGACCTCTCGAAAACATCCGCGTCATCGTTCCTCATTCTCTACCAAATGAGGTGCAAACACGGATAACTCTGCGAACTTACGCCTCGTCTTTGGGACAACGTCGTATTATTCATTTCGATCTAATAAACTCTACCTCCTTCATATGAGCGAATACTTTCGGAAAGTACTTGTCATTGAATAGTTTCTGA
This sequence comes from Panax quinquefolius, assembly GCA_020205615.1. Taxonomy (NCBI): domain Eukaryota; kingdom Viridiplantae; phylum Streptophyta; class Magnoliopsida; order Apiales; family Araliaceae; genus Panax; species Panax quinquefolius. Next base: position 43,407,592 of record CM035158.1, on the reverse strand, counting down.
AATCTTTCCCAAGACATGTTGAGTGCTTCTGGCTGGGTACGCTTCACAGATTCCCACCAATGATCTGCCTCACCACGGAACATAAAGGTGGCGAATGGAACCTTTTGTTCTTCCATGCATCCCAAGACATCGAATATCTTGGTAATTTGCTTGACCCATGTTTTTCGCCTTAATCGGATCGGGCTTTCCCGAGAAATCTGGTGGTCCCAACTCCTTGAAGCGCTTGGTAGTGACAAACCGCGCGCGTTGCTATCATTTCCACCATTTTTTTTGTACACGAGTCTCTCTCGTCGATTTTGCATGAACTATGAAAAAGCTTCTAAACATTCCATCATTCATCGTTTGCTCCATAGTGTTGTTTACGGGAGGAATATTGCCTTCTTGTTGCACGTTCTCTCTTGGTTGGTAATGAAAGGTTGTTCCACGGTCTCATACACTCCATTGTTAACGTTCTCATTTGCGCCATTCTTAAAAGCGCCATAAAACAAGGGTTAATTTAAACAAATTAACATATCACATAATATCCTATATTATATGATGGACCAACAAATAAGCTTAGGTAGGACACACTTAGCGAAGGATTTACTTTTCTCTCTCCCTCTGGTTTCTATTCCCGATCTCACTTGGAGACCATATCCTAAAGCTCGATACCAAACTGTGGCGCCCCAAAATAGGTATACATCACCCATTCTGAGTCGCCAAATACATGGTACAGAAACAACTACAACATCACTATTACAATTGTCGTGCAAAATACGACAACACACATGCTGTGAGTTTAAATACAAATATTATCTTCTAGACAATATCCACACTCAAATAAGTCCTCATTACATTTATTGATACACTATTTTACAAAAATAGTGAGGACTGCTAAAACAACTGTCTAGGACCATCACTCTTTACCTCGACTGGTTCCTGCTACATTCTCACCTCCTGAGAAGAAAAATGGAACAAAAAGGAAAAGGGTGAGCTCAACTAGCCCAGTAAAGAATATTATGACTAAGATAAAGAACAACAATTTATCGTTAGCCTTGACAAATCGGATAAAATATAATGGACAACCGGTTTTAGATCAATATTACATGGCGAAATAACAATTCATTAGAAGAATTAAGTAGAGAATGAAATCTACTATCATCTATGAATTTAAAAGTCCATCATTAATATTTTATCCTGTAACATCAATCGATATACATCTTGCATCAAATATTCATCTTTGCACTTTCTGGGCCAAAGATATTCATTTATATCATCATCACCGAGTTAGTCGTATTCATCTCAACACTCATCTTTTTTTTACGGGCCAAAGATATTCATCGAAATAATCATTCATCTTTGCTTTTACTGAGGCCAAAGATATTTATCAAATATCACCATTAAAGACTAAGGATGATGAAAAAATTTTAGAGAACGAATCCGATGAGACAAAAGGACAAAGATTAGAGATTACGTACTTTAGATAATTCAAGTTTAAAAAATACTCCATAATGGAGTAAAATTAAAGAATGAAGACCAAAACGTGGATTCAATTTCAAGAATAAGGGTCACAACGGATAACTTAGAAGGAATTTTTTTTTTTTCTTTTGTGAAACGATGCAAGTGAATAGATGTGAATAGTGAGCATGAGCGATGCAAGTGAATAGTACCTTGAATGAATAATGCCAATGAAGCGATGCCCGTGAACGATGCGTGTGAACGATTCGTGAACAATACTCGTCATGAAAAGTTTCAAATTTGATTAAAAGTTCAGACCAATATTCCTATGAAATGATATTAGATGAAGCGAAGTTTCTAATCATTTCAGGAATTATAGAAGCAATACTTACCATAGTAAGTTCAAATTCAAGAATACGAGATGAAATAATATCGCTTACATAATATGGAGTATGAAAGAAAATAATATTTCTCACGAGTATTGCAATAAAATAATATCCTTTACCTTAGTAGAAGTTGTATTTGACTGGAAAAACGGATATTATTATGAGAAAATCTTCCAGAAAAACTACGCTCAAAGTATTCTTATACTCAAGAAAAATACTCACAATACTATAGGATAAGAATTTCTGAATTTGAAATGGTGTGATGAGGAAGGAGGGGTTACCCCCTATTAATAGTAAAACCTCGGAGAAAAAAATAGATAAATCAGCCTACTCTGCCAAAATTTTATGCCAAACTTCTGCCTAATTCCCTTTTTTTTTTCCAAGGTTGGGGCTACTTTTTTAAACCAAGTTGCAAAGCCTTTATAGAAGAAATTTCAATGCCTAGTTTCCTTTTCTTGTTTTTTTCTTTCTTTGCCTGCAAATTCATATGGGCAAGGCCCACCAAACTTGGAAAAAAATAAAATGCTTTGTAGAAAGCTTCCACCCACCAATTATTTCCACCAACCATTTCCAAAGTTACAACCTACTTTTGAAAACAAGTATTCATATACATTAATTTGCTTACCTCCATTTCTAATTACCACATGCTTATATATTATAATAATATTATTATTAAATAATTATAATATATTATTATAATGTATATGAATGAATATTTTATCGAAGAAAATAATTGCCAACTTTCAACAAATAATTTCTTGCAAAATTCCTTCAATTATAACCACATAAAAAATAAATATTTCCTTATAAAATAAATATTTCCTTATCATATAAATCAATAAATAATTATCACAAATAATATTACGAGAATCACAATAATGACAACCAGTAGTTCCCGAAAGAAGGGGCTTTTCGATAAGGATTTCTCCTTCTTGGCGCATGATTAGGTGACCAAACCTCTCCTTGATGAAACTTTCTAGACATTTGCAATAATGCTATCTAATAATATTATTCAAATAATATGAATTATTGATCGATAATGGGAAATCTTTATGCGATGACAATTATTGAAACAATAATAATATAAAATATCAACGCACGACAATTATTGAATCAATAAAATAAAATATTGAGCGATAATTCTTTGTAACAATTATTAAGTAGTGCCTTCTTACGTAAGAATCAATAATTCAAAAATAATTTGTCAATGTCTGGTGTCTTCTTTATACAACCACAGCGTATTCTTATATTTTAACCACGGGGTAATCTAACGATTATTACTTGGTAACAATTACTGCCGATTATTTATAAAAACTCAAATTTGTCATTTTCTTCATCCGAAGATTTATTACATTATGAGACCCACGAATGGGCTACTGGCGTCGTGCGAATATTCCCGATAATTAATATTCCACGACGAACGAATATTCAACAAAATGAATATTCCGACCACTGCTTAATATTCCCCATAACAAAGTATTATATCAAATTAATGATAATAAATAGAGAAATTCATTTTATTTATATAACCACTTTATTTTTCATCCTCAAAAATTTGTTCTCACATTTCACCCATAACTAAAGTATTATATCAAATTAACTCCTTATTATTTCAAGATAATAAATAGAAAATTCAATTTTATTTATAATAAGTTGGGGTCTTTAAACCTTCACGATACCTATGAGTCTTTCTAAGTTCGATGATTTACTTGGTGAGGAGCAAACACAGATAGTTAAGTTGAACTTGGTACGTATATTAAGTTACAGTTAGGTCTCCTTATTTTAGTTCTTGAAATTTTACTTCCATACAATCTTTCAGGGATTGGGAAAAATAGTTTTCAAAGAACAACTTTTTGAATCTATCCCAAGGTACAATTTCAGTTTCTACCCGACCTTTAGTTGATTCCCACCAATAATTAGCCTCACCTTTCAAGAAAAAGGTTGCAAAAGTTATCTTTTGATTATTATTGACATTGGTCACTAGGAAAAATTTCTCTATTTTAGAAATCCAAATTTATGCATCGACAGATTCTAATGTACCTTTAAATTTAGGTGGACCAACTAATTTGAAATCTTTAAAAGATGTGTTTTGGGTTATGGGTCTATTCATAGCTCCTAACATAAGGTCTACTAACTGTTGGGTAGAATTATCATCATTATTCATTTCTCTTTGGGGTCTTCTGGTTGGTAGCATGATTCTATATAAAACAACAACAAAAATTCACATAATAATTTGAATAATACAAACATATCATTTATTTATATATCACAAGAGTCGTATAAAACAACATAGTAGTTTACACATACTAGTAGCTTACACATACTATTGGCTATATTATAAACTTTAAATGCTCCTTTATTCATATTAATATAGAGCATTTAAACACCTATACTACCCTCTAGAATTCATTGACATCATCAAAAAGAATCCTGGATTATGTGGCATACCACAGATCGATCTATCAAATAAGCAGTTTTCTTCTCCTCCACCGGATATCGAACTACTTGACGCTGCAAATCATTAAAAGTATCTCGGGTACCCAGAGATGTTTTAAGAAGTCTTGACTGAATTTCTTTCCTGCCCCTTTGTGCATGGTGCAGTTGTACTTTTAGTCAGTGATTAGTTCTCCTCTCATGTTGTAGCATTTCCCTCAACTATGTCTGCCCTAAACTTCATTTTATTATTCTCATATTCTGTTGTCTTCATTAGTGATGCCATTGCTTCATCATGTTCATCAATTCTCATTAATTGCCCTGCTACAGGATCTTCTTCTTCTTCAGCATCTAGCAGTTATTGATCATAAAGCAATTCTTCATCCTCTACATCACTAGCTATAAATGACTCAATTTATGGTAGATTGCTTATTATCACCATTTCTTCAGCACTGGAGTTGACCATTTATAAAATAAAAACTCCTTTAATACTGGTATGGAAATTTATATAATATAATATTTTTAATGTTATTTTTATGTGTACTTTAAAATTTTTATGGACTTGAAGAATATATACTAAGATTTTTGTTCCTTATATCTATAGCCTTAACATCTTCGATACCAAAATTGTAATGCCCCCATATATATACTCCCACAGTATCCGATATGGTGCTTACAACGAAACAATATATATAACGCATTTAAATCTATACACCCATGGTATCTGATTATATGTTTATATCTAATTGAGTGACTATACAATTTAAAACCAGATAAAATTCTTATATATCTAAGATTCACAGTATCCCATAACAGATGATAATTCTCAAGAGAACTATTACTATGTTTGGATACCCTTGCTTGGATATATGAACTGTATCTGTGAATAGAACCTATCTATCCAAAATTCAGAGTATCGGTAATAACATGAAAAGTCCATATTACTAATACCCTCACCCAGATGTATAGTCTATGTCATGCGAATTTACACTATAGTAACTATCTATCCGAAATCCAGAGTATCAATAACAACATGAATAGTCCATGCTATCAATGCCCTCACTCAAGTAAATAGTTCCCAAGGATCTCAAACTAGATTTGAAGAATTCTAAATTACATCTATATATGTAAGAAAACACGGTTGCAGAAATAAAAGATGTTTATATATATCATAAACATTAAAGTTAGATTACATGATTCTCATAAAGAGTTTTTTTTATTACAAAGTATTCAACTAAACATGAATATAAACTAATCTAAGCAGGGACGCTTCCCTTTATCTACTCCAGATGTTCCAGGGTTACCATCTAATACTGCAAAGGGTATAATTTGCAAGGGATAGCTATGACATGCTCAGCAAGTTTTATATTTATAACAATATATGATTTGAAGAAGTATAACAATTCAAAATTCGACTAATAGTTGTTACCATTTTCTAGATTTCTTTTTCAACCATTTCTGGACTTTTTACTTTTCTCAGTCACACAGACTTAGAAATTTTGTTTAGATATGAGATAGAGGATCAACCTACTCAATATCCTAGGAATATGCATCTTATCCTACCAGTGCTCAAATGCACCCAAATTAATGTCAATATATTATTGACCAAACCTCAATCCCTTACGGGATACCCAACTTCAGATTAGGATGTCTTACCAAAATAATTTGGTTTAACACAACAGTTTATGCTCAATAAATAATATCATATGAATAAACAATTTATTTCTTAGTTATGCTGAAGCTATAGCAATAACCTTACAATAAGAGGTAATTCAAGTGTAGGTGTAGTATATCATATCAACAGTATTTCAAGATAAAAATCTTGTTCAACGAATAAGCGGGGTTGGGTTTAGTAAACTTGTGAAAGTAATTAGGGTATAGAAAACTTGCCTGAGCGTAGATCATTCAAGTTATGCTACTCGGTTCATTTAATAAACACCTACGATGTTCATTCATATAAATCTAACACATTAGTATTGATAACAATACTCAAATACAACATTTACATATGATCGAGTTAAGTTTGATAAGATTTCAGTGTTCAATGACCTTACCGAGTATTAAATAAGTTGATATTTTGACTAAATTTTATTTATAAGCTTTATTATATATTTAGATAATTTATATATCTAATATAATAATTTCTAGAAGCTTATAATAATTTTTTTAAGTATTTATTTATCCCTTAAATGATTTTTAAATCATTTATTTCTTTTTTAAATAATTAATATTTACTTAGAATTTTTAAAAAACTTTGTTTACTATTTTAAATAATTTATATCCATTTATAATGATTTTTATATCATTAATATTATTTTCGAATAATTATTTATTATTTATAAGTAATTATTCTAATTACTTTATTATTAACTTAAATATTAATAATATCCAAATAAAATAAAATATTTATTAAATTTTTGTAAAAATATCAAAAGATCATTATAATAACTTAATATAATTTTAAAACTATTTTTGTATTTATTTATTAATTATTTCTAATTTTTATAAATTAATATCTAAAAATAATTTTCTGTCTGTTGCTAAAGCTCGATAATGACAGGAAGTGTTGCAATAGGTGTTCTTGAGTTTCTAGGTTTCGGCCAGTCATGGTCGAGGGACCACTTTGACAATGATCTAACTTGCTACTGTTAATGATTCAAGGCTTGGAAAAGTAGTTGTGTTACAGTACTCATACAGTAGTACAACATCAGACAAAATTCATGCTTTAACTTACACATAACAAGAAGTTATAGAGGCTCAAAGTCACTGTCAGAGCTGTTCTTGAGTTTCTAGGTAACCCGAGCAGTGGTCAAGTGGTCGGTTAACATTTTGTGGCTTTTCGTATCTTTGATTTACGTGTGATAAATTTGTGTTGTGTTTGTTGTAATAGGTAGTCTGTATGTTAAGGTACATATATACAACACTAGTTTGGACAAAGCATAATTCTAAGGTCTCGATCTATGTTGGTCAAAAATACGACCCAAAGGTCGTTCTTCGTGTTCATCGATTTTTAGGTAACCCGAAAAACTTAGTCAAGCTCGGTCAACGACTTTTGACCATTAATTCCAGAAATCCTATGAGTTGTTTAAGTAATTTAAGATCATAGATATGTAGTATATATATCAAGGTGTTAATCTATTACAAAAAGTCATAAAAACAACAAATGTAAAGCGATCGAAAAGGTGGTTAAAGTAAATTTAAACTCAACTTTATTCTCGAGTTTTCTAGGTAACCCGTAAAATAAAACTTAAATGATCGGTCAACCACCTTTGACCACCTATATCTTGCGATATATGGTTCTAATAAACCTGTTTTCTTTTCCAGATTAAAGACCTCATATCAGACTACAAATAACGTACAATTAACATACCTATCTATTAACACATATATACTCTAATCTCGACATTCATTTATCGAAGCTTATTTTTCTAAAATTTCCATATTACTAAAAACACAAATTTGAGGCATCTAGATGTTATGAAAACATGTTCTATCAACCTAACATACTTTCTAACATACTAATACATAACTCTAAACATCTAAACAACAATTTGAACAAAGCATCAAAGATCTAGCTATGAATTAGGGTTTGCACCTTTCTTGCTTGATTTTGGATTTTGGCTTCTGAATTGGTTGATGCTATCACCCAGGCTTGATTTGGTATGTATATAAGAGTGTAAAGGCTTAGAGAATTCGTGGGTTTACTCTGATCTAGGGTTCCCTTTTATAAAATTCTTAAACTTGGCTTTTTGGTCATTTTTCCACCTACTTGCCTCCTATAATATATGATCTATGACTCTCATGGTTCTTGAGATTTTGGAAGCATGACATGTGATATTTTGGAACTTATGTGGATGACTATTAACCAACTTGTAAGCTAGTTGATGAAATTAGTAGCTTAATTATGCCCTAATCTTCACTAATCTTGATTAGGGTTTTGTTTTTAATGATTAGGGTTGTTTAATGATGTTTATTAGTACCTAATTGAAGTTTAGTAATCATGATTAGGTGTTAGGATAACCTAATTAGTGTTTTGTCTAGCTAATTAGGGTTAGGGTTTACAAGTTAGGGTTAAGGGTAGTAATTTAAGGATTCTTTATAATCTAGATTTTCCAACTAAATTTTTACTAATCTAACAAGCACGACGACAAAGCGTTTTGTCGATTATAAGTGCGATAAAGTAGCTTGTCAAAACAAATATACCGAAAAGTCTATTTTCGGAAGAAAAATTTTTAAGCACGGGGTGTCAAGCATGTCAACTTTCGGACAAAATTTTATTTGACCAAATTCGTTAAACAGAATATATATATTAACATATAACACTTTCAAAACAGAGATATTTTATTAATATAACTGAATTTTACATATCCAAGTCTTATTAGGGTTTTGTGTTTTACATGTAGTATCAAGGAAACATCCTCTTCTTTCTCCTATGGACCCTCAGAAGTTGTTTTCGGAGAATATTCGTTTGGTGGTGGAATATTTTTCTTTGTGGGAATATTAGGTACAACAGCGTGAACTTGTGTGGGCCCCATAATGGAAGCGATTGGATGAAAAAAAGCACAAGTATAAGTTGTTTATAAATAACGGTTGTAGTTGTTATCGTTAATCTTTGTTGGAATACCGATTGGTTAAAACATAGTAGCGTGGTATTGCACCAATTATTGATTCTTACGTGGGAAGACATTACTCGATAATTATTACGATGATTCTTGTTCAATATTTTATTGATTCAATAATTACTACATTGATATTTTATATTATTGTTGTTTCAATATTTGTCACTACACAATATTTTCATTATCAGATCAATAATTCATATTATTTGAATAATATTATTAGATAACATTATTGGCAATGTCTAGAAAGTTTTGTCTAAGGAGAGGTTTGAGTCACCTAATTGCTTGTATTAGTAAGGAGAAATCCTTATTGAAAGCCCCATCTTTCACAGGAGCGCACAGTTGTCGATTATTGTGATTACTGTAATATTATTTGTGAATAATTAATTATTGATTTATATGATAAGGAAAATATTCATTTTATGTGGATATAGATGGAGAAAATTTTTAATGTGACAATTGTTGAAAAATTGTTATTTTATCTTTTCGATAAATAATTCATTTAAATATATTATTATATTTTAATAATATAATAATGGTGATATTTTTACAATGAATGTGGGATGTAAGACCCGATTTTATGAAATAAAAGTATTGATTTTCTATTATAAAAGTTAAAGTTAAAGAGGTGATATATGAATTTTTCTTTTTTCAAAATACGCAAGAAAGGTATAAAAGTATTCATTATTGTCGGGAATATTAGTTTGAGTGGTGGAATATTCTTTTCGTAGAGAATATTATATGCAATGCGACAGTAGCGACTATTTATGGGCCCCATAATTAAGCGCCGGATGAAAAAGCGACAAAACTAAGTTTTTATAAATAGCGAGCGTAATTGTAATGGTTAACAATTGGAATACGGTTGGTAAAGTAAAATGTCACAGCGTTGTTGCAAGATAGCTACGGTATTGATAGATATTTTTTGATTATTGATTCTTACGTGAGAAAGGCTTTACTCATAATTATTACGATGATTTCTTATTCAATATTTTATTGATATTTTATATTATTGTTGTTCAATAATTATCAGCATCTGATATCTCCATTATCGGATCAATAATTCATATTATTTGAATAATATTATTAGATAACATTATTAGCGATGTCTGAAAGTTACATCGAGGAGAGGTTTGGTCACCTAATTGCGCCGATGAGGAGAAATCCTTATTGAAAAGCCCTCTTTCTGGAGCGCACAGGTTGTCATTATTGTGATTCTATAATGTTATTTATGAATAATTAATTATTGATTTATATAACAATGAAATATTTATTTGATGTGGATATAAATGATGGATTTATTTATGTGGTTATAAATGAAGGAATTAATGTTGAGGTATTTTATCGGTATTTTGTGGGATTGGGTATTAAAAGATCAAATCATTGTTCTTACGACTTTATTATGTGAGTTATAATTTTTAATCGGCCGATTAGATCGTTGGGATTTTTGGATATATTATACATATATAAGTTGAGTATATGTTCACAAATTTGAACGAATTAAAAATGAGCGTATAATTTGTTATGAATTTTAAGGAGGTGGTGATTGAGAAATTAGGTTATAAATGATTTTGGTGGAAAATTCTAGAATTGGTGGGCCCCACTTTTGGTTGGTGAAAATGTTCAATTGAATTTTCAAATGTGGTGGTGAGAATAGTGGCGAGTAAAGCCATCGAGTTCGGCAGTCGAAATCTTGCTTGGTAGACTAACATTTTCCTATAAATAGAGGGCTAAGTTAGAATTGAAAATCACACGAAACAAAGTTTTCTCTCTCTCTCTCTATATTATTATGGCGTATTTTGTGAGTATTTAGATACTTTGAGTTCTTTGTTTCAATCTGAAGTTTCATTCAACATCACTTGCGACCTTTCTTTCAGATGTCTTGATTCTTTGAGGTAAGGATGTTATTTTCTTCTCAAATGATATTAATTCTTGAATATCATTATCTTTGAAATATTGGTTGGTACTTTTATCAAATTTGGAACTTTTATGTTTGGGAGTTACTATTCATTCTGAGTTACTTATTCACGAAGTTACTATTCACGCTTTGAGTTACTTATTCACAGTACTATTCAATTAGGCGTGAAGATGTTTTTTGTGGAATTTCTATCTTTTGGTGTCGAAATTACTTATTCACGTAACACGAATCTTTCTTTGACTGAATTGGCATTATTCATTAAAAAATAAAAATTTTCTTTTAAGTCTAAAATATCTATTGGATACTAGCTTTGATTGTATCCATGTTTTGATCATTCTTGAATTTTACACCACTATGATTATTTTTGAGGTATTTTGGATCGTGGATAAAACCCGATGCAAAGATGAATGATTTAGAAGAATATCTTTGGCATGTAGTGCAAAGATGAGCAGTGTTTAAATGAACACATGATCTTCATTATTGTTGAATATCTTTGGCCGAGAGTAGTTCGTGATAAATTTAGTGAAAAGATGAATTATTGATGAATATCTTTTGCTGCGTAATGTCAAAGATGACACGTTATTAAATATCTTTATGAGTATACATGAGGAGGAGGAGTATTTTTGTCACAATTAATGTTTAAAACATGTTAAACATGTCAATTAATGGACCCCATTTCTTGTTATAGTAAATTGGTTTATAACTGTAAAATCGCTTTGTTTGTGGATTTCGGTCAACTTGGATGGAATGGACCTATTTCGCTTAGAATTTGGAAAAACTTACACTTATCTTTAGGCATTTGTAGTGCAAAGATGAATTATTGATGAATATCTTTTCTTTGTAATGTAATAAGATGACACATTGTTGAATATCTTTAGCTTTGTAGTGCACAAAGTTGTAGAGAATGAATTTTCCTATGGAAAGGACATGTGGTTGGAAATTTTACTCGATAAAAGGGCTATTTATTGTGAATTATTGAAGTTTTATTTAGTCTTTGACAATTGATTTTTGAGTTTTAAATGATTTTATTAACAAAAACGTTTTTTGTGACATTTGGTGAGTTGGTGGCTGATGTTTTTGACCAAAGAAGGCTTCTAAGGAAATTAAGAAAAATATATTAATATTTTATTAAATTTTACCTTTGGTGTTCTAAGCATTTTCCTATAAATAGGGTGCTTAGGTTAGAATTGAAAATCACACCGGCCGAAAGTTTCTCTCTCTTTCTCTCTCTTTATTATCGAGGCGTATTCTTGTAAGTATTTTGATACTTTGAGTGTTGCTATCTGCAAGTTCCTTTAGCACTATATCCCATTATTCGGTAGAAATGATCTTTTTCAAGGTAAGGATATTATTTTTTTATAATGATATTATTTCTTCTAATATTATTATCTTAGGAATATTGGTAAGATTTTCTTTTGAAATTCTTGTCTTTTAGTGTAAAGGTTACTATTCACGTATAGCCTATTCACGTATATCGACACTTTTATTCACGAAAAAAAATTAAATTTTGTTTTTGTCAAAAATATCTATTATGGATATTAGCTTTGATTGTATCCATGTTTTGATCATTCTTGAATTTTACTTCACTATGATTATTTATGAAGTATTTTTGAACTTTCGGATTGTTTAAAAGTACGAATCCTTAATATTTGTTCTTTTGTTTCACTTTGGATTCGTTTTCTTTAAAATATTTTTCATCATCCTCAGTCCTAAATGATGGTGTTACTGAATATCTTTGTCCTATAGTGCAAAGATGGTTGATTTTCTTATGAATATCTTTGGCCCGTAGTGCAAAGATGAACAGGTGTTGAGATGAACATGACCAACTGATGAATATCTTTGGCCTGTAGTGCAAAGATGAATATTTGATTCAAGATGTATATTGATTGGTGTTACAGGGATAAAATATTGATGACGGACTTTTAAATTCATAGATTATAGTAGATTTCATTCTCTACGTAACTCATCTATGAATTATTATTTCCGCTGTGAATATTGATCTGAAACTTGTTGTCTATTGTATTTTATTAGATTTTTTTCCCTGTTGAAGACTAACGATAATTTGTTCTATATTATCTTAGTCATAATATTCTTTACTGGGCTAGTTGAGCTTACCCTTTTCCTTTTTGTTCCATTTTTCTTCTCAAGAGGCGAGAATGTAGCGAGTACTAGTCGGGGTATGGAATGAAGGTTCTAGAAAGTTGTTTTAGTAGTCCTCACCATTTTTGTAAAATATTGTACCAATAATTGTAATGAGGACTTATTTGGGTGTGAATATTGTCTAGATGGCAATATTTGTATTTAAACTCACAGTTTTTATGTTGTATTAATAAAGTTGTAGTTGTTTCTGTACCATGTTATTGACGACTCAAAATGGGTGATGTATACCTATTTTGGGGGGCGTCACACCAGGAATATACAAAGGTCTGAATATGAAACACTCTCGTGTGCTCCAATCCCTTTGATATACCGAATGGTCTCTTCCATTTGTAGGACTTTCTTCCTAATATCACCGGTGTCTAGATCTTCTTTGAGATGGATGATTTCAGGGATTTTTTTGGTTTTGTCCAACTGAGACTCAGGTACTGGAACTTTTTTTTCCGGACCCTGGGTTCCTTCATGTGCAGAGGACTCTGTATGTATGGGTATTTGAGGACACTGAGTGGACTTGTGTAGTTCTTTGAGCAGAACATACAACTTTGTAATTTGATTGCTTAATCCATCGAACTCCTCATGAAAGACAGGAGTAGGATTAGGCTGACCAGATGTATCCATGTTTGGCTATAGGCTTTTTTCCTTTTTGGATTTAGAACGGGTTACCAGACCAATTGCTTCCCTACAAAAAGACTTGTATAGTTTAGTCTTAGGGAATGTGGAAATGTTAAATGCTATGTAATGTGTCCGTTTTAGGAGTATTATCCTGTAAAAATGGATGTCAGTTGTTTAGATGACAAGATAGCATGACAGGTTTTGATATAAAAGGGAATACATGTACACATATTCCTTTATACTTTCCATTACATTGAGATTGACATGGAAATGAAATTACAAGTAATTAAAATGGGAAGGTATGAAGAGACAATAAATATCTACTATCTTCTCTGATTTAGAATGTTTATCACCAATTTTATCGCTGAGACTCAGCTCAATAAATATTCCACATCACTGAATTATCCATGCACTATGGGCCAAGGATATTCATTAGTATCACGACCACGAATTATCCATGCACTACGGGCCAAGGATATTCATGTTTTCACCAATGGTCATGATCATGCCAACAACTGTCCATCAATGCGCTACGGGCCAATGAGGACTTTTACCACATCATTTGTAACATTAGAGTCATGATTATACCGAATAATCCCTGGTCATAATCATACCAATCAACAGTACATCTATGCACATAAGCCACGGATGACTTTTATCACAATATAAGCGTGAGGATGATAACAATGATATAAGAATTCAATTAAAAGAAAGCAAATGATAAATTTTTAAATATTTATAATTTAATTTATCTAAAATTCAATAATGTCCAAATTGTCAACATGATACTACTTTGTGAAGTAAAATCCAAGAATAATATTGTATCAAAAATAATTTAAACCGAAAAGAAATCAATTTTTTCATGAATAGTGCCCCGGGTGAATAGTACCTGAGTGAATAGTACCCCGCGAATAGTAATCTAGCATGAAAAAGTTAAAACTTATCAAGAATGTTCAGAATAATATTTCCATGAAAAGATACTGAATGAAACGCAAATTTTAAGGATATTTTACTAATTTCATGGAGTAGCCAAAATTTTAACAAAATGAGTATAGAATTCGGAATCTGAAAAGAAATAATATTACTCACATACTGCAGAGTATGGAAGAAAATATTATTTCTTATAAGTATTGTACAAAAATAATATCCCTTACCTTAAAAAAAAAAGAGTATTCCAACTGGTATAGCAGGGATATTCTTGAAGAAAACTTTTACTGTTTTCTACGCTCAAAGCTTCTTAAAACTCTAAAGAAATACGTTCAATATTATAGAAGAAGAATTCTCTGATTTTGGTGTAATTTTCAATTCTAACTAAGCATCCTATTTATAGGAGAATGGAAAGGATACTATTTGAATTTAGAAATCACGGACGCACAGTAATTTTTTATTCATGGGCGCACGAATTCGTCTGAAAATTTTTATGATTTACTATGCAAACACTATGATGACACTATGCAAACACTATGCATAATAAAATATAATATATTATATTTTTTATTAAAAACAAAACTTATTATAATATATATATATATATATATATATAATAAATACAAATGTACTCCCTCCCGTGACAATTCCTCTGCCAATTTCATTTTTCAACACCCGTGGGCCCCACTCATGTCATCATCACATGTGGGACCCACCTCTTATATATATATATATATATATATATATATATATATATACTGAATAACTTTCTATCGATTATTTTGAAAAATGAGTAAATGGGGGTCCAAATAATATGCCAAAATTTACAAAAAATACTTCATAAAAATTCCCTCAATATTTTTAACAACATTTATTCATCATTATTATAACCCGCAGTATGAATAACCAGATCGTTCCAGGAAAGAGGGGGCTTTCCGATAAGGATTTCTCCCTATTGGCGCTTAATTAGGTGAAAAAACCTCTTTTCTCGACAGAACTTTCTAGACATTGTTAATTATACAAATAATAATATGAATAACTTCTCATCTCAATTATTGGTTTAATAATATAAAATATTATAAAAATAATTGAATCAAATAACGTGAGCTACTATGCATCAATTACTGTAGCAATAATTGAATAAAACTAAGTGACTTCTCACGTAAGCATCAATAATCAATACCGTGTGCTACTATGCAACCACGCGTATTACTGTACTTTTACCACCGGGTATTTCAACAGTTTAACGGTAAAACTTCCGCCGTTATTTTTATAAAAAGATATTTATGTCGTTTTCTCATTTTGACAATAATTTCATTGTGGGGTCCACCAATGATTGTGCCGTCGTACGAATATTCCCTGTTAAAACGAATATTCCCCGACCAATCTAATATTTTATAACAACTTGCATACTTTGCAAAATTTATAAATATTACCCACAACTATAACAATATATCAAATCCACACCATAATATTTAAAAATATATTTCGAGAAAAAATTAATCTTTATTCATAAAAGTTGGGGTCTTACAACCTCCCCTTCTTATGAAATTTCGCCTCAAAATTGGTGTATGTACCTGGTATGACGAAGAGGTGAGGATACCTTGATTTCATTTTAGATTCTAACTCCTAGGTCATTTCCTCAACATCGTGGTTTCTCCACAAAACTTTAACTTGAGGTATAACCGTGGAGTGTAGAATATGTTCCTTCTTATCTAAGATTTTAACAGGTACCTCTTCATACATTAAATCTTCTACTATATCATCCGGTTATAACTCAATAATGTGGTTCTGGTCTTCCACATATTTACGTAACATGGATATGTGAAAAACGTTATGAACACGAGACATACTTGGTGGTAAGGAGAGTCTATAAGCCACAGTTCCTACTCGATCGAGGATTTTGAATGAGCCAATGAATCAAGGATTGAGCTTTACTCTCTTTCCAAATATTGTAACTCCTTTCCATGTAGCAACACATAACAACACATGATCACTAATATTGAATTCCATATCCTTTCGATGAAGATTAGCATAACTCTTTTGTCGATCTTGTGAGGTTTTTATACGTTGCCGGATCATTTGAATCTTTTCAGTAGTCAAGCATACTAATTTCGGTCCCAACAACGTTGCTTCACCCACCTCATCCCAGAATACTGGAGAACCACACTTTTTTCCATACAATGCCTCAAATGGAGCAATGTCGATACGTGCTTGATAATTGTTGTTGTAGGAGAATTCCACCAATGGCAAAAACTTGTCCCAACTTCCTTTGAAGTCAAGGACATAAAGTCATAATAGATCCTCCAGAGTTTAAATAGTCCTCTCTGATTACCCGTCCGTCTGAGGGTGATATGCCAAAATAAATCATAAATTCGTGCCCATAGCTTTCTGCAAACTGATCCAAACTGAGAAGTGAATCTTGGGTCTTGATCAGAAACTATGGATACTGGCATACCATGCAGTCTTACAATCTCATTTATTTACATACGAGCAAGACGTTCAAGTGTATAAGTTTCTCGTATAGGTAAGAAATGAGCAGACTTTGTCAATCTATCAACAATGACCTAAATTGCATCTATGCCTTGAGAAACCTTGGGATGACCAGTAACAAAATCCATGGTAATGTGCTCCCACTTCCATTCTTGAATTTCAAGTGGTTGCAATGGACCTTTTGGCACTTGATGCTCCGCCTTTACTCGTTGACACGTTACACATCTTAAGTTAAATTTTGTGATCTCTCTTTTCATATTGCTCTACCAAAATGTATGTCGAAGATCACGATACATTTTTGGTACTCCCAGGATGGATTGCAAATGGTGTGTTGTGCGCCTCTATCATGATCTTATACTTCAAATCAAAGTCGTTAGGAACACAAAGTTTGGAGTTGACTCTAAGTATTCCTTCTTCATCGATTCTTTCTTCCGGAATATCACCTTCTTGCACTTTCTTCTTCATACGCATCAGCTTCAAGTCTGTAGTTTGAGCAGCTTTAACTTTATCGATTAAATTCGGTTCTACTCGTATATTTGACATCATCACGTGGGTCCTTGGAGTCTTTAACTCTAGCTACATCCTTTATAAGTCATACAAAATGGGCCTTTACGTTTGATAATATCGCACTCGTACCCGCATATGATCTTCTACTCAATGTGTCAGCTACCACGTTGGCTTTTCCAGGATGGTATTGAATGGTATGATCGTAATCTTTCAACAGCTTGAGCCAACATCGTTGCCGCATGTTGAGTTCCTTTTGGGTGAAGAAATATGTGAGGCTTTTATGATCCGTATAGATCTCCACTTTCTACCCATACAGGTAATGCCTCCAGATTTTAAGTGCGAAAATGACATCTACCAACTCTAGATCATAAGTAGGATAATTCCTCTTATACTCTTTGAGTTGTCGTGAGGCATAGGCTATGATTTTCCCATGTTGCATGAGAGCACATCCTAACCCTTTGCCTGAAGCATCACTGTAGATGACAAATCCCTCCGACCCAGATGGTATTGTCAGAATAGGTGATAAAATGAGTCTCCTCTTGAGTTCTTAAAAATTCTTCTCACAATCCTCACTCCAACCGAATTTTGTATCTTTCCGAGTCAGCTGAGTTAATGGAGTAGCGATTCGAGAAAACCCTTCTACGAATCTCTGATAATAACTAGCTAAGCTGAGAAAACTACGTACTTCGGTCACTGACTTAGGTTGCTCCCAGCTTTGAATTGCTTTAATCTGGTCAACAGATATTATAACGCCCCAAAATCTGGACTATTTTCACATCCGGATTCCGTACATCACGATCCCATCTTCTTCCAAACGTACATCATTATATAGCTAAATATAACAACATACATTCTCAAATCCCAGGTTCTAAAACCTTAAAACCTATTTCATTACAAATAATTATAAATACATTATTCATTTCATCTTACAAGAGTGACTTTTATCCGCCACCAAGGATACATAAAAGTTTCTTAAACTAGTCTATAGTTCAATTTCATGTTTCTATATTACAAGTCTTCACTTGATCTCCTTGCTCATTCACATACTGAATGGTACTGCATCTGGATACCGTCAGCTTGATCTTTATGAGATCCTTAAGTTCTTCTAACCTCGTACGCTAAAAATGTTTTTCATTTAAAGCAAGTGTGAGCATTCAATTGCCCAGCAAGTCATAGAAGTTGAACAAACAACTTTAAAAATTCAAACATTTTTATAACTTCAATAACCGAACAAGGCTATGAAGCAGCTTGAATAATAGGAATAGTCTCGATTCCTATCATTTTAAAACATTATTCACATGCACTTTGAAATACTTTCATTCTTCTACCTTTTTCATACACATCAAGTCTGGCTAGAATCATTAGCACATACTTAACAATAACGAATCATGTATAGACAGAGCATTCTCTTATTGAACAGTTCAATCACAGAACAATTCATATCATAGAAACACCAAAGTGTTCAAATTGTGGCACAAGGCCTCATACGTTCTACCACCTTGTACAAATATCACACATTAGCACATAGACAGAACTTCTCAAGTTCAACATCTGAGAAGTTTAAGAATCTAGCATTCATTTAGAATATGAATGAAGTTAGGAAACTTGTCTTACGCACAGCTACAGCTTACGTTAAACTGCTCATTCCAATTCCTATATAACACATAAAGAGAAAATATAAACACCAATTAGTCATACATCTTTGACTTATGCATTAGTTTACTTAACTTTACTTCTTAGGGTTCGCGTTCTTGCAACCTAAGTTTACGCGACCACTTTCACTACCGTTCTACGGCTTCATGACATACGAAGATGTCTTACTTATACGTTCATCATCTTTGATGTTTTACATTCTTATCTTCTTCTTATAACTTCTCTAGGACTCAACACACATCGCTCCTCTGCTAGTTGTCCATATGGTACTCTGAGTGGTTTCCCACAAATAACCAACAAACAAGTTCCCGTCTCATCTACACTGCCCATAACACTGAGTTAGATCGGTTGCCAGTTTTGTATATACCTTCACTCTCTAAAGGAATTGTTTAGTCCAACTCCCATATGTCAACCATCAAAGGTTACGATTGTACCACAACCTAACTTATCATAACTTATCCGAACCATTAAACTCTAATATTCATTAAGTCAATTTCTTATCCTTTTTAACTTTCTAATAACTAAATGCCATACCTCAGGATTCATTCTTATTCGACTCACATTTAGTTTTCATTAATCTTATTACTGTTCGTTACTGCTTTCTCGATAATTCATATCTTACTAATACTTTTGTTATCCATTATATGAACTCCATGTTCATTACTCGTTCCTAGTGTCGAAGCCACACCATTCGTTATATGCTAAGACCAATCGTTTATTGCAACAACGTTGCATTTGCAGTGTCTATATGCTTCACACTTATCTCTCACTAGCATGACATAACATCAAAATGTTAATCATTATCCTCGTCGCTCAACGTCTAAGGAATCACAACCATAGCAATCCCTCATGTTCATTCATTTCGACTACGGTCCCCGAACATCGGTTACGTAACCCGCGTCTACATTCTTTGTCTTTTAATCTCAGTTAATCTTTCCGTTCAACCTTCATTTAAAGTTTAATTTACTTGTTCAAGTGTTACATTAGTTGGACATTATGTTCTTTATCTTCCCTTACGTTTCCCCCAAGAGCTGAGCAGTTAAAAGCTCTTCTCTGGCTTTTTCCCTACACTGGGGCGACGGCGCCACTCTCCCTTCTATCTCTCACGCTGTGGTGCGAGTTTACAGCACCTGGCTCCCTAGTCTGGCGCTGCAGCGCCACCTTACAAGGCATGGTTGGCGCCGCGGCGCCAAGCCCTAATTCTTGAAAATTTCTTCTAAGTGTTAACTTCATTTTGAGATGCTACTTCCCGATCTCATAACTCCTTCGTTATAACTTATAACGAGGTCATTCCAAATCTATTCTCTTCCTTATCTTATGTACTTTAATACCCCTTGGACATAACTTTGTTCTGAATCCGTTAACGTGCCATTCAATTGGCTTGATCTTCACCCTTCATTCGTTTTACGTTTTTAACGCTTTTCGTTCGCTCGTCCTTAATTCATTCATCCGAGCTCGGAACTCAATCGTTCTTGAGTCCATGACTCACGTTTTCTACGTTCTCTTACTTTCTTATAAAACCTTACATGATCGGGTTCATTTACTAACTTTCTAATTCTCGTTCGTCTTTTATGAAATTTTTGCCATAACTTCATTATACCTAAGTTTTAATCCGTTCTTCATGAATGTTTCTACTATTCCTAACCAGGCAACAAGCATCTAACTTATACGCAATGGTTTTAAACTTGTCCATCAACAATAATTATCCTACGATGGTTTTAAATTTGTCCATCAACAACGTTCTTCGTGTTCTTCGCGTGTTCTTCGTGTTCTTCGTTCGTTCTTCATTTTAATCGATATTTTGGATTACGATTTCACTTTTTATTGGAATTTGATGTTATAGAACATTATTTCTTACTTATTTCACCTACTTATTTATATAATCCACTTGGATCGTTCTAATTTATTACAAATCTTATACTTCCTTAAGAAATTTATTTACTAAACTTTAAATTCTTATTTCTTCATTTTCTTACAATTTCAACCATATGAAATCATTCCCAACTTCTTTTACTCCTTATTCTTATTAAGCTAAGTTTTGAACATAAAAACTTAGAAAATGTTAACTTAGGAGTTAGGTTTTAATACCTTTCCTCTTTATTTTTGTTCCGCTAGACAAAACTGGCGATTCGCAAGCTTTTCTATTTCACAAGCACTTTCGATCCGATCATTCATGCTCAAACTCTTCCTTATCCCTCTTCATCTGAACCCTCTCTCTCTCTCTCTCTCTAAGGTGTAGGATTTTCAAAATCCCAAATAAATGATTTAAGCTTCCTCTTTATAGAATTTCCAAGCTAGGGGTATTTTAGTCATTTCACCCCCCTAACCTCCTTACTATTCATGGCTTAAGGGCTAAGTTAACTTAGCCCTTAAGTTTGCTTAACCCTTAAGTTTACTTACTCATTAAGTAACTTATCCTTTACTTAGCTCTTAACCATAAGCACTTTACAGTCTGAAAATTGCGATTCTCGAAATCCAAATATTTTTGGATATTTCATCTTTCCTTTATCGATTAACTTTTATGTATTCTTCGGATATCTAAAAAATTGAAAAACACTTTTTGGCATTAAGCATTTTCCTTCACGTTTTCCCCTAACGTAGCTAGCCGAATGAAAAGTACATAGCAGTACTTTTCGTTATTTTTATTTCGTCCGATTTCTGCACGTTTTTTTCTACGCTCAAAGCTTCTTAAAACTCTAAAGAAATACGCTCAATATTATAGAGAAAAAATTCTCTGATTCTGGTGTGATTTTCAATTCTAAGTAAGCATCCTATTTATAAGAGAATGGAAATGATACTATTTGAATTTAGAAATCACGGACGAACAATAATTTTTTATTCAAGGGCACACGAATTCGTCTGAAAATTTTTATGATTTACTATGCAAACACTATACTGACACTATGCAAACATTATGCATAATAAAATATAATATATTCTATTTTTCATAAATAGAATATATTTTTAACAAATACTTCATAAAAATTCTCTCAATATTTTTAACAACATTTATTCATCATTATTATAACCCGCAGTATTAACAACCAGATTGTTCCCAGGAAAGATGGGGTTTTTGGATAAGGATTTCTCCTTATTGGCGCGCAATTAGGTGACCAAACCCCTTTCCTCGACGGAAATTTCTAGACATCGTTAATTATGTAAATAATAATATGAATAACTTGTCATCTCAATTATTGATTTAATAATATAAAATATTGTAACAATAATTGAATCAAATAACGCGAGCTATTATGCAGAAATTACTGTAGCAATAATTAAATAAAACTAAGTGACTTCTCACGTAAGCATCAATAATCAATATCGTGTGCTACTATGCAACCACGCGTATTACTGTACTTTTACCACCGGGTATTTCAACAGTTTAATGGTAAAACTTCCGTCGTTATTTTTATAAAAAGATATTTATGTCATTTTCTCATTTTGACAATAATTTCATTGTGGGGTCCACCGATGATTGTGCCGTCATACGAATATTCCCTGTTAAAACGAATATTCCCCGACCAATTGAATATTTTAATTATAACAACTTGCATACTTTGCAAAATTTATAGATATTACCCACAACTATAACAATATATCAAATCCACACCATAATATTCAAAAATATATTTCGAGAAAAAATAATCTTTATTCATAAAAGTTGAGGTCTTACAGCAGGAGCATTAGTCAATCCAAAAGACATAACTATGAATTCGTAATGCTCGTAGCGAGTTCTGAAAGCAATCTTTGAAATGTCATCAGTTTTAATCTTTAACTGATGATATCCGAAATGAAGATCGATCTTTGAAAAGAATTTGGCGCTTTGCAACTGGTCAAATAGGTCATCAATACGTGGCAACGAGCACCTATTTTTGATGGTGACATGATTCAACTTCCGATAGTCAACACAAAGTCGCATACTTCCATCTTTCTTCTTTACGAATAGAACAGGAGCACCCCAAGGAGACGTACTAGGACAAATGAAACCGATGTCTAACAATTCCTGCAGTTGGGTCTTTAACTTCTGAAGTTCAATAGGAGTCATTCGATATGGGGCTTTGGAAATAGGTTTTGTATTGGGTTCAAGGTTGATACAAAATTTGATTTCACGCTCTGGGGTAGGCCAGGAAGTTCTTCAGGGAATACATCAGGAAATTTATTAACAATAGAAATATTATTCAAATCTGACGTATTTTTGTTTAAATTCGTGACATGGGCTAAGAAAGCTTAACATCTATTTTTTAATAAATGAATAGCTTTATGGCTTGATATGACAGTGATTGACTTTAGTGGTTTGGTTGCTTGAATTCGTATAATAGGTTAGTTAGGAATATGAAAGCTAACAACCTTAAGAAAATAATTAATTTTTGCATGATGAGTGGTTAACCAATCAATCCCTAAAATCACATCAAATGAAAGTATTTTCAAAGAGATAAGATCGATAGGTAATGTGCGGTTGCCGATTTGAATCAAACAAGACTTATAAATAGTGTATGTAATGAAGGTTTCTCCCAACGAAGTTTCAACAGACAAGTCAAAGTCTAATTTCCCCGAAGTTAAGTTTAAACGTTGAGCACAAGTAGGAGAAATAAAAGAATGGGTAGAGCCGGTATCAAATAAGGTATAGAATTCACAAGAGTTTATGATTAGCTTACCCGTGATGACCTCATTTGAGTTTCTTACTTTTTTGGAGGTTACGACAAACGCTTTCCCTTGAACTACCAGCTTTGACTTATCTGGGACGACATTTGGTGTCAGCATCCCAACTGGAATTGGCTTTATTGCACGATAAAATTGAGCTAGGTGACCTTCTCTTCTGCAATTGTTACACGTTTTGGATTGCTGCGTACAGTTTGGACTGATGTGTCCCTCCCCTCCCATTTGAAGCATACGATCAGTGGTCGTTCTCCTTCTTTAACAGCGGGTGGTGGTGCTGACGTCTTTCCATCATTGTTTAATCTCCTCTTCTTGAAATTTCCACTTATATTATCTTGGCCATGATTACAACCGAAGTGGTTACCATTTCTGGCATGTTGATTCCCTCCACGTTTGTTGTCACCGCTTCGATGACTGCTACCACTGGTATTATCATTTTGCCGGCTGCTCTTTCTTGGTTGGGTTGACTCATTATTGCGCTCCAATAACTGAGCCTTATTTACAACATCTGAATACAAACACAGTTTGTGAGAAATAAGGTATTGATGTATTTTGGGTTTCAAACCTTGTAAAGACATTCGCGTCATTCTCTTCTCATTATCAACCAAATGGGATACAAACCGAGATAACTCGGCAAACTTTGCCTCGTACTGCGACACGATTATATTGTTTTATTCCAGCTTGATAAACTCTACCTCTTTCATGTGATGAATACTTTTGGGAAAGTACTTGTCGTTGAACAGTTCTTGGAACTTCTCCCAAGACATCTTCAGTGCGGTAGGTTGGGTACGCTTTATGGATTCCCACCAGTAATCTGCTTCTCTTCGTAACATGAAGGTGGCAAAGGGAACCTTTTACTCCTCGGAGCATCCCAAGACATCGAATATCTTGGTGATCTGCTTTATCCACGTCTCCGCCTTAAGTGGTTCTGGCTTTCCCAAAAACTCTGGTGGTCCCAACTCCTTGAACTGCTTAGCGGTGACCATCCAAAAGTTGCCAGTGTTTCCACCTGCATTTTGGATAGGAGTCTCTCTCGGCCGATGTTGCATGAATTGCAGAAAGCCTCTGAACATTCCGTCGTTCATCATTTGGTCGGTGTTGTTATGTACATGAGGATTGTTACCTTCCTGATGCACATTTTCATGGTTATTGATCTGTGGTGACTCAACGGTCTCCTGTGCTCCATTGCTTATCTCAACATTTTCAGATGCCATTTTCAAACACTGCCATAAAACAAGGGTTAATTGACATGGCACATATTATCCCTAAACTCTGACCGACCAATTAAATAACAAATAACTTAGGTAGGTCATACTAGCGAAGGATTAACCCGTCTCTCCCCTTCTAGTTTTAGTCTCACATCTCAGCCAGGGATCATATCCCTAAGCTCTAATACTAACTGTGACGCCCCCAAAATAGGTATACATCACCCATTCTGAGTCGCCAAATACATGGTACAAAATAAAAATACAAACTTAATTTTACAACATGAGTTGAGAGTTTTTACACGAATATTGTCTTTTAGACAATATCCAAACTCAAATAGAGTCCTCATTACAATTATTATCACACTATTTCATAGAATAGTGAGGACTACTATAACACCATCTCGGACCATCACTCCGTTCCCCGACTAGTTCCGGCTACGTTCTCATTTCTTGAAGAGAATAATGAAAGCAAAAGGGTGAGCTCAACTAGCCCATTAAGAAATATTATTACTAAGATAATGCAGAATAAATTATCGTTAGCCTTCAACAGTGTTAAACTGATAAAATACAATAAACATCAAGTTTAACTGCAGCAAAATAAGCAATCCATTAGAAGAGTCAAGTAGAGCATGATATCTACTATCTTCTATGATTTAAAAAGTTTATCATTAATTTTATCACTGAGACTCAGCTAAATAAATAATCCACATCACTGAATTATCCATGCACTACGGGCCAATGATATTCATTAGTATCATAACCACGAATTATCCATGCACTACGAGCCAAGGATATTTGTGTTTTCACCAATGGTCATGATCATGCTAACCACTGTCCATCAATGCACTACGGGCCAATGAGGACTTTTACCACATCATTTGTAACATTACGGTCATGATTATACCGAATAATCCCTGGTCATAATCATACCAATCAGCAGTCTATCTATGCACTACGGCCAAAGATGACTTTCATCACAATATAAGCATGAGGATGATGACAATGATATAAGAATTCAATTAAATGAAGGCAAGGATAAATTTTAAAGATTTAAAATTAATTTATCTAGAATTCAATAATGTCCAAATTTTTAACATGATACTGCTTTGTGGAGTAAAATTCAAAAATAATATAATATCAAAACTGATTTGGACAGAGAAAAAATCAATTTTTGTCATGAATAGTACCCCAGGTGAGAATAATACCTAAGTGAATAGTACCCCGTGAATAGTATTTCATGAATAGTACTTTGGGAATAATACTTAATGAATAGTACCCTATGAATAGTACTTTATGAATAGTACCCCGTGAACAGTACTCCAGAATGAAAAGATTAAAAATTATCTGAAATTCAGATAAGGCACACTCAGAAGGGGGGTTGAATAAGTGTGGATATAAATTATGACCAATTTAAATTCTTTAAACCAAATTATTGAATGTAGTCTACTATATTGATGAATGCAACTTCTTTGAATGAATATAGTCTCTACCAATTGAATTTTTGTTTAAGAAAATATCTTGGTGTTTTTGTAAGTTAAATAAAATATTTAATGATAACAAAAATTCTCACGATTAAGTTTTGTTTATTTACCAAATCAATTAACTTGAATGGAATTAAGTTAAATCAATTAATAAAAATAACACCAAGATTTTTACGTGGTTCATCTATTACCCTCTATAATAATAGCCTACTCCACGTCCAATACCAACTAGTATTGGAGACTCACTTTTATTTCTTTAAAAGACTCTTGTTATAATACAGATTCTATAAAATTAAATTATAATAATTCACTTAAGCACTCTTGCTCCTTGTGCACCAATG
The DNA here is from genome assembly GCA_020205615.1 of Panax quinquefolius. Classification (NCBI taxonomy): domain Eukaryota; kingdom Viridiplantae; phylum Streptophyta; class Magnoliopsida; order Apiales; family Araliaceae; genus Panax; species Panax quinquefolius. The sequence goes on along the minus strand of CM035158.1, from coordinate 43,380,767 downwards.
CACTCCTTAAGCACCTATGCTTCCTTGAACCTGTTTGTAAACAAACCTTAATCCACTTGGATTGAATTTCCTTAGACAACACTTAGTCTAAAAAACAAATTAAGATTACAATAATAGAGGTCTAATGATCAAAGCAAATAAGCAATTTAACAATGCAAGGCTCAACTTAATGAATGCAATGATCAAATAATAAATGATAGATATCACCAATATGAAGCTCACGAAAGTTGACTGAAAATATCAATTGATCAGCAGCTCAAAATTTGCACCAAGAAGAGAATAGCTTTCAAAGATTGTGAGTGCAAAAATATTAATTCAAGTGTTGTAATTGTTCACTGTTCTCAGCTGCTTTTATAGGCCAAAAACATAACACCGTTGCTTCATAAAAATTTACGGTGAAAATAAAATTGCAACGTTCCAATGATTTTCTGTTGAAAACAAACATAACAAATCCAATAACCTTTGGATAAATGTTGGACTTTTTCATAAATAATCTAGATAGAGACCAAGTCAAATAGGACTAGACTTATCAATACCTGCCGCCACTTATATAACAAATGTTTAAAAGATATTAATGCCTTTCAAAAGATAATGGAGTGTTAAATTTGTAAATATAAGAAAGTGTAACATCACACAACTCTCCAGGATAATCATTATCTACTATTTCCAAGACATAGGCATTTAATTCAATCAACAGATAATGATCACATCTTTACCGCCACAAGCTTTTGTGCTTCCAACAAATTACACATGTTATACAGCTTATATAGAATCAGAACTATCTTATAACACAGGTAATATAATTCAATAAAACTGAATAATAATTATCATATTAATTTTATGCATGCATAATCATGTAATAACAGTTAGTATAAAATTAAGCATGCACGAAACATCAACTTAAATGCACACATAAAATGTCCTAGAGCCTTGTATTGAAAAATTGAATATTTGCAATGACCTTATGTAAGACCCCGAAATTTTTTTTAAATAAAAAGAAATTTCCTTTATTTATTATTTTGAAATAGTAAGGGTTGATTTGATTAATGTGGATAGTTAAGGGTTAAATACATAAATATTTCAAAATAAGCAAGTGGTTATAAAATATTCATTGTTGTTAGGGGAATATTCGTTTGGTCGTGGAATATTAAATCTTTGTCGGGGAATATTAAATAAATACAAGTAGCGACCATGTGTGGGCCCCATAACTGAAAGCGATTGGATGAGAAAACGACAAATATAAGTTGGTTAAAAATAACGGCGTAGTTATTACTGTTAAGGCCGATTTGGAATACCCGTGGTTAAAATACGATGTACTGGCGTGGTTGCACGATGCACTGCAGTATTACCAAGCGATATTGTTGAATTATTGATCCTTACGTAAAATGGCACTACTTAATAATTTTCACAGAATTCTTTACCGCTCAATATTTTATTTTATTGATTCAATAATTGCTGCGTTGATATTTTATATTATTGTTGTTCAATAATTGTCACTGCACAGTATTTCCCATTATCAGATCAATAATTCATATTATTTGAATAATATTATTAGATAACATTATTGGCAATGTCTAGAAAGTTCTATCTAAGGAGAGGTTTGGTCACCTAATTGCGCGCCAGTAAGGAGAGATCCTTATTGGAAAGCCCCTCTTTCTGAGGAGCGGCACGGTTTGTCATATTGTGTGATTACGTAATATTATTTGTGAATAATTAATTATTGATTCATATGATAAGGAAATATTTATTTTATATGAATATAAATGATGGATTTATTTATGTGGTTATTAATGAAGGAATTAATCTTTGAGATGTTTTATTTGTATTTTGCCCGGATTGGAGGTATTAAAAGATCAAATTGGTGTTATTACAGCTTTATTGTGTGAGTTATAATATTTAATCCGACCGTTGGATCGTTGTAATTTTTGGATATGTTATACATATATAAGTTGAGTATATGTCCACAAATTTTGAACCGTTAAAAATGAGCGAATGATTTGTTATAAATTTTAAGAGGTGTTTGATTAGGAAAGTAGGGTTATAATTGATTTTGGTGGAAAATTCTAGAATTGAGTGGGCCCCACTTGTGGTTGGTGAAAAATGTGCTGAATTTTATTTCAAATGTGGTGGGTGGCAATAGTAGCGTGTAAAGCCATCGGAGTGTGAGTCGAAATGCCTTGGCGGGCTAACATTTTCCTATAAATAGAGGGCTAAGTTAGAATTGAAAATCACACACCGTAAACAAAGTTTTCTCTCTTTCTCTCTATAATATTAGGCGTATTTTGTGAGTATTTAGATACTTTGAGAGTTCTTGTTCAAACAAGTTTCATTCAAAGATCACTTAGATCTTTCCTTCCTAAATCTTGATTCTTTGAGGTAAGGGATATTATTTTTTCGTAATGATATTATTTCTTGATATCATTATCTTTGAAATGTTGATCCGAAGTTTTATCAAATTTGGAACTTTTCATGTATCGGGTTACTATTCATGAGTTACTATTCACGAGTTACTATTCACGAGTTACTATTCACGAGTACTATTCAGCGAAGCGGAAAATGTTTTTTTGTGGAATTTCTATCTTTTGGTGTCTGAGTTACTATTCACGATATCTGGCCTTTATTCACGATATCTGACACTATTCACGATATCTGGCACTATTCAATCGAAAATAAAATTTCTTCTTTTATTCCAAAATATCTATTCGGATACTAGCTTTGATTGTATCCATGTTTTGATCATTCTTGAATTTTACACCACTATGATTATTTTTGAGGTATTGTTGGACATGGATAAAACAAAGTACGAATCATTAATCCTTAATCCTTGTCATTTTGTTTCACCGGATTCGTTCTTTAAAAATATTTTTCATCATCCTCGGTCTTAAATGATGATATTATTGAATATCTTTGGCCTCAGAGTGCAAAGATGAATGATTTCTGAAGAATATCTTTGGCTGTAGTGCAAAAGATGAGCGGTGTTGTTTAAATGAACATGACCGATCGATGAATATCTTTGGCCTTTAGTGCAAAGATGAGCAGTGTTGAGATGAGCATGCACCGATTGATGAATATCTTTGGCACAGTAGTGCAAAGATGAATATTTGATTTGAGATGAATATTGATTGATGTTACGGGATAAAATATTGATGATGGACCGTTAAATTCATAGATTATAGTAGATTTCATTCTCTACGTAACTCTTCTATGAATTATTATTTCATTGCGAATATTGATCCGAAACTTGTTGTCATTGTATTCTATCGATTTTTCCTGTTGGAGACTAACGATAATTTGTTGTATATTATCTTAGTCATAATATTCTTTTTTTGGGCTAGTTAGAGCTCACCCTTTTCCTTGTTGTTCCATTTTTTCTTCTCGGGAGGCGAGAATGTAATGAAGTACTAGTGAAATTATGGAATGAAGGTTCTAGAGAGAGTTGTTTAGTAGTCCTCACCATTTTGTAAAATAATGTATCAATAAATGTGATGAGGATTTACTTGAGTATAGATATTGTCTAGAAGATAATATTTGTATTTAAACTCACAAGATATATTGTAAGTATTTCACACGACATTTGTATTATTGAAGTTGTAGTTTGCTTCTTGTACCATGTATTTGGCGACTCGAGAATGGGTGTTGTGTATACCTATTTTGGGGGCGTCACGGTTAATATCGAGCTTAGGGATATGATCTCTGGCGAGATCGGGGAATAGAACTAGGAGGGGAGAGACGAGTAAATCCTTCGCTAGTGTGTCCTACCTAAGCTTATTTGTTAGTTGGTCAATATATAGGGATATTATGTGATTGATTTCCTTAATTAACCCTTATTTTATGACAAGTATTTGAGAATGTCGACTGAGAATATTAATAGTGGAGTAAATGAGACCGTGGAGATGCTGTACTTACCAACGAGGAGAACGTGCAACAGTGACAATGTACCTCTGTGAACAACACCACTTTGAGCATGATGATGAGCGAGGGGATGTTTAGAAGCTTTTTGCGGTTCATGCAAAATCGACGAGGAGACTTCGTGTTCAAAATACGGAGGAGATGATAGCAATTCACGGGTGGTCACAGACCAAAAGTTCAAAGTTGGGACCACGAATTTAAGGGAAAGCCCGATCCGATCATGCGCGGAAACATGGGTCAAGCAAATTACCAAGATATTCGATGTCTTGGGATGCGGAGAAACAGAAAGTTCCATTTGCTACTTTTATGTTCCGTAATGAGACAGATTCTTGGTGGGAATCGTGAAAGCGTACCCATCCAAATTGCACTTAGCATGTCGTGGGAGACGTTTGAAATGCAGATTCAATAATGAAGTACTTCCACAGAAAGTATTAGTCGTATGAAGGAAGTGGAGTTTATTAGACTAGAGCAGCGAGAATAACATGGCGGTGTCGATGAAGAGGCGAAGTTCATGGAGTTATCCAGTTTGCACCTCATTTGGTGGAGAATGAGAGCGTATGACGCGGATGTTTACGAGAGGTTTGAAACCCGAGGCGTACGTCGATATCTCATTTCTCATAAATTTTCTCTCTATTCGGGATGTTGTCAGCGGGGCTCGGTTGTTAGGCGAGATAACGAGTACGCGTTCAACCGAGGGACCATAACCGAGGATCATCTAGAAGATAGCGGTCATCGAATAACGATAACCAAATGGAGAAAGAAGAATACGATTAAGGGTAAACCACTCTGGTGGTAATCGTGGCCGTGAAAATAGAAGAAGCGAGTCGGGAGGAGATTTTAAAGGAGGAGATTCAACAACGACCATGTGAAGAGCGTCGGCAGTAGTGACTAGTTTTAAGGGAGGAGAACGACCACCCATTATATGCTACAAATGCGGAAAAGAGGGACATATCGGTCAAAGCGCCTGAACAGTTCAAAGTATGCTATAATTGTGGAAAGGAAGGACATATAAGCTCGAGATTATACGATGGCGAAACCTAGTTCAATGGGGACGGTGACTCAAAAGATCCCGAGAAAAAGTCAAAGTCAACGATTCCGGAAGAGGCGTTTGTTGTGGTGGCTGATGGTCATAATGCGAGGAACCCAAACGAGGTGATCACGGGTAAGCTATTTATAAATTCTTGCGAAGTTTATACCTTACTTGATAAGTTGCTACCCATTCATTTATCTCTCTCTGCATGTGCTCAACGTTTAAACTTGACTCGGGAGAAATTAGACTTTGATCTATCTCATGGAGACTCAGATTAGAGAAACTTTCATTACATCCGTTGTTTAAAAAATCTTATTTGATTCAAGTTGGCACTATCACATTACACATTAGCCTTATTTCTATAGAGATATTTGCTTTTGATGTGACTTTAAGGTTAACTACTCATCATGCCGAAATTGATTACTTTACGTAAGGTTGTTAGTTTTCATATTCCTAAGCAACTTTGTTATTCAATTCAAGCAATCAAACCATTGTAATCAAACATTTTCATATCGAAGCCATGAAGTCATTCGTTTATTACGGATGTCATGTTTTCTTAGTCCATGTTATGGATTTGAATAAAGACACGCCGTCGATTTGAATAATATTCCTGTTGTTATTTATTTTTCCCGGCGTATTTCTGAAGAATTTCTTGGTTTACTCCCAAAGATGATATTAAATTTTGTATCGACTTTGAACCCGGTGAAAAACTCATTTCTAAAATCTCATATCGAATGGCTCTATTGAACTTCAGGAGTTAAAAATTCAACTATAGAATTTGGTACTGAGCCTTTATCTTGTGACTTCCTTTGTGGAATTCACCTAAGCCGAACTCTCTGTGGGGGCGTCGTCATATTAGATGCGATAGTAAACGATAGGTGTCATTGTGACGTCTTATCCAAGATTGGGATATGAGTCACGCGTTGAGAGCAACCTAATTCAAGAATCGAAATAATAGCTTTACAGGTTTAGTTGGTTATTATCGAGATTCGTTGAAGGATATTCTCGAATCGCTATTCCATTAACGTAAATGACTTCATAGAGATACAAAATTGAATGGAGTAAAGAATGTGGGAAGAGCTTGAAGAACTCAAGAGAGACTCATTTCAACACACGTTACGACCATGCCATCCTGGAAAAGAGCGTGGTACTGGCGTGTTGAGTAGAAGATCGTATAAGAACGTCTGATACGATATTGTCAAAGACTAATTTCATTATAATTTACAAATAATAGAGATGGAGATGAAAACTCTAGGTACCCACGTGATGATATACGAGTATAATCGACTTTAATCTATAAAGTTAAAGTTGCTCAAGCCACCGAGGCCGAGTTGATGCGTATGAAGAAGAAAGTACAAGAAGGAGCTATTAGGAGCGAGAATTGATGAAGAAGGAATACTTGAGTCCACTCTAGACTTTGTGTTCCTAACGACTGATTTGAAGTACAAGATTATGATGGAGGCACACAATCGCCATTTGCAATCCATCCTCGAAGTACTAAAATGTATCGTGATCTTGACATACATTTTGGTGGAACAATATGAAGAGAGAGATTGCAAAGTTTATCTCGATGTGTTTAACTTGCCCGGCGTGTAAAAGGCGAGCATCTAGTACCTAAATTAGTTGCAACCTCTTGAGATTCCTAATGGAAGTGGAACACATTACCATGGATTTCGTTCACGGGTCTTCCTACGGTTTCTCAAGCATCAATGCTATTTGGGTCATTGTTGATAGATTAACCAAGTCTGCTCATTTCTTACCGACATCTGAGAGACTTATTCCTTGAACGTCTTTCTCGTATATACGTAAATGCGATTGTGAGATTGCATGGCATGCCAAGTATCCATAGTTTTAGATCGTGACCCAAGATTCACTTCATGATTTTGGGTTAGAAAGCTATGGGCACGCAATTCTGATTCGGTTTGGCATACCATCCTCAAACGGATGGGCAATCGAAAAGGACTACTCAAACTCTTGAAGATATATTAAAACTCTGTGTCCTAGATTTCAAAGGAAGTTGGGATAAGTACTTGCCATTGGTGGAATTCTCATACAACAATAGTTATTAAACAAATATAGGCATGGTTCCATTCAAGCATTATATGGACGAAAATGTCGTTCTCCAATATGTTGGGATGAGGTGGGTGAAGCAACATTGTTGGGACCCGAAGTTAAATACGTATGACTCACCGAAAAGATCCAAATGATTCGATAACGTGTACAAAAGCGGCACAAGATCGACAAAAGAGTTATGCGGATCTTCATCGAAAGGGCGTGGAATTTAATGTAGGGGATCATGTATTGTTGCGAGTTGCTCCATGGAAGGGAGTTACAAGATTTGGGAAGAGAGAAAGCTCGATCCACGATTTATCGGTCCATTTCAAATTCTTGACCGAGTAGGAAATGTAGCCTTTATATAGACTTGCGTTACCTCAAAGTATGTCTAATGTTCATAATGTGTTTCACATATCGTATTTCGTAAATATGTGAAAGACCGAACCACGTTATAGAGTTAGAACCCATGACGAGATAGCCAAAGACTTAACGTATGAGGAGGTACTGTCAAGATTTTGGATAGGAAGGAGCATGTCCTGTGCTGCCAAAGGTTATACCACAAGTTAAAGTTTTGTGGAGGAATCATGCTTTATAGAGAAATGACACAGGAATTGGAAAGCGAAATGAAAGCGAGGTATCCTCACCTTTTGAAACACCAGTACGTCGTCGATTTCGAGGACGAAATTTCATAAGGAGGGAGGTTGTAAGACCAAAAATTTTTTTAAATAAAAGAAATTTCCTTTATTTATTATTTTGAAATAGTAAGGGTTGATTTGATTAATGTGGATAGTTAAGGGTTAAATACATAAATATTTCAAAATAAGCAAGTGGTTATAAAATATTCATTGTTGTCTGGGAATATTCGTTTGGTCGTGGAATATTAAATCTTTTGTCGGGGAATATTCGTGTTAATGTGGTAGCGACCCATGTGTGTGGGCCCATAACGAGCGATTGGATGAGGAAAGCGACAAATATAAGTTGGTTAAAAATAACGCGTAGTTATTCTGAATTAAGACCGTTGGAATACCCGTTGGTTAAAATCTGATGTCTGGCGTGGTTGCACGATGGCACACACCGGTATTACATGCAGTATTGTTGAATTATTGATCCTTACGTAAAATGGCACTTTCTTAATAATTTTCACGATGAGTTACTTTCAATATTTTATTTTATTGATTCAATAATTGCTTGCGTTGATATTTTATATTATTGTTGTTCAATAATTGTCATCCACGCATATTTCCCATTATCGATCAATAATTCATATTATTTGAATAATATTATTAGATAACATTATTGGCAATGTCTAGAAAGTTCTATCTAAGGAGAGGTTTGGTCACCTAATTGCGGCGCCCGAAGAAGAGAGATCCTTATTGGAAAGCCCCTCTTTCTGAGGAGCGGCTCATTTGTCATAATTGTGATTACGTAATATTATTTGTGAATAATTAATTATTGATTCATATGATAAGGAAATATTTATTTTATATGAATATAAATGATGGATTTATTTATGTGGTTATTAATGAAGGAATTAATCTTTGAGATGTTTTATTTGTATTTTGTCGGATTGGAGGTATTAAAAGATCAAATCGGTGTTATTATAGCTTTATTGTGTGAGTTATAATATTTAATCCGAATTGTTGGATCGTTGTAATTTTTGGATATATTATACATATATAAGTTGAGTATATGTCCACAAATTTTGAACCGTTAAAAATGAACGAATGATTTGTTATAAATTTTAAGAGGTGTTTGATTAGGAAAGTAGGGTTATAATTGATTTTGGTGGAAAATTCTAGAATTGAGTGGGCCCCACTTGTGGTTGGTGAAAAATGTGCTGAATTTTATTTCAAATGTGGTGGGTGGCAATAGTAGCGAGTAAAGCCATCGGTGGCAGGTCAAATCTGCTTGGCGGGCTAACATTTTCTATAAATAGAGGGCTAAGTTAGAATTGAAAATCACACGAAACAAAAGTTTTCTCTTTCTCTCTATAATATTGAGCGTATTTTGTGAGTATTTAGATACTTTGAGAGTTCTTTGTTCGAATTATAAGTTTCATTCAAAGATCACTTCCGATCTTTCCTTAAAGCTTCGATTCTTTGAGGTAAGGGATATTATTTTTTTAAGTAATGATATTATTTCTTCAATATCATTATCTTTGAAATGTTGATCTGAAGTTTTATCAAATTTGGAACTTTTTCATGTCTCGGGTTACTATTCATGAGTTACTATTCACGAAGTTACTATTCATGAGTTACTATTCACGAGTTACTATTCACGAGTACTATTATATGAAAGCGTGAAAATGTTTTTTTGTGGAATTTCTATCTTTTGGTGTCTGAAAGTTACTATTCACGATATCTGAGCTTTATTCACGTATCTGGCACTATTCACGTACTCAAGACTATTCATAAAAATAAAATTTCTTCTTTTTCGTCCAAAATATCTATTCGGATACTAGCTTTGATTGTATCCATGTTTTGATCATTCTTGAATTTTACCACTATGATTATTTTTTTGAGGTATTGTTGGACATGGATAAAACAAAGTACGAATCATTAATCCTTAATCCTTGTCATTTTGTTTCATTGGATTCGTTTTTAAAAATATTTTCATCATCCTCGATCTTAAATGATGATATTATTGAATATCTTTGGCTTTTGTAGTAAAAGATGAATGATTTCTGAAGAATATCTTTGGCACATGTAGTGCAAAGATGAGCGGTGTTTAAATGAACATACCGATCGATGAATATCTTTGGCCTTTAGTGCAAAGATGAGCAGTGTTGAGATGAGCATAATGGATTGATGAATATCTTTGGCTGTAGTGCAAAGATGAATATTTGATTTGAGATGAATATTGATTGATGTTACTGAGGATAAAATATTGATGATGGATTTGTTAAATTCATAGATTATAGTAGATTTCATTCTCTACGTAACTCTTCTATGAATTATTATTTCATTGCGAATATTGATCAAAACTTGTTGTCTATTGTATTCTATCGATTTTTCCTGTTGGAGACTAACGATAATTTGTTGTATATTATCTTAGTCATAATATTCTTTACCGGGCTAGTTGAGCTCACCCTTTTCCTTGTTGTTCCATTTTTCTTCTCGGGAGCGCGAGAATGTAGCGAGTACTAGTCGGGGTATGGAATGAAGGTTCTAGAGAGTTGTTTAGTAGTCCTCACCATTTTGTAAAATAATGTATCAATAAATGTGATGAGGATTTACTTGAGTATAGATATTGTCTGTAAGATAATATTTGTATTTAAACTCACAAGATATATATTGTAAGTATTTCACCACGACATTTGTATTATTGAAGTTGTAGTTTGCTTCAACATACCATGTATTTGGCGACTTCGAGAATGGGTGTTGTGTATACCTATTTTGGGGCGCCACACCTTACATATTTTTCCTAAGACACAAAGCATCTTCATTCTTCTTGAATAATCCATCAAACAATTCTTGAAACAATTTTCTGAAATTCAAAATAAAGAATTTAGTACCAATGAACAAGTCATCATCAAAACATTAGGCTAGAACGTGACATAATCAACATTATCAAGAATATTCAGAAAAATATCCTTATGAAATGATACTAGATAAATATCAAATTTCAAAGATATTCTACTAATTTCACAGTGTATAGAATCAATACTTTAACAAAATGAGTGTAGAAGTAGGAATACGAAATGAAATAATATTACTTACATACTACTGAGTATGGAAGAAAATATTCTTTCATACGAATATTGAACGAAATAAAATTCCTTACGAATACGAAAAATAATATCGTAAGCGAATATGAAATAAATAATACCCCTTACCTTAGAAAAAGACTGGATACTGGAATAGTGAAGTAGCAGAATACTTTTCTTCTTTCTTTCTATAGCTTCTCTCTCTGTAATTGCTCTTGTGAGGCTTAGTGAATTGGTGAGAATGAAAGAAGAACGAGCTTCTATTTATAGGAAAACATAGTTTCGATAATTGAACGTTATAGGGCTCAAATTATTACAGTATATATAGTACCTTCATCTTTTCCTTCATTTTTAATTTAGTCCTACAAGTATTATAAAACTTGCACCACCTTCCCTAATAGTACATGCATATGAGTCAATATTATATGCATATAAATCAATAGTTCCATTCATGTGAACAAATAGTTATATGCATGTGAACTAATAGCAATTAATTGCTCATTTATCCGATTAATTTCCCGATTGGTCAATTTAACCTCCAGAAATCAATTATTATCGAAATAAATGTCAATTTCCACTAACACTAATAATCCCAACACGATGGAAATATCATTTTCATCTTTAATCAACATGAACTTATTCATCATTAATATTATAACTCACAATATTTAACAACCAGATCATTCTCAGGAAAGAGGGGGCTTTCCAATAAGGATTTCTCCCTATTGGCGCGTAATTAGGTGACCAAATCCCTTTCCTCGATAGAACTTTATAGACATCGTCAATAATGCAAATAATAATGTGAATAACTTTGTCATCTCTATTATTTATTTAATAATATAAAATATTATGTAGATGATACTATGACAATAATTGAATCAATAATATGAGAGATATTATGCAGCAATTACTGTAGCAATAATTGAGTATAACTGAATGACTTCTCTCGTAAGCATCAATAATCAAAGATATTTTACAATATCGTGTGCTACTATGCAACCACGCGTATTACTGTACTTTTATCACCAGGTATTTCAACAGTTAACGGTAAAACTTTCGTCGTTAATTTTATAAAAAGATATTTCTGTTGTTTTCTAACTCTGACAATACTTCCGTTGTGGGTTCCACCAATGATTGTGTCGTCGTATGAATATTCCCTGTTAAAACGAATATTTCTCGACCAATCGAATATTTTATAACTACTTGCTTACTTTGCAAAATTTGTAAATATTACCCACAACTATAACATTATATCAAATCCACACCATAATATTAAAAATTATATTTTGAGAAAAATTAATCCTTATTCATAAAAGTTGGGGTCTTACACAGACTCTCTCTCTTTATCAGCTGACACATAGATTTGCCGTTAATATTTTAAAAGACTAGACGGTTTTTCAATTTTTTGTAAAAAAAATTATAGTTCAATGAGTTGACCGTAAAAAAATTTAGTTCAATGATGTTTTTGTAAACCGAGGTCTAGTAGAGTGGGGGAAAAGTGTATTTAACCCAATTTTAATGTGATTATATGAATTTTGTATATTCTAATTGAGGTAAATATTTTATTTTTTGACTTTTTATAAATATAGTGAAGTTCAAGTATTTCATATTATTATGATAATTATCTTGAATTCTATATTTATAATTTTCAAAAGATATAATTTTTATGGTATTTCATGTCTAAGTTGGGATAAGAAAATACTTGAGGATATACTAATTCATGTGTGTAAATTTTATTTGCTTTCTACATAAATTAATTTTGTTTGTGATAAATTAATTTCTTAGATAGTAAATATAATTTTTATATTTTATGATTTATATGCAAAAAATTTGTGCAATATGATGAGTTGTTCTATAGTTTGTATGTAATAACTTTGATATTTTCTATATAAATAAATTAGAAATTTTGCATATAAATTTTTTTATTAAAATAAATATGGGGAATATGTGCGAAGATAATGTGGATATATATATATATATATGTATGTGATAAATAAAATATATTTATCACATGAATAATTACAAATAATTTTATTTTAGAATTATTGATCATTATAAATTATATTCTTATAATAATTAATTTTATAGTAGAAATATTTTTATTAATATTTTTTATGAAAATATGATTATATATTATTTAAATAATATATGAAATGATTATTAAATTATTATAATAAATATTTTATTATATGAATTTGTTCAGATTATTCAAGTTAATTATTTTTAACTTAATTAACAATGCTATATATGTAAGATAAATCGGTTATGGAATCCAAACCCTAATTTTGGATTTTAATTAAGGAATGAGAATAATAATATTATATTATCAATGCTATAAATATGTACTGTGTGTATAGATTGATAATGGTTGATCAATTATGGTACGACAGTAGAAAACCAAGTTTTACTGTGTTAAACCCTAATTTGAAACCCAAATTAGAGTACAAGATTGTTTTGTAATTGTGTTATGTGATTAATGTTAATTAATATAGATTTGATTAGGTAAACCCTAATTGAAATTTAGAAACCCTAATTTCTAAAAGTTAGAAACCCTAATTAGCTAAATAAGAAACTCTAATTTGCTAAATAGGAACCCTAAGCGCTAATTAAGCAAGCTTAATGTTAATTAGTGAATACTTAAACCTAATTTTCAAGTTTATATAATTAGAAAATCTAATCTAATTAAGAAACCCTAATTTGAAATTTTAGAAACTAAAAATTTTATTTTTAAACCTAACTAGAAATCCTACAATTTTTGTGCTAAACCTTAGGGTTAAACCCTAAGGGTTTGCCATGTTACATGTTTGTCATTAAAATCACAAGCATATTGACCATTTTGCCCTTCTTGAATTTTTATTAGGTTGATTGTGAAAATTTCCAACACTTTAGTTGTTTACCAACTCTCACTAACTCCATGTGACTAAATCTCAAGCTATCAGCCCCATTTTATCAGCCATTACATTACAACTCACACACATATATATATATATATATATATAGATTGAGAGAGAGAGAATTGCATTTGTTAGCTCATTTCTGTACAAACACTCAACCACCCTCTCTCAACTCAAAACCCACGAAATCCTTTGGCATTTCAGTCCTTAAAACCAGCTCCACTAACACCCATAACAAAATCAGTAGCCAAGAATCAGAATTTGATCATAAAAAGGTATAAACCCTAGCTTATAATCTGACCTTTGATCTATTGTTAGATGTTGTGTTTTTATGTTAAATCATGTTGTTTATAGTATACATATATGATCCGGGTTGCTAGATGTTAGATCCATAACATCTAGAGGCTCGGATTTGATGTTTTGTAAAATCTGGAAAATTTTATTTTTGATGTCTGACAACGAATGTCAGACCATTTAGATCTCATTCTGTTTACGTAATTTGTCGTTTAAATGTTTAAACTCGTAGTATGTTATGATATCTTTAATCTGGAACTAGAATTAGGGTCGTAGCATGTGCAGATTTTATGTTATTAATGGTCAAAGACCGTTGACCGGCTTTGACCATATGAAATCTGAATAACCCAGATGTTACCCAGAAAGCTCTGACAAGAAGTTTAGGGACACATATCTTGCAAGATGTTGTTGATTTGTGTTTGTTGTGGTATTCCAGTTGTATTGTGGTAGTTATGCTACAGATTAATGCTTTGATATCTCTTATATTACAAACACCTATAGCGACGGTTTTGTCGCTATAGGCAGTCTTTAGCGACACTTTATTTATAAAATTATTATTTTTATTAAATAATTAGAGAAAATAAGTTTTTAATTATTAAAAATACAAAATAAATTACTAAAAATTATTTTAAAGCTTAAAAAATTAGTTTTTAACAATTTTGAATATATTTCATAAATATTTAATATTTTTGGAATATTAAAAGTATTTAATTTATTTAATTATTATATTAAATAAATTATTTAAAAATGATTTTAATACTTAAAAATCATTTAAAATTATATTATGGTATAAGAAAATATTTTAAGTTATTTTCTATAACTTTTAATATTATGTAATGAATTTCATTAATTAATTAATATTAAGGAGTAATTAATTCATTTAATAAATATATTAAATAAATTATGAAAATATAGAATTAATGATTTAAAAATCATATAAAATTATGTAAGTGCTATAAAAGTATTTTAAGTTATAAAATATAACTTTTGATATTTAAAGGATAATTTCATTAATAATTTAATATTAATGATATTAATTTAATATTAATGATATTAAATTTTTTTAATAATTATATTAAATAAATATTTTAAAATGGTTTTATTAATTTAAAAATCATTTAAAAAGGATATAAATGAATTAAAAATATTTTAAGTTATAATTAATAACTTTTACTATTTTGATAAGTAATGAATTAATATATAAATATTAATGGTAATTATTTAAAATGATTTTAAATGTTTTAAAAATCATTTAAGGGTAATATTAATACTTTAAAAATATTTTGAGCTATTATAAATAACTTTAATATTTTAGAAATGGTTTTATTAATAGTTTAATACTAATTAAATATTAATGATAATAGAATTATTTAATATTTAAATCATTTAATAATGATTATGGTTATTGAAAAATTATTATAAATTATAATAATTGTTTAAAAATTATTATAAGTCCATTAAAAATAATTTTATCGATGTTTAAGTTATATTGAACTTCGGTATAGAGTCTTAGACTCGATAATTACCCGATAAGCCGTCGGTATTCCAACATGTTTCAAAAATTGATCTGAACTTATAGAATTTAACTGGATAAGTGTTTGTTTGTGATTCGTTGACGGTTAAAATTATGTGACAATGTGATTAGGTAATGTGATGACTGCAAATAGCAGTACTATATGATACGATATAATATTCTAATCGGTAAAATGATCTTATTACTGATAGGTTGATATATGAAAGATAAAACTAAGTAGCGTATTGTAAGTAGTAGATCAGGCAAGTATCTAACCCTTTGCATTTACTTTATGCAATGGACATGTGTAAGCTAATATCTGAACTAATCTTTTTCATTGTTCAAATGTCTTAACTCCTATATATACTTATGCAATAATTCTGTATAAGTAAGTTATTAGATCATAATCTGTTGTACAAGTTTATTAGTTCTGTTATTATTGATCAAGATATATATTACATTCATAATTTTTAAAGCATGGTTATACAAGTGTCCTCACTTGGATAATCATTATATTTTATCACATGTTGATACATACTTATTGGTTTCCAGTATGTATACGTTAACTTAAAAAGTCGTCAAGCTAATTGATCCCATTGACACAAACTTAAAAATATGATTGAACAAGATAGAACTTTATTGTTATCCAACCGAATTATTTTGGTTCGGATTCTAGACTGGTATGAACATCCCAAATATGGGAAACTTTTGTTAGCCTAAGGCGGATATGCTGGAAAAAAATATCGTCCTTGTATGTAGTATTGATCAATACAGGGCATAACGGGTTGATCACCCCGCGTCTGCGTAAGTTATGACCGCCATTTCTGAGATGAAGTTCTGTTTATCCTTTTCGAATAAAAAACAATGTTCATAGTCTATCAACTGATCCTCATTTATAGTCAGTACGTAGTTTCAAAATTTTGAAATCAAAATGATATGTTGTTTATTATTGGTTCAACTTACTTCACAACTGTTGATTCGTTGTAGAAGTGTTATTTAAAGAAATCATTTAATCCTTTCAGCTAACTGCTATTGATTACTATTACCTGCTGGGCACTCAAATGCTCATCCTTGCTTAATTTAAATGTTTTCAGCTAAGTGTGAACAACCTGAAGGCTCTGCAAAGAACAAAGGAAAAGGGAAGGCTGCTGAATGAGTTTTTATGTTATCCTATGTAATAGATTAACTTTACTAAGACTATGATATATATTATCTATCATGTATTGTAATGAATGTTTAAAGGTTACATACTTGGGAATAGACTCTGATATAAATGTAAATTATGGTTGGTATTTATATTATTGTTATTATTATTAGTATTATTCCGCTCATAGAAATGGTATCGTGAAGCACCGAGTTCAGGTTTCAAGTACCTGAATTTGGGGGCATCACAGGTTAGTATCAGAGCTTTAGGGTTAGAAATCTTAGGTGGGATAGACCTTAGGCTATAACCTTAAAATAGAGGGAAATGTTGAAAATACAAATACCTCATATAGAGTTTATAAGGAGATGAATTGAATAAGTTCAATGTCAAACAAAATAAAAGATAACTTATATAAAACTATTATTTGTTGTGTCTATATACTATATGCTAATCAGGATAATTTATGTGTGTAGATGTCAGGTGAAAAAGGATTAGGATACCCTCGGATCGTAAAGAATGAGCCAATATCAAAGCCAATAGCTGAAATAGAGGCTTAAAGTGAAAGTAACCTCGATGAGGTGGTTATTGTGGAAAACGTAGTACCAGATCCAGAAATGGTGGAACTGACAGATAGTGATTCGGACACTGAAGTTGGAGTTGATCAAGCATCCACGGAAGTGCAGAATCTGAGGAACAAGGTTTCTTCTCTGGAAAAGCTATGGGAAATAGAAAAGCTGTTAAATAGTCAATTGCGGAAAGCATTAATAAAAATAATGGAAGAACAAGATAAGCTTAAAATACAAATTGATCAAATGGGAGCTAAAAGCAACAACTCGGGTGCAGCTCTGAGCAAGAAGGGGAAAAGAAAGATGAATGACCGCGATATAAGAAATTTTCATAACAACCAAAGGAACCTTAACCGAATAGATAAGTGTACAAACTGTGACAGGAAACATGAAGGCGTATGCAGGAAAGGGGAGAATGTTTGCTACAATTGCGGACATGAGGGACATTTCTCTCCTCATTGTCCCAATCCAAAGCAAGGTGTCTATTTTATTTGTGGGATAGAAGGTCATCAGGCGAAAAATTATCCAAGATCAAGAAAAAGGCGTAGTGAATAGGTATTATAGGTTCTGTTGTGTAGGTGTGTTTAAGGTAATGTATGTGATGAGTATGTTTATGTAATGTAATATTCCCAACTTTTATATGAGTCAAAGCCGTAAATTCCGACTTTTGTGGTCACAAAGGGATAGCAGTATGGGCTATGTTATGTAAATTACTTTGAATTAATCAAATGAATATGAATCTTTGTTTGATTAATGAAATAAGTTTGATACGTGAAACTTATATATAACGTTTAGAATGTAAAGAATAATTTATGGTCTTATTTAACTAGATAATGCCGCCAAGACGTCAAACTCGAAATCAAAGGGCATAAAAATCTATCAACAACGCTGGGGGACAACAACCCGACCCGATGTAACACTTTGCAAACATGGTAGCTCAGGCTTCACAATAAGGAATACCAGTCACAGGAAACCAGACAGACAATTTCTTGACGAATTTCAAAGATTTTAAGGCTATAGGACCGCCAGAATTCAAAGGGACAACTGACCCTGTTGAAGCCCAAACTTGGGTTAAGGAGATAGAAAAGGCGTTTGTGATAACTAGGGTAGCCGAGGGGCAAAAGACCGCTTTTTCCACTTACATGATGAAAGGGGAGGCGAACTTTTGGTGGGAAGCAAATCAGACGAGGGCAGGAGAAGGAATAGTTACTTGGGATAGGTTCAAAACTTTGTTTTTTGAAAATTATTTTTCATCTAGTATGCAGGCTAGGATGGAGGTAAAATTTCTGGAATTAAAGCAGGAAAACATGACTGTTGCGGAGTATGCCACAAAGTTTAATGAGTTGGCTAGGTTCGCTCCGCATCAAGTTGATACGGAGGGTAGGAAGCCGAGAAGGTTTGAGTTAGGATTAAAACCCTGGCTCTACAACAAGTTGGCGGTGTTGTAGATCTCTACATTCGCAGCATTTCTGGAAAAGTCTATCATAGCCGAGGAGAGGAGTGAGGCCATGAGCCTCTATAACAAGGAGAAGAAGAACAAAGGCAAGGTTGAAGGAGCTGGGAAGTTGGAAATTAATAGTGGAAGTAGGAGTGGTAATGGTAAGAGGAAGGGGAGCAATTTTGGAGATGTTCAGGTAAAACAAGAAGGTGTGAAGAAGCAGGGGGTACAGTGTGGGAACTGTGGAAAGAATTACTCTAGGGAATGTTTGAAAGGTAAGTTTGCTTATTACAAGTGCGGGCAGGAGGGCCATATCTCTCCCAACTGCCCCAATCCTAGAATGAATAGTGGGTGTTTTCTGTGCGGGTCAAGGGAGCATAAGGTGAAAGACTGTCCGAAAAGGAAAATTGAGGCAGGAAGTGTGAACATGGGGAAAGGCGGCGGGACTCTGGAGATCACAGGACCAACTTCATCCAGCAAGTCGACAAAATCAACTGCAAGGGTCTTCAACATGACAGTCCAAGATACTGTGGCAGCTGGTGATGGGACTCCAGGTATTATTCGTATAACTTTTATTTTCTTATACATGATTTTCCTATTTATAGTAAATTATTTTATAAAGAAATTTTGAAGGAGGAATTTGAGTTCTATTAGACATCAAATTTTCGTTTAATCAGATAGACAAGCTTTATATGAATAGTTAAAGATCAGTTCGATTAAATTTGATCGAGATCTACTTGCAATGACTGTGTATACTATGTACCCTTATATGTATAATTTTTAAAACGGTGATTCCGGGGACAGAATATTTATAAGGGAGGGTGAATGTAATAACCCGATATTTTCTATATAAATAAATTAGAAATTTTGAGTATAAATTTTTTTTAATTATTAAAATAAATATGGGGAATATGTGCCAAGATAATGTGGATATATATGTATGTGACAAATAAAATATATTTATTACATGAATAATTACAAATAATTTTATTTTAGAATTATTGATCATTATTAATTATATTCTTATAATAATTAATTTTATAGTATAAATGTTTTTATTAATTATTTTCAATGAAAATATGATTATATATTATTTTAACCCAGAAAATAAAGAACAGTTCTGACAGATAGTTTGAGCTTCCATATCATGCTTGTATGTTGTAATATGACCCAGAAATTGATTGATACTTATAGTGCTACACTAACACTACAAGATCTAATCAATAGCTAGCCAAGAAACACAATACACAGTAAATTATTGATGGTCAAACATGGTCCCTATAGGCCGTCTTTAGCGATACTTTATTTATAAAATTATTATTTTTATTAAATAATTAGAGAAAATTAGTTTTAAATTATTAAAAATACAAAATAAATTACTAAAAATTATTTTAAAGCTTAAAAAATTAGTTTTTAATAATTTTGAATATATTTCATAAATATTTAATATTTTTAGAATATTAAAAGTATTTAATTTATTTAATTATTATTTTAAATAAATTATTTTAATACTTGAAAAATCATTTAAAATTATATTATGGTATAAGAAAATATTTTAAGTTATTTTCTATAACTTTTAATATTATGTAATGAATTTCATTAATTAATTAATATTAAGGGTAATTAATTTATTTAATAAATATATTAAATAAATTATGGAAAAATAGAATTAATGATTTAAAATCATATAAAATTATTTAAGTGCTATAAAAGTATTTTAAGTTATAAAATATAACTTTTGATATTTAAAGGATAATTTCATTAATAATTTAATATTAATGATATTAAATATATTTAATAATTATATTAAACAAATAGTTTAAAAATGGTTTTATTAATTTAAAAATTATTTAAAAATGATATAAATGAATTAAAAAAATTTTAAGTTATAATTAATAACTTTTACTATTTTGATAAGTAATGCATTAATATATAAATATTAATAGTAATTATTTAAAATGATTTTAAATGTTTTAAAAATCATTTAAGGTAATATTAATATTTTAAAAATATTTTGAGTTATTATAAATAAATTTAATATTTTGGCAATGGTTTCATTAATAGTTTAATACTAATTAAATATTAATGATAATAGAATTATTTAATATTTAAATCATTTAATAATGATTCCGGTGATTGAAACTTATGATAAATTATAATAATTATTTAAAAATTATTATAAGTCAATTAAAAATAATTTTATCGATGTTTAAGTTATATTGAACTTTGGTATAAAGTCTTAGACTCGATAATTACCCAATAAGACGTCTGTATTCCGACTTGTTTCAAAAATTGATTTGGACTTATATAATTTGACTGGATAAGTATTTGTTTGTGATTCGATGACGGTTAAAATTATGTGACAATGTGATTAGGTAATGTGTTGACTGCAAATAGCAGTACTATGTGATATGATATAATATTCTAATTGGTAAAATGATCTTATTACTGATAGGTTGATATATAAAAGATAAAACTAAGTTGCGTATTGTAAGCAGCAGATCAGGCAAGTATCTAACCCTTTGCATTTATTTTATGCAATGGACATGTGTAAGCTAATATCTGAACTAATCTTTTTCATTGTTCAAATGTCTTAACTCCTGTATATACTTATGCAATAATTCTGTATAAGTAAGTTATTAGATCATAATCATTGTCTGACAAGTTTATTAGTTACATTATTATTGATCAAGATATATATTCTCTCGTTAATTTCTAAAGCATGGTTATCTGAGTGTCCTCACTTGGATAATCATTATATTTTATCACATGTTGATATATACTTATTGGTTTCAAAGATGTGTATCGTTGACTTAAAAGCTATCTAAGCTAATTGATCCGGCTAGACACAAACTTAAAAATATGATTGAACAAGATAGAACTTTATTGTTATCCAATCGAATTATTTTGGTTCTGATTCTAGACTGGTATAAACATCCCAATTATGGGAAACTATTATGCGCCTAAGGCGGATATGCCGAACGAAAATATCGTCCTTGTATGTAGTATTGATCGAATACGATCATATAATGAGTGATCACCCCCGTGTAGTAAAGTTATGACGGTTTACAGATGAAGTTCTGTTTAACCTTTTCAAAATTAGAAAACAATGTTCATAGTCTGTCGACTGATCCTCATTTATAGTCAGTACGTAGTTTTACAATTTTGAAATCGAAATCACTACAAGAAATTAGGGATGTAACGAAGGAAATTTTGTGAAGGAATTTTTTCCTTCACATGAGTAGCTTTATAGCGAAGGAACAGTAAAGAAAAAAAAAATATTGATAATATAGTTATTAGCGAAAGAAACATCATTCACAATTTATATTTTTTCTCTCGCAAAATTAAGGTGATAGAAGTATTTTTGGTTCCAATTTATGATGAAAATTTACGAGAAAAAAAGCTATTAGTGAAGGAATTATTACTCACTATATATTATTGTTTAGAAGTTTTTTTGCGAGAGATAAAATTTGTCGCTATTTTGTTCTAAATAAAATTTTTAGAATTAATTGTGGTTAATATAAATTGTAATATAAATACATTTAATTTTTTACAATAAAATTATTTTTAATAATATTTTGAAGTAACTTACAATATCTATTATTTCTTTAATCAAAGTAAATAAAATTATAATAATTTAAACTTTGAAATTTCATAAATTGACCATGAAAAAAATAATAAGGCTCTTATGTGGAATAGCTCACAAATGCTAAAAAAATTACTCATTTATTCTTTAGAAAGAGTTAAGTATGAGTTTATTCTTAATTAATTTATGATATCATACAACTCAAATTCTAATGTAATTATTATTTTAAAATAGAATTTTATTCTTAATAATAAGTTTAAAATAATTTATAATATTAAAAGTTTTATTAATTAAAATATTGAGTTACAATAATTCAAAATTTAAAATATTATAAATTGAAAATAAAAATTTATAATAATTAAGACTCTTTTTATGGAATAGATCACAAATATGTTAAATTATTACTTTTCTGTTCTACAAAAGATTTATATTTCAGTTCATTATTAATTAATTTATAATATCCTAAAACTTAAATTTAATTATATTTAAAATTTTAAAATAATAATTTTATTTATAATAATACTTTTTAAAGAGTTTACAAACATGAGTTGTTTTTATAAGTTAAAATCAAACTGTTTTTTTTAACAGAGTTCCTAATTTACGAGTTGTGTTCTTGGTCCGATCGAAAAAGAGTTTAATGTGAAACAAAGGCCAATTTAGGTTTCTCCTCCCCACCTTGAGCCAAAATTGATATACGAATGTTTCAATCAAGAGATCGCGAGTGCTTAAAGCCAAGAGGATAGAGAATTTGAGTGTTTCCCTGCCCAATTTCTTCATTCGATCACTTCAATTATGTTGGACAGAAAGCTTGTTGTATGCCTCCGTCTTTCATATTGTTTACATTGATTTTCTTGCCTTTTGGTAAATTTCTTACCTTATGATGTGATTGTTTATGTTTTAGGTTTTAGGCATTCCATGGGAAATTGATACAGATGGATTGAGGAATAACATCACCAAATTTGGGATATTGGAGGACTGTATTGTTATGAAGGTTAGCTCTTTGTTGCTTTTAGCAATAAACTTTAGCCTTTTGATATGTTTTTTTTTCTTCTTATATTATATCTTGAAGAGTTCTTTTGATTGGTGACGCATATTGGACGAGCAGTTATGTTAAATTCAATAATGTTGATTCTGATAAATTGGGTTTAAACCTCCCTAAACATCTATGAATTATGTCCTAAAAATGAATGCACAAGTCGTGTTTGATAAAATTACTCTTAAAGCTATTTAGTTTAAAAACAAAGAATTATGCAAGGTTGCTATTAAGAAAGACTAAATATATGTAAGTTGAAGCACATTTTATATGTAGAAGGTTTTATGTTCTATAGCTTTCCTGCAGTGCAGGAGTAATGGTATTGTCAAGTTTAGTGCCTGCAACTGTGAACTCTCTCTCTTCACTGGCTAAAAGTTCAACACCAATCAAGGCGTTTCCATTTACACTCATATTTAAAACCTATGCACCTAGTGTACTTGATAAAATGTTACTTCAAAGCTATCAAGGTGCACAAATCTTTCTATGAAGGAGTGAAGGAGTCATTTTTTTGGGTGGGTTGGCCTTGTGTAGGGAAGGTCAATTAATAATACACTTCGCTAGAAGCTTTGTGATTCGACTTGAAGGTGACAAAAGAATTAGAGGACTACAAAGAAAATTGATTGCATGAAGACATTTTTGTCAAGGATAATAAATAAGTATATGGTTTTCTCAATGGCACAAAAAATTCTTTTAGTGCTTGGGCTACTTGAGTTGATTTAAATCTTTAATTGATAATAAAAATTTTGAAGTGCCATATGATGGGTTTTTTTACTCCCTTTCTGATCACACGTTATAGATTTAGTACTTCTCAAATTTAGTTCCTGTCATTTGATTATCTTTTTTGCCTTGCATGAATGATGATCCTTTATCTGATTGCAAGGATTATTTTGTCATACTAATACCATACTAACCTGTATTACCACATTTGCAGAGTTACTGCTGTTGATGGTCAGTATCAGATAGGAATCTACGTTGTACGCCCTATTTGATATGGAGAAGAAGTGACGTTCAATTATAACTCTGTTATAGAGGTAAGTCTTTAGTCTATCTAATCTTTCTTATTCTCTTGAGGTTATAGACTATTAGTTTAATCTTCCATGATTTTTTATGTCAATATTCTTGATAATGCTAAAGAGTAAGGAAGAATATGAAGCATCTGTTTGCCTCTGTGGTAGCCAAGTTTGTCGCGGAAGCTATTTGAATCTGACAGGTGAAGGAGCTTTTCAAAAGGTATAGAGTAAACCTATTGATATTAAATATGACATCTGAGTGGTGTTTATTATGTTTTGTTTTCTTTCATAAAACAATTGGATAATTGAAATGTGGTCAAGAATGACAATTTTGGGAAGTTGGATTTTCGCATGCATGGCACAAAGGCCTGCTTTATTACCCTTCTTTCTTATTGATGTTTATTTTATCTAGTGCTTCTTCCTGGTCTTAACTCACCTAATTGAAACCCTGTGGTGGTGAACATCGTAAGTACTTTGATGAGTTCTACATCATAATTTCAAAACACCATTGCCAGTGCGCACCAAAAGAGGGAGGGTGGTGTGTTCCTCCGAAAAAATAAAAATATTTGCCTAATTGAATTTGTCCGCCCTTTAAGTTTTCATCACTACATCTTCTATTTACTTGATTTTAACATCTACCAGGTATTAAAAGAGTGCCATGGCATTCTGGATCGACATCAGTTGATGCTAGAGGCGTGTGAACTTAATTCAGTATCTGAAGACGATTATATTGACTTGGGTAAGGCTAGACTGGGAAGTTGTTTGCTTGGTGGGTTACCTGATTGGCTGATTGCATATTCTGCTCGTCTGGTATGTCTTTGCTCTGTATACTTTTGTGTTATTGGATTTAATCTTATACAGCCCCCTGCCCCTTCCCTCTGACACTTCAACATTTTGGATGAAGGTGAGATTTATCAATTCTAAAAGGGTTAAGCTCTCAAAGGAGATTTTAAGGCATAATTTGGAAGAGAGGAGGAAATATTTTGCAGAGATTTGCATGGATGTTGACAAGAGTGACAGATGTTATTGGCTTGCTCATTTCCATACTTTTCCTCCTTGATGAGACAGGCTGAGGGTGTCTACAACCAATGACTTCAGAATTTGGGTCTTACTCTAGACAAGGTAGCTGCATTCCCATTAAGGACTTATCTTTTTTCTTACATGTTTGTCTTTTAACAAAAGCACGTAGCAAATAAAATATTCATATAATCATATCCTGACTCAGGTTGTTTAAGCATAATGGTTCTACACTCAACTTATTGTTGTGCTTGGACTTGAAATAGCCTCCCAAGGGCCAAGAGTATGAAATTATCACCAAAAGAAAAAAAGGGAAAAGAAAAAAGTAGTGTCTCTTGAGTATGTATATGAATCTAATGTTAAGTTATTTAAATTAGATTCTGTTAATTATATTTTGTTGGTTATCAATTTAAGCAATAGTTCTGTTATGCACGTTCAGGCTTCTGATTTTCATGACAACCTAAAGGCAAACAATAGAGTACGTGGTTATTTTATTTCTGAGCTATTTTTATAGGTGAAGTATGTGATGCGATGCGTTTGTGGTGACCCAAAGAAAGCTCATCCCTCACTAGAGAGGCTTAGTCCTGAAGAATCAGTGTCCTTTATATTGTCAGTTTTATCTTTTTTTTATTCTTCATCTTATTGAAATTGAATTTTGGTGTTTCTCTTGCAGCATGAAGTTTACACGCTCAATCTTGACTTTCTTGAAGAAAATGATGATGAAGTGGATCTAACATGACACACTTTATTTCTTCTAGTTCATTGTTATTCTTTCAGTTTTCTTATGTTAGTTAATAAATTTTGTAGGTACTATGGTCCTTAGGAGACCAAGACACAATTATAAATTTTGTAGTTATTGTGACTCGAGTATTATCTATTTATATGTGAAATATTAATTTTATTAGTTCTTTATACATTAGCTTATCAATTAGTTTGAAACAAGTATGAATATTTATATTTACTTAAAAAATAAATTTAATATTTCTTATAGAGATTAATAATAATAATAATAATAATAATAATAATAATAATAATAATAATAAATATGAAATCATTGATTTGAAAATCAATTATAATTTTCAATGAATTTTGATTATTTAACAATTAATTTTTTATTACAAATTTATATTTGTGAAGGAATTTTTATGTCACTAAATTGAAGAAAGATTCTCAATTTATAATTAGTGAAGGAAATTATTCTCTCGTTAAATAAATTTATTCTTCACAATATATTATTTGTGAGTGAATAAAGGTATTCACTAATTTTAAATAGTTCTTCTTAAAATATTATTTGTGAAGGAAACTAATCTTTCACTAAATAACAATATTCTATTACCAAATATAATTTGTGAATAAAAAAGTTATTCACAATATATCATTTACAAAAAATATTTAGTTACTACTTAGCGAAGGATACCCAATTGCGAGGAGGTCTAATGCAAGCAATTGTGTGAAGGAAATATTTATTCGCAATAAATCACTTGTGAGTGATATAGTATGTCTTGTGAAGGATTTGTCCTTCACTAGAGGCCATTTTTTGTGTAGTGAATGATAAGTTGTTTATTATTGGTTCAGTTTACTTCACAACTGTTGATTCGTTGTAGAAGTGTTATTTAAAGAAAATATTTAATCCTTTCAGCTAACTGTTATTGATTGCCATTACTTGCTGGGCACTCAAATGTTCATCCTTGCTTAATTTAAATGTTTTCAGCTAAGTGTGAACAACCTGAAGGCTCTACCAAGAACAAAGGAAAAAGGAAGGTTGCTGAATGAGTTTTTATGTTATCCTATGTAATAAATTAACTTTACTAAAACTATGATATATATTATCTATCATATATTATAATGAATGTTTAAAAGTTACGTACTTGGGAATAGACTCTAATATAAATGTAAATTAAGTTTGGTATTTATATTATTGTTATTTTTATTAGTATTATTCCGCTCATAGAAATGGTATCGTGAAGCATCGAATTCAGGTTTCAAGTACCTGAATTTGGGGGCATCACATTGTATGTATTGAATTTTATACTATTTACGTAGAGTCAAGTGTTAAGTGTTGGTATACTTGAAAATTGTACATGTATAATTTTAAGTGCTTATATTAAATAATTTTTTGGATTTGAGATTTTATGTAATTCAGAAAATAAGAGCTTGTTTTCTTATGTTGGGGGTGTTATAAAAGATTCTTAAGTTGAAGCAATCTTTATATGAATAACTAATACATAAAATGTACAAGAACTTTTTTTTTTGAGAAATGTTCCTTAATATTCTCATGTGGAAGTAATATTTATAGGAACATTGTCACATAAAATGTCGATTAATCTAAAAAAAATTTAAGTAGTGAGCATAATATTGTGAAGTAAAATTATTCAATGAGATATCAATTATTTAAAAGTGCGGGGGTGATTCTTTAAGATTTTTATTTTGGTCTTTGAACTATTTGGAGCATAATTTTATTTATGTAAGAAATAGTAAGGCTTATGGATTTTTTGTTGCAAAATTCAATTTGATTGTGTAGTCCTGTGAAATGAAAGTCTTTGAAACACAAATTTTTGAATAATATTGAAGTGTGAACTTATTTCAGTTAATTAATTATTTAAGGTTCAACAAAGTTATAAACTGAACCTAGAAAGAGCAATATTGATTTGGTGAAGGAAATCAATATAATAATTTGGTAAATAAAATACCTATTTTATTAGCCTAAATATGATCCAAAATATTTATTGTGATTTAGTTCAATAGTGAGATTGAAAATAAGTTATAAATATTAAAGTGGATACATATTAGGTGATAATATGTGCATATTTACCTTGACATTCTATCGGATAAAAAATTATTTATATTTTTACACTAACAATATAATTGTATAAACTATAATGCGATAGTTTTTGTGTATATTAATGATATGTTTGATCATTTTACATAGTATTATTAACGTAAACGAGTTTAAAACATTTATTTTTTGTCTTTATGTTGAAAGACTTGTAAAATAGATGTTATCTTATTATCCTGTGAAAACATAGTGAGGATTTCAACTAAACCAGTTTAATTGTATTGAGGGGCTATACTGAACTAAGTTTGATAACTTTGAGATGAAGAATTTAATAATTCTTTAATAGTGGTGGTACACTGGAAGTTATAAATTCTGATATTGCTACTGCAAATCTGATGTACACACACATACGCTAGTGGGAGCCTTATGTTTAATATGTAATGCACAAGATCAAATACTACCTACAGTTTTAAACTTAGTATACCAATGATTTAAAATTGGTTTTTGTTAGATTTCTCAATGTTTTAATCGATCACATAAATGTCACTTATATTTTAGTGAAGGAAATTATAAATTTACAAGTATGTGAATTTTCACCCAATCTTGGGTATTGTTTCTTAGATGAGTAAGAAACAAATGACTATTCCCATTTCACAATATGGGTCTAATGTAATTATTTTATGAGGGAAGTTTAATGGATTAGGGTGTTTGTTAAAATATATTGTAACTTAGTCCAAAGCCTCCTATTTCACAATATTGTGTTAGTGAAATTTTTATGTAGTACAAATTATTAATCTTGGATTCATAGCTGGTTATGATCTTAAATAAGTTAGAAAATATTCACAAGTAGGTGAATATATAATTATATTTTTACAAGTAGGTGGATATATTTTTACCCTTGGTGAGGGAATAATTTACTTGGAGCAGCAAGTAATACTCTTGCTTTACATGATGGAGAAAGCAAATTGAATCTAAATTTGTTGTTAAAACATCATATTGTGGCCATTTTCATTGTTTAGTTCATTATAATGTGATAATGAAATTATTTTGTATAGAGCATATGAGATTACCTTTAATGGTAAGTTTTGACATGTTGCTCATAGACATAATTTTTGTTAGATAATTGATACAAGAATGTATTATAATATTTATCTACGAGGAAGCCAAGTGACGACTTGAATTGTCTTTTTACTAAGACTTTGACAAGAGCTTAGTAAATTTAACTACTTGTGATATAGAACTTAAACCACTTTGAGTTAGGGGTGATAGGAATCCAACCTATTCCTAGGTTACCCCTAGTTTATAAGTTCAATGGGAAAAACAAGTCACTGTTGCTGACTGTGTTACTATCGATATGGTTTCATATGTAGTCTAAGATAGTAAAGTCCGTTACACGACCGAGGTTGAGTTATACTCTTAACAAAGTTGTCGTGTTCTTACCAACTAATAAGTAGGTTTTATACCTACTTATTGGCTATCAACTAACTAGAATTGTTGTAATAACCCGGGATTTAGAATAATCTGAATTTTACGAATAATTTTTTATTTTTTTTAATTAATATTGATATTGATTATCAATATTGTGTTGTGTATCGGTGATACAAGTTTTAAGAATTAATCAATTTATGTATTGACTGAGAAAATAAGAGTAGAGTTGTGCTTAACCGAGAATTAAAAGCCCAAACCCTAAGTTCGGATAGGGATTCGACAGAAATAACAGTTATAATAGAAGTATATGTGTGTATGTGTTTGTACTGTATTGAGTTAATGATCAATGATTTCGGATAGGGTTTTGAATTAGTAAACCCTAATAAGGGATTAGAAACCCTAATTTCAAGTTTAGAAACCCTAACGTACAGTTAGGAACCCTAAATGAATGTCGGAAAGCCATAATTTTAAATTCGGGAACTCTAAGTCCTAATTAGGAAACCCTAATCCTAATTAGTAAGCCTTAATGTGATTGATAACCTTTAATATAATTATGAAACACTAATTATATTTTTGTTATCTTAATTTTCTATTTTAAAAACTCTAATTTAAAATTCTTAGAAACTAAAGTTGTAAAACCTAAAGGTTAGAACCTTAGGGTTAAACCTTAAGGGTTAAACCCTAAGGGTTGGGCAAAG
>CM035158.1:42983328-43350570 GCA_020205615.1 Panax quinquefolius | reverse complement strand
TCATAATTGAGATTTTGGAACATGATATATTATTAGGGCTTTTAAATTATTACATGTAAATTATTATAAATAATGTTAGTTTTCAAACTTGATTAATATGTTGTTTAAAGAAAATTGAGTTTGATCGTAATAATTTACATGTATGGGTGACTCTTTTATTGTTAAAATTAATAATCAACCCAACGGAGGGTTATTAATTAAAACAATTAAAAGATTAAGAAAAGAATCATAATGTTACATTTAATAAATGAATATTTTAATTTTACCCAACGAAAAATTAGAATTATAATTTATTAAATGGATTTTTATTACATAAGTAACATGTTTATTTCATTTTTTTGCCCAGCGGTGATGAGTGGATAAATGTGTTGTGCATTATTTTATGGGGATTTTATTAGTATATTATTAATTGGACCAACGAAAGATTAATAATTATGCACTGACATCTCATTAAAATCTATTTTGGGTGTTATAAATAGATTTTATGTAACTAATTAACTTACCCACCAGTTGATTTTTTATATTATGATTAATTATTAATTATTGTTGTATATTGTGAATTTCTTTTAGTTTTTGTAAGCATGCTTATGAGCTTGATTGTATTTCAAAGATTGACTCCAACTAGTATTTACGGTATATCTCTAGAATTGAAGCCTTGAATGGAACAAATTTTATTGTTTGGAAAGAGCAAGTAAAAATTAGTAACATTCCAAATTTTTAAAATTGTTATATTAAATATTTATTGATTTATATAAGTATTTAATGGATGTGTTTATTGTTGAATAAGTAATTGTTCAAATTTGATTTGATTTGGTTAATTATTTGTTAAATTAATAATTAAGGAAATTAATTATTATTTGCTAATTTAATTTAATTATTAAGTTAGAGTTTGGATTAATTGAATTATTATTCTTTTTATTTGAATTTGTAATTAAAAGGATGTGTTAGTTGATTAAATAAAGTTATAATTATATAGAAAATTATAATTTTGTGGTATTGATTTATGTGTTGTAGTAATTTAATAAATTGTTATTAAGATTAATTTAATTTAATAGCAGTGTGACAAATAACCTTCTTATAAAGGAGTTACTAAAATTAATTAAGGAAGTTTAATTGAGTTTTTTTCCAAACAAGGCATAATGATTAATTGATTATCTTTTTAGTGATTAGCCAAGCAAGCCTTATGGCTTTTGATTTCAAAAAAAATAATCGATGTCGATTAAGTTAGTATTTATATTATATAATTAATCTATATTATTATTATCGTTATCTTCTAAGGCGTAGAACTAGAATAGAGGAGAAGAGAGTTCTGAGAGAGAAAGAAGAGAGGAAGAAAGGCTAGGAAATTGGAGAGAAGAAGAAGCTTGAGAATCAAAAAAGGGTTGGCCATCATCTTCTTAAAAGGTATCATCTAAACTCTATTATTGTTGTTCTTTTCAAAGCTATAGTTGTATTCTCTCTCTCGATTTTTCTCCATAAAAGCTTTGTAGAAATTGAATTATTTGTTATGTATGTGGCTTTATATGATAAACTAGTGTTTTAAAACTATTTTCATAAGTGATAGTCGATGAATTGATGTTATGTATGTAGTTTGTGAAGAAAACCTTTTCTGAGAGAGTTTATGTGAATGAATATAGGTTAATTTAAAGTAGAAATTGTGGGCTAATTAGTTGTGTAGTTGATAAATTGACTATTTAAATTGATAGAGTATGTATACGTATTGATAAAGATACTTTGAATTAACTGTTTTGGTTGAAAAACAAAATTTGATGTTGATTTTTATTAAAAACATCAAAAAGTGAGTTTTTATCAAAAATAGTGAAATTGGATGTTTTAAATTAGTTGTTTATGGGTAGAAACATGTTTAGAGTCTTTGAAATATGTTTATATGAAGTTTCTATATGATTTACGTGTTAATTAATTTGTTAGAAAGCGAGCTTGTAGGCTAAAATTGGCTTTTTTTCTTATCTTTATTAAGGAATTATCGATCAATCTATGATTTAGGCGCCCAAGTGCAGTCTAGCATTCATCTTTATCATGTGATCTTAAGTAGCATCTATCTTTGTGCCATAGCCATGCCTCTTGCCGCGTGTACTTGTAGCTTTATTCTCATGTGTATTTCGTCTCATCCAGCCATGACATATTTTTGCTAATTACAGAATCGTAGCCACACAATATGAGTTAAGCGAATGGTATGATGATGTACTTTTTGTACTCGAAATTTTAAGAAAAAGTTATGTGATGATAGTAGATTGTAAATTGTTTATTTTCAATATTTATATACTATGAATAATTATGTTATTAGAAATTAACTTGTGTGATAACTTGATTATGTGATTAAATAATCAAACATACATGATGAATGTAGTTAGTTATGTTTGTAAAGTGGTAGTGACTAACTATGTCATGATGACATATATATATATATATATATATGTATATATAGGGTATTGTGATCCGAATTGATTCTATTTAGCCTAAAAAGAAAAGCAAGTTTTCTAATCCTTTATCTTGTTGAACTAATTATTATTTCGAATTCGATTACCTTATAATGATGTGAAAATTTGTCTAAACTTTGGTTTGATGTTGAATAAGTTATTCTTGTATTTAAGTTGTGGTTTAGCATGCATGAACTATATATACTAATGTCGAACATTTTATCGTTCAAATTGCTATGCATGCTTAGTATTCAATTCTAATTAGCCTTGGATTAGTATTGTTCGAAAGGTGTGTTATAGTTATTCAAATTGTATCTTTATTAGATTATTCCTAAAGCATGACTTTAGTTTACTATGATTGATTCAATCATGATTATTCTATAGTATGATGTTATTGGTTTTATTCAACCAATCCTTAGTTGATGACCGTTGAATTCTAAATTACCCTTGAAATGTATCCAAACCAAACTTACTTTGGTGCGGACTTGTATTCTAAATACTGAGATGAACAACCCTATTGTTAGGGGTAATTTATGCTTAGCGTTGAAATATTTGTGTACAATACATTGTACGAAGGGCTGATCCCCCTGAGTACGAGGAGTCCCTATAGTCTTATGACTGTTAAAGTTTAAGTTAAAAAATTACTTATAACTATGGATATAGTTCGTGGTCTTAGGACCCTCAGTTATATACTTCAAAATGTTGGTAAATCATATTGTTTAACTCTATCAAGCCTTTTATTTGACAGTTATGGTAAAGATTTCCATTTATTATTGTTTCAAGTGAGCTTTGTTTGCTCACTCTTGCTTATATAACCATTACAGTTAAGGATGAGAAGGTTGATGTACCTAGCACCAGTAAGGGAAAAGGAAAGATGCACAAGTGTTGAAGACTTGTAATATGTTGATATTTTATTATCAGATTTTAATTGAATGGTTGTAATGAACTTTATTTATTTTCCGCATTTGAATGATTGTATTTAAAGGTTAGACAACCTGGGAGATTTTTATTATGTAACCTTTTAATGGGAAGGTTTTATTTATTCAGTTTTATTATGATTGGGTAGTTAGTTATGAATGTTTTATCAAGTGAACACGGATCCCGTGGGAATGAAGTACACAGGATTGGGGTGTCACAAAAATTGTTCTCGGCGTTATGGATTTGGACTATGCATTACGAGTTGATCCTCTGCTCTCTTACGAATCTGGCTTCAATTGAGTAAAAATCTATTTATGAAAAGTGAGAAGCGATCCAACCGCGTGTCCCTTATGATTATGAAAAACTCTATCACGACAACCCGACCATTCGAGGAGCCATTCGACTCGAGAATGCTAAAAAATAATTAACTTTAGTCGAGGAACAATTTAAGGGTTCTTCTAAAACACATGCAAGTACCCTTATTTTGAAAATGCTCACTAGCGGTATGATGGGGTTAGTGGAGTCTTGTGAGCACATTATGATGATGAAACGACACGACTTTTAAATTAAAGGGTATGGACATGGCGATTTACGATGATTTTCTTGTTTACTTCATTATGACTTCTCTTCCGCAGTTTGATCCATTTAAGATCAATTATAACACGCAGAAAGAAAAAATGGAAGATGAAGCGAGTTAATTGCCATGTATAGTCGAAAGAAGAAAGGCTTAAGATTGAAAAACTTAATGTTGCTCATTTGGCTACCACTAGATCTCATAAGAAGAAGGCTCATAAAAATGGCAAAGGTTTTAAGAATAAGGATAAGTAAATTTCTACCAAAACAAATAAGGCAAATTATTCAGGTAACAACTGTGAGGCAGGTCCTAAATGTCACTTCTGTAAGAAGCAAGGACATATTCAGAAAGAATGCCCTAAATTTAGAGGATGGCTTGAAAGAAAGGTATATCATCCTTTAATTATGTAACTTATGAATCCTTTCTAATTGATGTTCCTTCTAATACATGGTGGCTTGACATTTGGTCTTTATGGTTCACATTACTAATTTATTTTTGCAGGATTCCTTTTCAAAGAAGACACTCGAAGAGGAAAAAACCATCAAAGTTGGCAATGGAGAGTCTATACAAGTTGAAGCTGTAGGAACTCTTCTTGTAGTTTTGGAGAGTGGTTCAATCTTGTATTTTATATGATACTCTTTATGTTCCCAATATGACACATAATTTAATTTCTGTATCTAAACTTGACTTTGATGGATTTTCGTTTTAAGTTAGGGAATAATAAAATAATTATTTATCATTACTCTCATGTTATATTGGTTACGGTACATTTTAGAGGGAAACCTCTATAAGATAAATTTGGATAATGTCTTTGTTGAATCCTTGTTAACAATGAATGTAATGAAAATACCTCTAAAAGTGGAAATAAGAAAAACTAGATAATGAGAATTCTTTAAAATTATGGCATCAACGCTTAGGCCATATTTCAAAAGACAGAATGTAACGTCTTATAAAGGATGGAATTCTTCATTAACTAGATTTTTCTGATCTTAATCATTGTATTGAATGTATAAAAGAAAATTTGTGAAAGGTAATAAGAAAGGAGCCACTAGAAGTGGTGCACTTCTTGAGGTGCTTAACACTGATATATGTAGATCATTTTCTCCAGGAATTAGTGGACACAAATATTTCATTACGTTTATTGATGACTATTTTCGTTATACTTATGTCTATCTGATTAATGAAAAATCCGAATCACTAAATATGTTTAAAATTTTCAAGGCTGAAGTTGAAAATCAACTTGACCAAAAAATTAAAGTAGTGAGATCAGATAGAGGCGGAGAGTATTATGGTAAACACTCCGATACAGGTCATAGTCCTGGCCCATTTGCCTTATTTTGTCTAGAAAATAGAATCGTCACTCAGTACACAATGCCTGGTACACCGCAACAGAATGATGTAGCTGAGAGGCAAAATCGTACCCTTATGGATAGGTATGTAGTATGTTATGCAATTCTAGCTTACCTGTGTTTTTATGTACTAAGGCATTAAAGACAGAAGTTTATATTTTAAATCGGGTTCCTAGCGAAACTGTCCCTAACACTCCTTATGAAATTTGGACAGGTAGGAAACCTAGTTTACAATACTTACGGGTTTGGGGCTGTCCAGCTGAGGCTAAGATTTTTAATCCACAAATAAAGAAACTTGACTCTAAAATCATTAGTTTCCATTTCATTGGATATCATGAGAGATCTAAGGGTTTTCTATTTTACTGTCCCTCACATACCACTAGAATTGTTGAGACTAGGTATGCAGAGTTTTTAGAGAATGGTGATTTAAGTGGGAGTGGTGAGCCTAGAAAAATTGATCTTGAAGAAAACATGTTTTATGTTTCTAATCCTGTAATTCAAGAGGGTGAGGCATAACAACCTCTTATTGAGGCAAATGATGCCCTTGAGATAGCTGAGCCACCACCTAATATTGAACCTCACATTATTGAAAATCATATTCCTGAAATTGTGCAGCCATTACGTAGGTCCAAAAGACCTAGAAAGCCTATTAATTTTGATGATTTTATAACCTATCTTAATGAGATTGACTATGATCCAAGTAAGATTAATGATCTTATCTCCTATAAAGAGGCCATTACGAGTGCTCAATCAACTCAATGGCTTGAAGCCATGAATGATGAGTTAAAATCAATGGAGCTTAATAACGTTTGGGATCTTAAAGAATTACCAAAAGGTTTTAAACCGGTTGGTTGCAAGTGGGTCTATAAGACCAAATTAGATCCTAAAGGGAACGTTGAAAGGTATAAAGCTCGATCGGTTGCTAAGGGTTTCACTCAAAAGGAAGGTGTGGATTATAATGAAACTTTCTCTCCAGTATCCAGGAAAGATTCATTTAGAATAGTCATGGCTTTAGTAGCTCATTATGATTTATAGTTACATCAGATGGATGTTAAAACTGCATTCCTTAATGGTAACTTGCATGAGAATGTCTATATGGCACAACTAAAAGGTTTTTTTGTTAAAGGCAGGGAACATATGGTATGTAGACTTAAGAAGTCCATATATGGGTTAAAACAGGCTTCTCGACAATGGTATCTTAAATTTCATGAGGTGATGAGTAATTTTGATTTTAAGAAAAATATAGTGGATCAATGCATATACTTGAAGGTCAATGAAGTAAATTTGTTATTCTTGTTTTGTATGTTGATGATTTACTACTTGCAAGTAATAACTTAGACATGTTGCATGAGACCAAACATTTCCTTTCTGGATATTTTGATATGAAGGATCTCGGTGAAGCCTCTTATGTTATAGGTATTGAAATTCATCGAGATAGGTCTCATGGGATATTAGGATTGTCTGAAAGAGCTTATATTGACAAAGTTCTTAACAAATACAACATGAAAAATTGCTCCCCCTAAGGCACCTATTGTTAAGGGTGAAAAATTTAGGTCATATCAATGCCCTAAGAATCAACTTGAACGTGATCAAATGAATCTTATTCCTATACTTTTGTGGTTGGGAGTCTTATGTACGCTCAAGTTTGTACACGGCCAGATATAACATATTTTAATTGGCATGCCTGGACATTATCATCCATATCCAGGTTTGGATCACTGGAAAGCAGCCAAAAAGGTTTTACGCTACTTATAGGGTACTAAGGATTTTATGTTTACATTAAAAAAAATAGATAACCTTGAAGTTGTTGGTTATTCTGATTCTGATTTTGCTATGTGTAAAGACGAAAAGAAATCTACATCAGGGTACATTTTTATGCTTTCAGGAGGCCCTATTTCGTGGAGAAGTCATAAGCAGGAGTTAACTACCACTTCCATGATGATGACATAATATGTGGCTTGTTATCATGCTACTTGTCACGCCGTATTATTGGGAATCTTATTTCAGGACTTAAGGTTGTAGATTCCATTTCAAGGCCATTGAAAGTATTTTGTGATAATGATTCTGCTGTTAGTTTTTCCAACAACACTAGTTTGAGTGGTGCTGGACTATACCTCGACACTAAGTACTTATTTGTCAAGGAAAGAGTTGAAGATCAAAGTGTTGTCATTTAGTATATTAGTACGCATGATATGTTAGCGGATCCACTTACGAAAGGCTTACTACCTAGGCTCTGTTTAGACCATGTTTCCGGCATGGGTTTAACTGTTAGTCTTAATTAGTGAGTTATTTTGATGTAAGACAATAATTCTGAGCTCGTTGTTTTGAACTTCACTTTATGTTTATGGTTTGCTTGTGTACACTTGAGAACTTGTGAGCAAACGACACGATAATGTTTTTGGACCATATGAATGAGTTTAATATATTATCACTTATGTAAACTCTATTCATAATCATTATACTTAATGTTAATCGTTGTTCAATAAAAGTACTAATTGTGTAACTAATGGGGATCTTATGTTAATAGTGACACAAAGATATATTGGTGTTTTTATTTGAACAGGATATAGACATTAAATTAATACTTGGCCAAATTAATGATTGTAAGTGTTATGTTTTGTATATAAATAGTATTTCGGCCAAGTGGGAAAATGTTGGAATATTTTATTCCTTATGTGGCCTTTACTATTTATGTAATTATTGGGCTTACAT
Source organism: Panax quinquefolius (assembly GCA_020205615.1). Classification (NCBI taxonomy): domain Eukaryota; kingdom Viridiplantae; phylum Streptophyta; class Magnoliopsida; order Apiales; family Araliaceae; genus Panax; species Panax quinquefolius. Next base: position 43,342,579 of record CM035158.1, on the reverse strand, counting down.
ATTGTATTAATTTAATCACTTTCTTTATGAGTTTGGTAATTAATTATGTGGCCTATAAATTATATTCCTAATAGTATTTGGCATGCATAATGGGCCCTAGGGTTTTATAATCTTGATGGACGATTTTGACCCTTAGCTATTCTATAAATAAAATGTTAGGGTTTGGTCCAATTGTCATCTCCAAGAACTTTATACATACCTATACATCCATCATAAGATTGAGAGAGCAATTGGAAACTTTTACCCTAAACAAAGCAGGAGCGTGATACATACAAGATGACTTCTTTCAATTCATGTAAGTACTTAATATTATGATTATTGACTTTATTTTATTCTATGAATAACACGCGTTTCAGATAATTTATTCAACAATTTCTCTAGTATATTTTATCGATTATTGGATATTTGACTCGTCTGCTATATTTTTTTCTTTTAGTAGGTTTTAGGGGATGAGGGTGGCGTGTGAATAGAGCTACATTTGTCCATCTAGGTTGAATCTTTGGGTTTTGTTAATTGAGACTATTGTGTAAATTTTATAGAATTATAGTTAATTCGCCATTTATAAATTATTAATTGTTAAATATTTTTAAGTATTAGTATAATATTTACAGTTTTGAGGTTTGTTGTGTTTTGCATGTGACCTTTTTTTTTTATTTGGAAAGGGAGTGTTTCATTGTTTATGTTGCTACAAGTATTAATTTTGAAGGGAAATGGTCTTGATGAGTGATTTGAAGTGTTAATAAATATCAACATACGTAGTGTTACATGATTTTTTTGCACTTTTTTAGAATATGTAGTGTTACAGTTAAGTTTAACTGAGGAAATGGTCATCCTCAATCCTCACTTCGGAGATAAGAAATCACTCCTTTAAGATAAGCTGTTATAACGGAATATTATTGGAGCTTAAAAGTTGATGCTTTTGACAATGCCATTACTACGCTTTTGACAACTTCCAGTTTTGAAATTGCCTTTATGCTTCAAGTCCAATTATTGTACTTGTTTTGATGAAGAAATGAGTAGAATTGCTACTACGAGAAACAGATGTAAGAAAGGGGAGGGGGTAAATGAGTAGAATTGCTACTTTTGAGAACTATTTCTTGAAAATCTGTGGCTATAGTTCTTGAGATTTATGATTCTCTAAATTTAATTCGAATTGGACTCAAGATTTTGAAACGAGAAATTGGGGTTTGACCCGGGTTCTTACATACCAAATTAGGTTTAATTTTGTTGTACGGGAGCTAAGAATAATAGATAACAATTGATTATTAGGAGTGGGGAGAAAATAATGCAATCTTTCAAGGATTGAAAGAGAGAAACAAAATGAATGAGCTCTCTTGTCTGAAATTTTTGTCACATGACAGACACATGCCTATATATATCGGCTTATTGAGAAATAAAAAAATTCATCCAGTTTATTCCCAAATTAAATTTTCATTTTAATTAGAAGCACCCCTAAATTTTGAATGCTTAAAACAATTTACACCCTCCGCATCAAAATCTCTTTAAGCACTTGCTTTTTTTTTGTTAATCTAATTCTTGTTTAATGAATTTGTATTATATTTTGAGAGAGGGAATACTTATTTATTTACTTGGCATTATGTACTTGAGGTCAGATGTGGCATGTTTCGACAGAGTAACAACAGAGTATAGTGAAAAATTATAGTGTGTACTGGAGCTTGGAGTAGAGGAAAGTGAAAAATTGGAAACTAAAAGGAATGAAATTGAAAAATATTTTTGTGAAGGAAGAAAAATTAGAGACAAAATTGAAAGATTAGTACAAGAGATATATATGTTTGGATCTCTGTTAGGGGAATACCTCTTTTTCTCAAAAATACAGTCGAGGAAAATGGTGTAGAAAATGAAAAGGAAGAATCAGTATTCAAAATTTGAAAGACATAAATGCAAATGTAAGGTGTTCAAGAATAATAAGGAAGCATATAATAATAAGGAAGTGTATATTTCCAATGGATTTTTGGGTATAAATTTAAACCTACGACTATGTTGATCTCATTAAAAGCTTTGTTCAGCTGTCCACCTTTGCATTTAGAAAAAAACAAAAGGAAAAGGTAAAAAAAATAAGAAGAAACACAAAAAACCAGTGCCAAAAACAAAACAAAACAAAGGGAGAAATCAGAGCAATATGATCACTTTACTTCTCTTTGACTGAAGAGAGCAAGTTGCTATTTTTGTCTGAAATCAAAGCCACTGATCCTTCTATTTAGGAAATTAAGTACTATATTGTTTGTTAAAAAATTGCTTTTGACAATGCCTCTGTTTCTTTGATAAAGCATTAAATTATTGCCTAAACCTAATAAATACATAGACATGTCATAAGCACTAATAGAACAGTATACTAATATGATATCTTAGAAAACTTTAATTAGTTTGAAACTGAACGTATAATGTTTATCAGTACAAACAAAGACACCGCAACAGCTACCACCACCACTGTACCCACAAGTGAATCTCTGTCTTAAAATTCATACATGCATTTCTGTGAAAGCTAAGTCCCATAACCATTGGGGAAGCTGAAATCACAAGCAAAAGAGAATCTCAAGAAATTTGGTTTAGAAATCGGAAATTAATCTTCCTAACTAGACTTTCAAAAAAATATTAAATTACTATCTAATATTCTAGAAAATAAGGTCCTATTTGGACATCCCTATATATGTATACACACACAATATACTGAGCAAGTCTGCTTACCAGCAACAGTAGAATTGGTTTTGGTACCAAAGGAAATTTGAGAAGCAGGTGAGGTAGGAGGCAAAGGAGCCCCTTCACAAAACACAACAACAAAACACAACATCAATAATATATTATTGCATTTAGCATATTTGCTTAGCATCTAAAAAATGTACAAAATAGATTTCAGAGGAAAATGGGAAACTAGGATACTGTACATTATATATATATATATATATATATATATATATATATATATATATATATATTGAAGAAGTAATTACAATCTAATATTCCAGAAAATAAGGTCATGTTTGGACATCCATATATACATGTATACACACACAATATAAGCACGTCCAAGGGTAATAATAGACGGTTAAATGACACATCTTATGTGGAAAAGCCATTCTATATGTTTGTCAAGGTAGCTAGAGTATATGTTCTGTTTTTGTGGAGAACTTACTTCCTAAATAGATGAAGATGCATTGATTTGGTGTGGAAATTTATCATGCTTTATGTGTGTCAGTGAAAACACAATTTCTATATATTATCTCTCTTGTGGTAAACAACCATTTTGGAGCTGCAGTAGCAATTTTATTTGAAAATGCAGCATGCGTGATAGGATGATATCTCTTAGAATTATGTTTTCAACTTGAGAAAAGAAAGAAAAGGAAAAGAGGGGAAAAAGAAAACAAAGTTAAAGAAAAAGTCTATACCTCTAAAAGAAATTAATATCAACAAGTATTAAGTTGAAGTAGCACAATGGAATTATTTAAATCTCCATTTTTTTGGGATAATCCTCTCTTTAATCCTTCAAACTGTAGTTGTTTTTCATGTTTAGTCTCCTAACTATTATTTTATTTTTTACTTTACTAATAAAAATAATTAGGAAACTAAACATGAAAAATATTACATTTGAGGACTAATTAAGATATTATCCTCCTTTATATATAAAATGTATATAATTAAGATATTATTTTTTCCTTGTGTTTTGTTTTCGTGTTCATAGCCTCAAGGGAAATAGGTTTGGGGAATCAAGGAATGGCTTCTCATTTAATAGAGGCAATGTGCCTCCATTATCTGTATTCTATTATTAGTTTGTGTTTGGAGGACAAAGTTCGTTTGAAACAATAATGGATGAAAATTGACTATTTGAATTAATTGAATATTTTTATTCACTATTTTTAATGTATTTAGTCGTATATTACAGTCTCAATCCATGTATATTTTCATTCCTAGTAAAATGCTAACAATTCTAAAAGATTGTAAAATGCCATATAAGTAGACCAGTTTATAGCCTACATACTTTAAAATCTATCATAGCATAAATCAACATTCTAATCGGACAACGTGGAAATCAAAGTAGTATATAACAACAAGATATGAGTGGAAAATGTGAAGTTTGGATATATAAAACATGCTATCAAGTCACGGCATAGAAGTCATGAGGATCTTTGAGCTTGGGGATCAAATAGTTGGCCAACTGTAACCATGTGCAATTAATCTTGAAGTGGAGGGCAGAAACTTGTTTCATGTTAGGCCTACATTCTGGACTTAGATGTAAACAAGCAAATGTAAGCCTCGCAACAAACACCATTTCCTCTGCCACTTCATTGGTAGGGGTGAGAGGCGTTGGTCCAACAAGTCTGTCAATAGTACACCACAAGAAGATGGTGATGAGAGATATGAAATGTCATCACTCGGATGCCTCCCCATAATCACTTCTAGTAACAACTTTCCAAAGCTATAGACGTCGATTTTCTCGTTTACTTCCATTGTGTAGGCTAATTCTGCAATACATAAACTAATCATGTAAAAAAAATCTATGAGAAAGGAAGTTGTGGGTTTGTCATTTCTATTATTTAAAATGATTAATATGCATTCCTTCTAGTCTCTTTATAAAATAAGTTATGTCATATCTATTATACATAGTGAAAAACTCCATGCCAGTTCCTTATTTCTTAAACTTTCTAACAATAATGCATTATTATTCTAGTATACAAATACAATATAAAACTACAAAGAAATGTACATGGAGCCGCATAACCTAAAGTCCCAACAAATGAACTTCAATTAGATGAGTCTGACTTTAAAAGCTTCGCAGCACCAAAATAAAAAATGTGAGCCTCAAAATCAATATCTAACAATATATTCTTATTTGATATGTCTCGGTGAACTATCGGAAGTGAGCACTCATTGTCCATTTACGATAAACCATTTGCCACACCTCTACACAACTTTGAGCCTATTGTTCCAATCTAGTTGCTTTGATTCTTCATACGGAATATCTTTCAAAAAATTATTCATGCTCAAATTCAAGCTCTAAAGATTCATGCATGTGCCTAATTATTTTGGAATCAGACTTCTCAAATTATTCTTTGGAAAGTTCAGATTCCATAAGTTGGACAGAAAGCCAATCTCTGGAGGAATATAACTAGAAAACTTATTGTCTTGTAGTGAAAGGTCAAGTAATGAGATTAAGTTTCCAAAACTTTTGGGAATTTCACCAACTATATGATTTGCTGATAGATCAAGTCGACCTAACTAACTTGCTTTGCCAAACTTGGGCGGTAGCGTTCCAGTGAGGTAATTGTTGGCTATCTTTAAGGTTCTAAGATTCTTGCAGAGACCCCATTTTAGTGATAAATCACCATAAAACCTGTTATTACTCAAATAAATATAGTCTAACTGCGAGTATATGCCAAAATCTTCTGATATATTTCCTATAGATTAGTTTCCATCAAGCCTAAGTCTGTATAATCTTGTACAGTTCTTCAAGCTTATTGGGATAGGACCTATGAAAAAATTATTATGTACACTAGAATTTTCAAGTAATCCTCCATAACATATATTTTGGGGTAGATGACCTGTGAGCATGTTGTCAGATGTCTGAAAATTTATCATATATGTAAGATTATTCAGTTTTGGAGGAATGGAACCAATGAGGTGATTTATTGACAAGGAAAGTTCAGTGAGAGACCTTAGTATTCCAATTTCTTGCGGAATAGAACCACTGAGTTGGTTCGAATACATGTAGCAGATTCTAAGGTTTGTGAGCAACCCTATCTCATGAGGAATGATCTCATTGAGGTGATTTCTTGACAAGGAAATTTCAATGAGAGACCTTAGCTTCCCTATCTCATTTGGAATAGAGCCTACGAGTAAATTATTTTAGAGAGAGAGATTGGTTAGGTTGCTTAAGCTCCTTATGGTAGACGGTATTGATCCGGTGAGATGGTTGGTTTGCAAAGACATTTTCTCAAGAGAGCTGAGCATTCCAATTTCTTGCGGAATGGAATCATTGAGTTAGTTTGAATACATGTAACATAGTCTAAGGTTTATGAGCAACCCTATTTTGTGGGGAATGGTCCCAGTTAGGTGATTTTGCCACAAGGAAAGAACAGTGAGAGACCTTAGCTTCCCTATCTCTTTTGGGATAGAGCATACAAGTAAGTTTTTATATAGAGAGAGTGTGACGCCCCCAAATTTGGGTTTCCTAACCTCGAGTTCGGTGCTCACGATCCATCATCATCATACACATTCTATAATCTATTGCGAAATAATAAACATACATTGTTCGTTACAATAAAGTTCTACATTAAATCGTAGGTCTAACAACCTTAACCTAATACATACCTTAATAATTCAAAAGGTTTACATAATAATCTTTACATCAGATAATTTAATAATTTAAATTTTCCATTATCTATTCTTGCACTTTTCCTTTTCCTTTGTCTTTCTTCTTCGAACATTCAGGCCTTGCTGAAAATAAACTTCATGATATAGCAAGAATAAGAAACTAATTCGCTTTGTAAGTTTAAATACAAGAAAGATATGTCATGATTAGAAATGAAATTAGCTTGCAATGTTCAATAATAGAAATCGATTGCAAAAGAACATGAATTAAGTCTCAATAATTGAATATTCGAATAATTGAATAATAGATGTTGAGTGGTTTGGAATAACCATGAACATATACTAAGGTTGTCAGTATTTAAACTGGTCCTTTTAATTAGTTTTGGTAATCAAGGGCGTGACGCCCCCAAAACAGGTATACATCAGCCATCTCGGGTCGCCAGATATACATGGTACAAAATACAAATAAAAACTTAATTATACAACTGTCGTGTAAAATACAACAAAATATATGCTGTGAGTTTTAATACAAATATTGTCATCTAGACAATATCCACACTCAATGGAGTCCTCATTACAATTATTATCACACTATTCCATAGAATAGTGAGGACTACTAAAGCCACTTATACTGGACCATCACTCCATTCCCCGACTCGTCCCAGCTATATTCTCATTTCCTGAAGAAAACAATGAAAGAAAGGGTGAGCTAAATTAGCCCAGTAAGAAATATTATGACTAAGATAATACAGAATAAATTATCCTTAGCCTTCAACGAGATAACGGTGATAGAATATAATATACAACAAGTTTTAGATCAAGAATCGAATTTAATAAGCAATCCATTAGAAGAGTCAAGTAGAGCATAAAATCTACTATCTTCTATGATTTAAAAAGTTTTTCATCAACTTTATCGCCGAGACTCAGCTTAATAAATAAAATCAAATCATCCCTACACCACGGCCAAGGATATTCATGTAATAATCAATGGTCATGATTATACTAGAATAATCCTCGCCATAATCATACCAACAACTGTCCATCAATGAACTACAGGCCAATGAGGACTTTTACCACATCATTCGTCACATTACGTTCATGATTATACTGAATAATCCCTAGTCATAATCATACCAAGTCCATTTATGCACGTAAGCCAAAGATGACTTTCATCATAATATAAGCATGAGGATGATGACAATGACATAACAATTCAATAAAACAAGTTCAAGGATAAATTTTAAAGATTTATAATTTAATTTATCCAGAGATCAATAACGTCCAATTTGTCAGCATGATACTGCTTTGTAGAGTAAAATTCAAGAATAATATTCATGTACCAAAAATAATTTGGACAGAAAAGAATCAATTTTTTATAGTGAATAGTACCCCGTGAATAGTACTTTGGGAATAGTTCCTCGTGAATAGTACCCCGACATGAAAAGTACTCCAAATACCTGAGTGAATAATATTCGGGTGAATAGTAATTTGGGTGAATAGTAACCCGTGAATAGTAACTCGTGAATAGTACTCAAAGCATGAAAAGTTCCCTAATAATACGAGTGAATAATACTAGAGTGAATAATAACAGGGTGAATAATGAACCCATGAATAGTAACTCGTAATGAAAAAATACCAAATAAAATGATATTTCATGGCGAGTACAAAAGAAATGATATTTCATATGAGTATAATAGAATATACGAAAATCGCAAATGGATTTTCATCCGCCATGCAGAATCCACGCGTGAGATGCATCATTTCCATAATTTAATAAAGAATGAATACGAAGGATCATTCACCATGCATGTGGTAATCCACATGACAGTTATTCCAATGAATAATAAAGAATGGAATAACGTAAGAATTCACTATGCATGCGATAGAATGCATGCATGAGTTATTCCAACGAATAATAAAGAATGGAACCAGTCACGCGTAATCCGCATGAATGGGATATTCCAACAAAATAATAAAGAATGGAACTGTGTCATGCGTAATCCGCATTGCATGTGATATTCCAACGAGAATAATAAAGAACGGAACGGAATCATGCGTAATCCGCATGCATGTGATATTCCAATGTAATAATAAAGAATGGAATAACAACGTAATTCACTTAGGCATGCGATAGACCAAATGCATGAAGTTATTCCAACAAAATAATAAAGAATGGAATAACATAAGAATTTCAACATGTATAGATTACTTCATGTATAAAAGTTATTCCAACATAATAATATAGAATGGAATAACAACCCTTACGAGTATTGAAAGAAAATAACTCTCTTCATGAATACGAAAGAATAATACCCCTTACCTCAGAAGAAAACTGGATACTGGAATAGTGAGGTAGCAGACTTCTCTTCTTCTTTCTCTCTATAATAATTGCTCTATAGCTTTAGTGAGTTAGTGAAAAATAATAAAGCAATGAGCTTCTATTTATAGGAAAATATAGTTTCGATAATTGGACATTTTGGGGCTCGAAATATTACAGTATAATACCTTCCTCTTTTCCTTCATTTTTAATTTAGTCCTGCAAGTATTATCAAACTTGCACCATCTCCCCTAATATTAAATCATGTGAATCAATAGTTCTAGACATGTGAAAATATGAATTACAGTATAGTACCTCCATCTATACCTCCATTTTTAACTTAGTCATGCAAGTATTATCAATCTTGCACCAACTCCCTAATAGTACAAGAATGTGAATCAATAGTACACACATGTGAACAAATAGTTATAATCATGTGAATTAATAGAAACTAATTGCTCATTTATTCGATTAATTACCCGATTGGTCAATATAACTTTCAGACATCAATTATTATCGAAATAAATGTCAATTTCCACTAACACTAATAATTTCAACACAATGGAACTATCAATTTCATCTTTAATCAACACAAACTTATTTATCATTAATATTATAATTCACAATATTTAACAACCAAATCGCTTCTAGGAAGAGGGCTTTACGATAAGGATTTCTCCCTATCATGGCGTAATTAGGTGACCAAACCTCTCCTTGTGACGAACTTCTAGACATTATCAATATTGTAAATAATAATATGAATAACTTTGCCGTCTTAATTATTGATTTAATAATATAACATATTATGCAGATGATATTGTGACAATAATTGAATCAATAATATGAGAGATATGATGCAGTAATTACTGTAGCAATAATTGAGTATAACTAAGTGACTTCTTACGTAAACATCAATAATCAATACTGCGGTATCTTTCTTTATGCGACCACGCCAGTACACTTTATTTTACTACCGGGTAGTTGAACAGTTTTAACGGTAACACTTTCGCCGTTATTTTTATAAAATGATAATTCTGTCGTTTTCTAACTATGACAATACTTCCGTTGTGGGGTCCACCAATGATTGTGTCGTCGTACGAATATTCCCTGTTAAAATGAATATTCCCTGACCAATCGAATATTATATAACAACTTGCATACTTTACAAAATTATAAATACTACCCACAACTATAACACTGTCTCAAATCCACACCATAATCTTCAAAAAAATATTTTGAGAAAATTAAATCTTTATTCATAAAATTTGGGGTCTTACAAAGGGGATCAACCTGTCGACGCCAGGAAAGAATCCGATTCTCCTTTAATCTATTTATTTACCCCTTTTTTCAAAGATCTAATTTTTATCTTGCTTTAAAGAGTGATTGTTGGAGAAAAGTCTGACATGAAATGTTAACGATTTGCAAAGATTTGATTTTATTTGATTTGTATGATTGGGACGAATTAGACAGCGTCACCAGTTGGTATGAGTTTAAATGGATGTACCAACTCAGACGAGATTTGAAAATTTTCGTAATATGACCCAATTTGTGACTCCGTTTAATTGGTTTGAAAACCGGGATTCATAGAGTTCGGGGGTTAGCTTAAGCATTGGGAAGATGTTAGGCACCCTCCTGACTTTTGTGAAACACGATTACCGCTCCTTATCAAATTCCTGAGTATGATGTGTGTATGTGTGTATGTGTGTGTGTGTGCGCGTATGTTTTATTTGACGAATTCCATCCTGGATTCGTATAAAATGTGCTGAGTGCATTTCTCTTGAAAGCAGCTTCAGGATTCTTTGAACCTATGTACGAAAGGTTCAATTTAAAGAAAAGTTCATTTTTAAATGATTTTAAGGCAATACTTTAAATCATTTTTATATGATTTTTAAATAGGAATCAAATTCTTCCAATGCTTTCAATTTTAACTTTAACTGATCTTTCTACCCAGCGCCATTTGAGCTTGATTTTAATAAAGCTCTATTGTTTAGCTTTGGAAGAACCTTTTTGGTGATCGCATATAAAATAAAGCATTTAAACGGGTCGGGCCATCTCTGAGCATGAAAGCCATCTAATTAGACCCGAGCACTCACAATCAAAGGTTTTCACAATATCGAGGCCTTAACCTGGTTCCCTCTGAGTGAGGTCACTTTAAGGCCTTACTATTACATTTGAAGTATTTACATATTTCACAAGCATATATAAATAAGCATAATCACATATATAATCAAAAATGAAATTAATTAACAAAATATTAAAACTCCAGTGAATATGTGAATATGTATATATAATAATAATAATAATAATAATAATAATAATTATAATAATAATAATAATAGCTTAATAGCAATGAATGCCAGTCATTTCCCAACGTCTAACGGATGGACTTATAGCCAAAATACTGATATTTATGTATATTTACGTATGAAATAGCCTACATGCATGCCAGTTATTTCCCAATCATCTGACGAGTGGACTTATAGCCACAAATACACATGTATATATATTTACAAAAAAACTTAGCCTAAAGGAATGCGAGTTATTTCCCAATATCTGACGGGTGGACTATATATATATATATATATATATATATATATATATATATATATATATATATACACACACACACACACACACACACACATATAACTATACACAGAGGATTAAGTCTGGACTCCCGGACCTGATTAAAATATGGACATTTTTTTTAGCTATTTTTTAAAACAACTAAAAAAAGTTTAATATTTTATGGAACTGAAATTTTTCTATAATACAGTGTTTTGGGAGTGATTAGGATACATAAAACAGACCTGTTTTGTAGCGATTTGGATACATATTTTATGGGTCTGTACAGACCTGTTTTGTTATATGTATCCAAATCACACCTAAAATACTGTATTATAAAAAAAAATTCCAGTTCCATAAAATATTAAACTTTTTTTTAGTTGTTTTAAAAAAAAAGCAAAAAAAAAAAGGTCCGTATTTTAGTACTCTGCGGGAGTCCGGACCTGATCCAGACTCCTATACACAAAGGATTAGGTTCGGACTCCCGGACCTGATTAAAATACGAACATTTTTTTTTGTTTTTTTAAAACAACTAAAAAAAAGTTTAATATTTTATGGAACTGGAGTTTTTCCATAATACAGTATTTTGGGTGTGATTTGGATACATATAACAAAATCATAGACCTGTTTTGTACCGATTTGGATACATATTTTATGGGTCTGTACAGACCTGTTTTGTTATATGTATCCAAATCATACCCAAAACACTGTATTATGAAAAAATTCCAGTTCCATAAAATATTAAATTTTTTTTAGTTGTTTTAAAAAAAAGGTCCGTATTTTAGTACTGTTGTGACGCCCCCAAAATAGGTCCACACGACCCATTTTGAGTCGCCAATTATCACACTATAAAAATCAAATACAAACTTCATTTTACTAATGTTGAACTGTAAATGCAGTAATATCGACCACGCTTAAACCTGTGAGTTTTAATACAAATGTATGTAACTCTCATGGTGCCTCGACCACAACCTCACAACAGTTAAAAACTGTTTTAAAAATTAAAATCTTTGGGAAATGCTCAAGGAAACCTTCGTACATAGGTGGCCATGCGTCTAGGTTATGATAGATATCATATATCCATAGAATTATCCTTGGTTGACCCAATAGACCCCAAAGAAAAACGAGAAGATTACTATCATCTTCTTTCAAATGGTGAGTCTTCTCTTGACATATAACTATCTCCACTGTCTCCAAGTGAAAATTATATTTCAAATAAACTCCAAGATCATATAGGTAGTGCTTGTAGATATACTCAGCAAGTGGACGTGCACAACCCTGTCTTATGATAACACGAGGTTGTATGTCATTAGATATCTTGTATGATAGTGGCAAAACACCCTTCCAAAGTTGGGTTCACCTCACCCTATTCGGTTCACCAAAATTAATTATCAAATGACGTATACAATACGACACACTTATCTAATGTTCTCAATAAAATTATTTTCATACTACTTAGGGAGAACCTCAATAGCTATAAACCATCGTTCTATTCCCTGTTATCCCCGCTCGACTCGGCAACACTCTTATTACCTGAAAGGAATTGTGAGGCAAAAGGGTGAGCACAACTAGCTCAGTAAAGAATATCATGACTAAAGATAATTAAATTATCAATAGTCTTCGTCAGTAATAAATCAGAGATTTAAAACATATGGTAGATGGTAAAACTTTTCAACCATAGTTGCAGCGGAATGAGCAATCCATTAGAAGAGTCAAATAAACTATAAAGTCTATTATCTTCTCCACATTAAAAGTTCACCGTTAATATTTCATTCCTGTAGTACTCAATAATAGTTCTTTGTTATACCTAAGACAAAAAGAACTATCATCACCTGTCTTCACCTAAACCACCAAAGATTATAGTTAAATCCATAATTCATATTTATAATCATATAACTCAATAGTTTCTCCTTGCCACAAAGGCTTAATAGAACGTTTACTCAATATCCTTACCCCAAAGGCTAAAGATATTCAAATGTAATAACAATGATCATACCAATTAGTTGTCTACCTTTGCACTACGGGCTAAAGATATTCAACTATAAAACCAATGGTTATGATCATACCAATCAATTGTCTGTCAGTGCACTACGGCCAAAGACATTCAACTGTTAACTAATGGTCATGATCCTGCCAATCACATCATCGAATTATCCATGCACTACGGGGCAAGGATATTCGTTATTATCACCAGTGGTTATGATCATGTCATACACCTGTCCATCTTTGCACGTAAGCCAAAGATATACAACTATAAAACCAATAATCAATAGTCCATCTTAGCACGTAAGCCAAAAAATATACAACTGTAAAACCAATAATCAACAGTCCATCTATGCACGTAAGCCACAGATGACTTTCTTCACAATATAAGCATAAGGATGATGACAATTATATAGGCATTAATCAAACGAAATCAAGGATCAATATTAAAGACTTTAAATTTATCCAGAGTTTAAAAATATCTAAATTGTCAACATTATACTGCTTTGTGGAGTAAAATTCAAGAATAATATTCATGTACCAAAAATAATTTGGACAGAAAAGAAATATATTTTTCGGGTAAATAGTACCCCGTGAATAGTACCCTATGAATAGTACTTTGGGAATAATACCTCGTGAATAGTACTTCGACATGAAAAGTACCCCAAATACCCGAGTGAATGATACTAGAGTTGTGAGACCCCAGATTTTATAAATAAAGATTTAAATTTCTCGAAATATTTTTTTATATTATGGTGTGGATTTGAGATAGTGTTATAGTTGTGGGTAGTATTTGAAAATTTTGCAAAGTATGCAAGTTGTTATAAATATTCTTTTGGTTGGAAATATTCTTTTATCTGAATATCCGTATGCGACTAAGACAATCATTGGTGGACCCTACAATAGAACTACTTGTCGTAGTTAAAAGCGACAAAAATATTTTATGGAAATAACGGCGGAGGTTTTACCATTATCTTGTTGAACTACCCGTAGTAAAAAAAAGTACGATGTCTGGCGTGGTTGCATAGTAGCACACGGTATTGATTATTGATGCTTACGTAAGAAGTCACTCGGTTATCTTGCATTATTACTTTACGATAATTCTTTGCGTCATATCTCTCATATTATTGATCCAATTATTGTCACAAGATTATCATGTGCATAATATGTTATATTATTAAATTAATAATTGAGACGACAAAGTTATTCATATTATTAAATTGCAATATTTACAATGTCTAGAAGTTCTGTCAAGGAGAGGTTTGGTGACTTAATTACGCGCCAATAGGGAGAAATCCTTATTGGAAAGCCCCCTCTTTCCTGGGAACGACCTGGTTGTTAAATATTATGAGTTATGATATTAATGATGGATAAGTTCGTGTTGATTAAAGATGAATTTGATAGTTCCATTGTGTTAAAATTATTTGTGTTAGTGAAAATTGACATTTATTTCAATAATAATTGATGTTTGGAGGTTATATTGTTCAATCGGGTATTTGGGGAACTTTTCGTGTCGGAGTTACTATTTACGAGTTACTATTCACGAGTTACTATTCATGAGTTACTATTCATGAGTTTTAATAGTAACTTGACCCTTCAGCTTTCCAAGAGTTAATTACCCCTTCGCAAATAGTAGTTGCCTCTTCAATATTACCAAGAGTCATTTTGACCCTTCGTTAAGACCAATAGCCACTCTTAGTTTTTCTATAAATAGAAGCTCATTCCTTCATTATTTCTTACGAATTCATTGAAACTCTAGAGAGAGAAATTATAGAGAGAAGCTATTGAGAGAAAATTATGGAGAGAAAGAGGAAGAGTATTTTGCTACTTCACTACTTCTATATCCGGCTTTTTTACTGTGAAGGTGTTATTCTTTCTTATTCATGAAGATAACTTCAGTTATTCCATCCTTTATTATTCTGTTGGAATATCCTATCTGTGTGTTTTACACCGGACCTGGTTCCATTGTTTATTATTCCTCATTTATTATTCTGTTGGAATATCCTGTTTGTGTGTTTTACACCAGACCTGGTTCCATTGTTTATTATTTCGCATTTATTATTCTGTTGGAACATCCTGTCGATGTGAATTTCACCGACCGTTCCGTTATTATTATTCTCGTTGGAATAACTTTGTCATCTGCCAACCTCCGCATGTACGTGGTGATTTCATTGTTATTCCATTCCTTATTATTCTTTTGGAACATCGTGTGTGGTTGTGTATTTCACCTAACTTTGGTTCCGTTATTATTATTCTCATTGAATAACTTTTGTCTGCGCTAATCTACATGCATGGTGATATCTTTTGTTATTCCATTCGGTATTATACTCAGTTGATTAAAATTTTGACTTCTATACTCCATGAAATTAGTGGAATATCCTTGATATTTGCGCTTCATCTAGTATCTTTTCATGGAAATATTCTTCTGAGCATTATTGAATTTTACTCTACAAAGAAGTATCATGTTGACAATTTGGACGTTATTGGTTCTTGGATAAATTAATTCTTGAACTTGTTTTATTGAATTATTATGTCATTGTCATCATCCTCATGTTATATTATGTTAAAAGTCATCTTTGGCTTACGTGCATAAATGGACTTAGTATGATTATGACCAGGGATCATTCGGTATAATCATGACCTGTTATAAATAATGTGATAAAAGTCCTCAGTTGCCTGTAATGCATTGATGAATAGTTTTTGGTATGATTATGACAAGGGTTTATTCGGTATAATCATGACCATTGATGATTTAATGAAAATCCTTGACCGTGGTATAAGGATGACTAGATGTGGTGGTTTATTTATTAAGCTGAGTCTCAGCGATAAAAATTGATGAAAACCTTTTAAAACCTAAAAGATAGTAGACTTTATTCTCTACTTGACTCTTTTAATGGATTGCATATTCCGCTGCAGTTAAACTTGATATCTATTGTATATTATCAGTTTAACATTGTTGAAGACTAATGATAATTTATTCTGTATTATCTTAGTCATAATATTTCTTACTGGGCTAGTTGAGCTCA
The DNA here is from genome assembly GCA_020205615.1 of Panax quinquefolius. Taxonomy (NCBI): domain Eukaryota; kingdom Viridiplantae; phylum Streptophyta; class Magnoliopsida; order Apiales; family Araliaceae; genus Panax; species Panax quinquefolius. Next base: position 43,326,364 of record CM035158.1, on the reverse strand, counting down.
CCCTTTTCCTTCACCGTTCTTCTTGAAATGAGAATATAACTAGGACGAGTCGGGGAACGGAGTGACGGTCCAAATGATAGCATTAGTAGTCCTCACTATTTTGTTAAATAGTGTGACAATAAATGTAACGAGGACTGAATTTGAGTTTGTATACTGTCTACGAGGACTCCATTGAGAATGGATATTGTCTAGAAGGCAGTATTCTTGTTTAAACTCTCAGTTTATGTTTTGTTGTATTTTACATGACAGCTGTATAGTTAAATTTGTATTTGTATTGTGTACCATGTATTTGGCGACTCAAGATGGGTGATTAATACCTAATTTTGGGGGCGTCACGGTTGGTATCAAAGCTTAGGGATATGATCCCTGGCTAAGATGTGAGATAAGAACTAGGAGGGGAGAGACGGGGAATTCCTTCGCTAGTATGACCTACCTAAGTTTATTTGGTATTTAATTGGTGGATCGTGTATAGGGATAATATGTGACATGTTAATTAACCCTTGTTTTGTGGCGATTTGAAAATGGCATCCAAAATGTTGAGATAAGCAATGGAGCACACGAGAGACCGTTGAGTCTCCACGGATCAATAATCGGGATAATGTGCGACGGATGGCGATAATCCTCCTGTAAATAACAACACTGATCAAATGACGAACGACGATACGTTTAGGAGCTTTTTAGAATTCATGCAACATTAGGCGAAGGCGGCTCCTATTCATAATGCAGGTAAAAATAATGGCAACCTATTACGGTGCCACCGCTAAATTCCAAGGAGCCGACCACCGGAGTTTTGGAAAAGCGAAACCACTTAAGGCAGAAACGTGGTTATAGCAGATGACTAAGATATTTAATGTCTTGGGATGCTCTGAGGAGCAAAAGGTTCCCTTTGCCACCTTTATGTTGTGTGAAGAGGCAGATTACTGGTGGGAATCTGTAAAACGTACCCTGCCTAACGCACTCAAGATCTCTTGGGATAAGTTCCAAGAACTGTTCAATGACAAGTACTTTCCCGAAAGTATTCATTACATGAAGGAGGTGGAGTTCATCAAGCTGGAGCAAAATAATATGACCGTGTCGCAGTATGAGTCTAAGTTTGCCGAGTTGTCTCGATTTACGTCCCATTTGGTCGATAATGAGGAACGAATGACGCGAATGTTTCTAAGAGGTTTGAAACCCAATATACGTTAATACCTCATTTCTCACATACTTTGTTTATATCCAGATGTTGTGAATAGGGCTCAGTTATTAGAACGCGATAATGAGTCAGCACAACCAAAAGGCAACGACCAACAACACGATAATAATCATACCAGTGGCAACGGTCATCGGAACATTGATAACCATCGTGGGGGAAATTATCATGCCAAGAATGGTAACCACTTCGGTGGTAATCATGGCCAAGATAATAGGAATGGGAATTTCAAGAAGAGGAAATTCAACAATGATGGAAAGACGCCAAAGACCAAAGACCAAGCAGTTAAGAAAGGAGAATGACCACCTATCATATGTTTCAAATGCGGAGGGGAGGGACATATCAGTTCAAACTGTGCGATGCCGTCCAAAGCATGTTATAATTATGGAATAGAAGGTCACTTAGCCCGATTTTGTGTTCACCAAAGACAAGTTCAGCTAGGATGGAGGCACCAAAGACCGTTTCAGAAAAGTCAAAATCGGTAGTGTAAGGGAGATCGTTTTTTGTGACTTCTCAAAAAATTGAGTAACCCGAACGAAGTTAGCACGGGTTAGTTAATTATAAATTGCAAAGTCTATACCTTATAAGATACCGGTTGTACCCATTATTTTATCTCTCTTGCTTGCGTTCAACGTTTAAATTTGACTCCGAAGAAGTTAGACTTTGACTTATTGGTTGAAACTTCGTTAGTAGGAGCCTTCGTTACCTCTACTTTTTTTAAATCTTGTTTGATTCAAATAAACACTTTCACGTTACCTGTCGATCTTATCTTTTTGAAAATACTTGCCTTTGATGTGATTTTAGGAATCAATTGGTTTACTACTCATCATGCTTTTCGTAAGGTTGTTAGCTTTTATATTCATAACCAACCTATTGTGCGAATTCAAGTAACCAAACCACTAAAGTCAATCATTGTCATATCAAGCCATTAGTAAAGAGCCCCGAACCTTTCGTTGTTGACTTCCTTGTGTGGAATGCACCAAGGATAGACTTTCTATAGGCGACATCATGAATAAAGATGGCAAGTTGATAGGTATCATTGTGAGGTGCTATCTAGGTTAAGGGATAGAAGTCACAGTTGGTATCAATGTGACGTACTATCCAAGTCTTGGATGAGAGTCATAGTTTTGAATGATATTTCTATTATTAATAAATTTCCTGGCGTATTCTTGAAGACTTCTTAGCCTACTTAGGCGTGAAATCGAATTTTGTATTGACCCCGATCTCAAAGAAAAACCCATTTCTTAAACCCTCAAATATTTCTTCAACTAAAATGAACAGTTTACGTGGATTATGATGAAAGTCATAATAAAAGCATTGGACTAATGAAAATCATGGGTATACATGGTATTAGTAAGTGTTATGATGAGTTATGTTGGTTAGTATGTGAAAACATGAAAATTTCTTAGAAATCACAAGGAGTTGAAAATCAGATTTTTGGTGAAAAACAGAACATGAAATTCAATTGACCATATCTCCTAATATATTTTGAATTTTTCAGTGGGGTCAAATCCTAGAGTTAGATCTATGAGTTTTGTAGCATCTCCAAGTGAAATCACTGGAAAAGGAGTTGTATATTTTCCTGTGGACTGATTTTAGCAAAGGAGTCAAAAGTTGGAAATTTCAAAAAAGCTACTGATCTTATTTTTAAAAGGGCATTTTCGGCCATATAATTTATGAGAAAAATTCTGGCCTTTTGGGACATGAAAGTATATGGTATAAAGAACATCCTGTCCAAAAATGAGCTCATTCTGACTTAAAATGAGTAAGTTATGACCATTTCAATATTTAGGTTTTTTTGACGAAAAATGCTATAACTGGAGTTCTATAACTCCAATGACCATGAGATTTAAACTGGAATCTCACATTAACATGTGTAAGATCCTTCTAAGATTTGGAAATTTTTGGAGTTAAACTTGAGGTAGCTAGTTTCTTAAGGAATTAATTGGAAATTGATTTTTGAAAAATAGTAAATGAATTTTAAAAATTCCAAGAAAAATATATTTTCATTATGGGACTATATTATGCTAAATTCCAGAAAAGAAATATTTTTGGAACTGATTTGGTATTTTCATGAAAATAATCTAATTATGAGTAAATGAGTTAAATATGTTATGTGAAGCAACAAAATTCGAAAATAGGATTTTATGGCTAGGGAATCCTATATAGAGTATATGCATATTTTTTGATGAGGGATTTGATCATTGGTGATGATATCTTATGAGTATGGCATTTTTGAATGATTAAATGCATTATATGGTAAAGCGTAAACAATTGAAATAAATTGTTTATAAGTTTAAGAAGTGATTAAAATATTGTTATAATATTAATGATATTAGATTATGAGATTATTAAGTGATTGATAACATTGGAATATTCTTAAACCCTGGATAAATTATATTATAAATGTTTAATATTTATCCTTTATCTCGTTTGATTGATTATTTATATCATTGTCATACTCCTCATGCTTATATTATGTTGAAAGTCATCTGTGGCTTACGTGCATAGATGGACTTGGTATGATTATGACCAGGGATTATTCAGTATAATCATGACCGTAATGTTACAAATGATGTGGTAAAAGTCATCTTTGGCCGTAGTGCATAGATGGACTTGGTATGATTATGATCAGGGATTATTCGGTATAATCATGACCGTAATTGAAAATACGAATATCCTTGGCCCGTAGTGCATGGATAATTCGTGGTCGTGATACTATTAAGTCGAGTCTCAAATTATTGGTTTCTGATTGTATATCTTTGGCCTGTAGTGCAAAGATGAACTGTTAATTATTGGTTATACAGTTGACTTGTAGTGCAAAGATGAATTGTTAATGAATATCTTTGGCCGGATTGCAAAGATGAATTTAATATTTTCAACGATAAAGGTATTCAAGGTATCCTCACCTCTTTATCATACCAGGTACGTACGTAAATTTCGAGGGCGAAATTCAATAAGGAGGGGAGATTATGAGACCCCAGATTTTATAAATAAAGATTTAAATTTCTCGAAATATTTTTTTATATTATGGTGTGAATTTGAGATAGTGTTATAGTTGTGGGTAGTATTTGAAAATTTTGCAAAGTATGCAAGTTGTTATAAATATTCGTTTGGTCGGGGAATTTTCTTTTTTTAGGAATATCCGCAATGACGACAACACAATCATTAGTGGACCCCACAATGCGGAAATCTTATCGTAGTTAAAAACGACAAAAATATTTTATGAAAATAACGGCGGAGGTTTTACCATTAATCTTGTTGAACTACCCGGTAGTAAAAGTACGATGTCGTGTGGTTGCATAGTAGCACACACGGTATTGATTATTGATGCTTACGTAAAGAAGTCACTCGGTTATCTTGCATTATTGCTACTGATGATTCTTTGCATCATATCTCTCATATTATCGATCCAATTATGTCACAATGATCATGTGCATAATATGTTATATTATTAAATTAATAATTGAGACGACAAAGTTATTCATATTATTAAATTGCAATATTTATAATGTCTAGAAGTTCTGTCAAGGAGAGGTTTGGTCACCTAATTGCGCACCAATAGGGAGAAATCCTTATTGGAAAGCCCCCTCTTTCCTGGGAACGACTTGGTTGTTGAATATTGTGAGTTATGATATTAATGATGGATAAGTTCGTGTTGATTAAAGATGAATTTGATAGTTCCATTGTGTTAAAATTATTTGTGTTAGTGAAAATTGACATTTATTTCGATAATAATTGATGTCCGGAGGTTATATTGTTCAATCGGTATTTGGGAAACTTTTAGGTAATCCAGAAGTACTATTCACGAGTTACTATTCATGAGTTACTATTCACGAGTTACTATTCATGAGTTACTATTCATGAGTTTTAATAGTAACTTGACCCTTCAACTTTCCAAGAGTTAATTACCCCTTCGCAAATAGTAGTTGCCTCTTCAATATTACCAAGAGTCATTTTGACCCTTCGTTAAGACCAAGAGCCACTCTTAGTTTTTCTATAAATAGAAGCTCATTCCTTCATTATTTCTTACGAATTCATTGAAACTCTAGAGAGAGAAATTATAGAGAGAAACTATAGAGAGAAAATTATGGAGAGAAAGAAGAAGAGTATTCTGCTACTTCACTACTTCTATATCCAATTTATTTTACGGTAAGGGGTGTTATTCTTTCTTATTCATGAAGAGAACTTCTGTTATTCCATTCTTTATTATTCTGTTGGAATATCCTATCTGTGTGTTTTACACCGGACCTGGTTCCATTGTTTATTATTCTGCATTTATTATTCTGTTGGAATATCCTGTTTGTGTGTTTTACTATGGACCTGGTTCCATTGTTTATTATTCCACATTTATTATTCTGTTGGAACATCCTGTCGGTGTGAATTTCACCTGACCTGGTTCCGTTATTATTATTCTGTTGGAATAACTTTGTCTACATCGCGCTTACCACATGCATGGTGATTTCTGTTGTTATTCCATTCCTTATTATTCTGTTGGAACATCCTGTTGGTGTGAATTTCACCTGACCTGGTTCCGTTATTATTATTCTGTTGGAATAACCTGTCTATGCGAAGTACCGCATGCATGGTGATATCTTTTGTTATTCCATTCGGTATTATACTCGGTTGATTAAAATTTTGACTTCTATACTCCATGAAATTAATGGAATATCCTTGATATTTGCGCTTCATCCAGTATCTTTTCATGGAAATATTCTTCTGAGCATTCTTGAATTTTACTCTACAAAGAAGTATAATGTTGATAATTTGGACGTTATTGGTTCTTGGATAAATTAATTCTTGAACTTGTTTAATTGAATTATTATGTCATTGTCATCATCCTCATGTTATATTATGTTGAAAGTCATCTTTGGCTTACGTGCATAAATGGACTTAGTATGATTATGACCAGGGATCATTCGGTATAATCATGACCTGTTATAAATAATGTGATAAAAGTCCTCAGTGGCCTGTAATGCATTGATGAATAGTTTTTGGTATGATTATGACAAGGGTTTATTCGGTATGGTCATGACCATTGATGATTTAATTAAAATCCTTGACCGTGGTACAGGGATGAATAGATGTGGTGGTTTATTTATTAAGCTGAGTCTTAGCGATAAAAATTGATGAAAACCTTTTCAAACCTAAAAGATAGTAGACTTTATTCTCTACTTGACTCTTTTAATGGATTGCATATTCCGTTGCAGTTAAACTTGATGTCTATTGTATATCATCAGTTTAACATTGTTGAAGACTAATGATAATTTATTCTGTATTATCTTAGTCATAATATTTCTTATTGGGCTAGTTGAGCTCACCCTTTCCTTCACTGTTCTCTTCAGGAAATGAGAATATAGCTGGGACGAGTCGGGGAATAGAGTGACGGTCCAGATGATTGCATTAGTAGTCCTCACTATTCTGTTAAATAGTGTGACAATAAATGTAACAAGGACTTAATTTGAGTTTGTATACTCTCTATGAGGACTCCATTGAGAATGGATATTGTCTAGAAGGCAGTATTCTTGTTTAAACTCTCAGTTTATGTTTTGTCGTATTTTACACGACAGCTGTATAGTTAAATTTGTATTTGTATTGTGTACCATGTATTTGGCGACTCAAGATGGGTGATTAATACCTAATTTTGGGGGCGTCAAAAGAGTGAATAGTAATCAGATGAATAGTAACCCATGAATAGTAACTGTAACGCCCCAAAATCCGGTCTATCTTCACACTCGGATTCCGTACGTCACGATCCCATCATTCATCCAACATAGATTATTATATACTAAAATATAACAACATATACTCTCAAATCCCAGGTTCTGGAAACCTTATAACCTTTTTCATTACGAATAATTTATAAATACATTATTCATCTTACAAGAGTGACTTTTATCCGCCACCAAGGATACATAACAGTTCATTAAACTAATCTAAAGTTCATTTAACTTCTTTTATATTACAAGTCTTTGCTTGATCTTCACGCTTATTCACATACTGAAATGCAATTCGTCTGGACACCGATCAACTTGATTTTTATGAGATCCTTAAGTTCTTCTAACATCGTTCGCTAAAAATGTTTTTCATTTAAAGCAAGTGTGAGCATTCAATTGCCCAACAAGTCAAAGCAGTTGAACAAACAACTTTAAGAATTCAAACATTTCTTTAGAACTTCGATAACCGAACAAAGGTTATAAAGCAGCTTAAATAATAGGAATAATCTCGATTCCTATCATTTTAAAACATTATTCACATGCACTTTGAAATACTTTCGTTCTTCTACTTTTTTCATACTCATCCTGTCTGGCTAGAATCATTAGCACAGACTTAACAAAATGAATCATGAATAGACAGAGCCTTACGCCCAGCTACAGCTTATGCCGAACTACTCATTTCAATTCCTATATAACACATAAGAAAACACCACATACACCAATTAGTCATACATATTTGACTTATGCATTATTTTACTTAACTTTACTTCTTAGGGTTCTCATTCTTGTAACCTAAGTTTACGCCACCACTTTCATTATCGTTCTACGGCTTCATGATATACGGAGATGTCTTACTTTATACGTTCATCATCTTTGATGTTTTACATTCTTATCTTCTTCTTATGACTTCTCTAGGACTCAGTACACATCGCTTATCTGCTAGTAGTCCATATGGTACTCTGAGTGGTTTCCCACAAACAACCAACAAACAAGTTCCCGTCTCATCTACACTACCCACAACAGTGAGTTAGATCGGTTGCCAGTTTTGTATATACCTTCGCTCTCTGAAGGAATTGTTTAGCCCAGCTCCCATATGTCAATAATCAAAGGTTACGATTGTACCACAACCTAAACTTATCGTAACATATCTTAACCATTAATTATAACATTCATTAAGTTAATTTCTTATTTCTTACGACTTTCTGGCAACTAAATGTCATACCTCGGGATTCATTCTTATACGACTCACCTTCGTCTTTCATTAATCTTATTACCATTCATTACGGCTTTCTTAATACCATTCATATCTTACTTAATACTTTTGTTATCCTTTACTTGAACCCCATGTTCATTACTCGTTCTTAGTGTCGAAGCCATACTGATCGTTGTATGCTAAGACTGATCGTTCATTGTAACCGCATTGCGTTCACAACGTCTATATGCTTTACACTCATCTCTCACTATCATGACATAACATTGAAATGTTTATTCATTATCCTCGTTGCTCAACGTCTAAGGAATCACAACCATAGAAATCCCTCACGTTCATTTATCGCGACTATGGTCCCCGTATATCAGTTACGTAATCAACCGCTCAAATTCTCTATCTTTTAATCTTGTTAAATCTTTTTGTTCAACCTTCATTAAGGGTTTAATTCACTAATTTAAGTGTTACATTTGACGAATCTTATGTTCTTTATCTTCCCTTACGTTTCCCCCCAAGAGTTGAGAAGTTAAAAGCTCTTCTCTGGCTTTTTCCCTACTCTGGCACTGCGGCGCCATTCTCTTCTTTATCTCTTGTGCTTGCGGTGCCGCTTTGCGATGCGACTTCTTCAGGTCGGTCTTTGCGGCACCACCTTCTAAAGCATGGTTGGCGTCGTGGCACCAAGCTCTAATTCTTGAAAATTTCTTCTAAGTGTTAACTTCATTTTGAGACGCTACTTCCCGATCTCATAACTCCTTCATTATAACTCAGAACGAATTCGTTCCAAAGCCATTCTCTTCCTTATCTTACGTACTTCAATACCCCTCAGACAAAACTTCGTTCTGAATCCGTTAACATGCCATTTAATTGGCTAATCCTCACCCTTTGTTTGTTTTACATTTTTAACGTCTTCGTTCGTTCGTCCATAATTCGGTCATCCAAACTCGAAATTCGTTCATTCTTGAGTCCACGACTCACATTTTCTACATTCTCTTATTTCTTATGAAACCCTATACGTTTGGGTTCATTTACTAAATTTCTAATTCTCGTTTGTCTTTTACAAAAAATTTTGCCATAACTTCGTTATAGCTCAGTTTTAATCCGTTCTTCATGAACGTTTCTACTGTTCCTAACCAAGAAATATGCATCTAACTTATACACGATGGTTTTAAACTTGTCCATCAACAACAATTATACTACGATGGTTTTAAATTTGTCCATTAACAACGTTCTTCGTGTTCTTCGAATGTTCTTCGTGTTCTTCGTTCGTTTTTCATTTTAATCGATATTTTGGATTACGATTTCACTTTTTATTGGAATTTGATGTTATAGAACATCATTCCTTACTTATTTCACCTACTTATTCATATAATCCACTCGGATCGTTCTAATTCATTACGAATCTTATACTTCCCTAAGAAATTTATTTACTAAATTTTTAAATTTTTATTTCTTCATTTTCTTACGATTTCAACCATATGAAATCATTCCTAACTTCTTTTACTCCTTATTCTTATTAAACTAAGTTTTGAACATAAAAACTTAGAAAAAATTAACTTAGGAGTTATGTTTTAATACCTTTCCTCTTTATTTTTGTTCCGCTAGACAAAATCGGCGATTCGCAAGCTTTTCTATTTCACGAGCACTTTCGATCCGATCATTCATGCTCATACTCTTCCTTCTCCCTCTTCATCTGAACCCTCTCTCTCTCTCTCTCTCTCTCTCTAAGGTGTAGGATTTTCAAAATCCCAAATAAATGATTTAAGCTTCCTATTTATAGAATTTCCAAGCTAGGGGTATTTTAGTCATTTCACCCCCTAACCTCCTTACTATTCATGGCTTAAGGGCTAAGTTAACTTAGCCCTTAAGTTTTCTTAACACTTAAGTTTACTTAGCCTTTAAGTTTACTTAACTCTTAAGTTTACTTAACACTTAAGTTTACTACTTCCACCTCCTTAGTTAACCACCTTACTATTCACGAAACTTAGCCTGTAAGTTTCGTGGTTCCGTCTTTTGGGTTTCGTCAGACAATTTTAAAAACTGTGATTCTAAAAATCCAAATATTTTTGGATATTTCGTCTTTCCTTTACCGATTAACTTTTACGTATTCTTCGGATTTCTGAAAAATTGAAAAACACTTTTTGGCGTTAAGCGTTTTCCTTCACATTTTACCCTAACGTAGCTAAACGAATGAAAGTTTATAACAATACTTTTCGTCATTTTTATTTCGTCCGATTTCTGCTCGTTTTTCGAGAAAAACTTTTATCGGCTTACTTAACTTTTCACGACATATTATCGGCAAATCTTTCGACGGAATGTCATTTCGACATACCGAACTCTAAGAACTGCTTAGTTTATTCAAACCCTAACCCTTAGGGTTTCATTAGGTGAATAAATATTTTGTTCCCAGAAATTTTTTATTTTCGTCTTCGAAATTCTTACTCGTTCAACCTAGCTTGTAGCCAGAATCTGTTAGGTTTTCGTGAAAATCAAAGTAGCAATCAAATTGCAAAAATAGCGGAAGCGAGATAAAATCAGATTTTAAAATTTTTCACAAACCAATTACGCGGATCATCCTTTATGCATATTATTAATTAAACGAAGAATAAGAAATTATGAAATCATACCCTTGTAAAAAACGAGCTTCCTCGTAGTGCGAGTTCACCTCCTACTTCTCCGCGATCTCCTTGAATCTCCCAGGGTTGATTCCTTCCTTTGATCGATGTAAGCCACCCAAGTGTGTGGCCTCTATAGGTGATCCACCAAGGAAGAGGAATTTTTCAAGAAGAAGGATTTGGCTCAAACCCTAGTTTTCTTATCCTAATAAGAAAAGGGGTGTACTCTCCCAATCTAGGAATTACGATATCTCATATCTAATATAAGACTCTCTTATAAAGATATTATATAACCTATTTTAATTAAAATAAGGTATTATTTATTTAATTAAACTCTTTTAATTAAATGGGCTCCCTAATCCTATTAGGGATAATTAGTTAAACTCCTTTAACTAATTTTCTTTCCTAATTCAATTAGGAATAAATGAGAGTACTAATATTAAATTAATTCCTAAACCTTTTAGAAATTAAAATAATAATAATTATAATAATATTAATAAGACTCCTATTATTAATTTATATTTAATATTTCTAAAATATTAAATAATAAATATTAAACTATTTAATTTATTCTATCACCATAGATTAAATTAAATATACTTAACATATTATTACAATTATGCCATTAACTTCTTAAATAATTATTCTTCCTTTTATGGTGTGACCCTTTAGGTTCTCCATATTAAACCTAGTTGTGAATAAATCAATTAGAACAATTCTAATCTCATTTAAATAAATAAATTAAACAAATAATTTATTTAAATAAATAATATTTATTCTACAATAGGGATAAGCCTCCCTAGCGATCAACGACTTTCCAGATAATATAGATTTCAACATTAATCATAAAAGAACCTTTGAGTAAATAGTTCTTGTACAATTCAATCCTTCCACCATACTATGTCCCAATTAAATATAAGACATGGAATTACTTTCAAGTCTTATTTTATTTAATTATATGTATTTCGATTCCTAAATGAACAACTCCCAATGAATGCAAATTAGAAACTACTTTCTAATTTCATTCCACCTTAACCAAGGATTCACGGGTTGTCATTTATCGAATCACATAGGACATTTCTCCTTTTACTAGAAGTGGTAGATTCTTTATTGATCATTCATTATCTTCATATATAACTTATTACACCCAAGCATACCCTTTGATATACTCTAAGAGTCTTAAGGAATAAGTCAAAGTGTAATTCATTATATATAAGATACTATGATGATCTCAAGTCTAAGGATCATTTGTCTTACTATCACTACTGAGAATTCCTATTGACGGTAAGTAAAACTCCATTAGGTATTCCTTAGCGAGTCACGTTCGATGAACTTATTCTCTAATAAGCACCTACATACTTGCTTTAGTGTCTCCACACAAATGATCATGAGATCAATCATCCTCATCCAATGAAGCAAGCAACGTATGTACCAATCTATCCGGATTCACTAATCCCCAATTTAGTAATCCAATGATTGGGAACTATTTTAGTCTTAAGCTTTCTAAGAATTTAGATCTCATTAGAATGATCATCATCATTATTCTAAAAGCGTTGCTTAAAACTATGGGTTTATCACATATTATTAAAACAAACACCATGTAGATAATAAATGCCTTTAATAAATAATTCTTTTATTAATAAATAAATAAGATTGATTACACAAGATATATGCTTTATCATCATACATGATTGGCTTGTATGCATAATACTTTCAATCTCCCACTTGCACTAAAGCCAATCGTGGTGGTATCTCATACCTATCTTCTTCTAAGTGACGATCAAACCGCTATTGTGTTAACGCTTTAGTAAATGGATCTGCAATATTGTCTTGAGAGTCCACGCTCCAGGGTGGCGTCTCCTCTTTCAATGATCTCTCGATCAAATGAAATCGCCGCAACACGTGTTTGGATTTACGATGAGACACAGGTTCCTTAGCTTGCATGCACTCCAAAGTGTTGTCACGAGAATAAAAGGCTTTGGTCCGGTCCTTAATGCTAGGAACCACACCAAGTTCGGTAATGAACTTCTTCATCCAAATGACTTCCTTTGCGACTTCACTTGCAGCTATGTACTCTGCCTCATCAATTGAATCGAAGAATCGTTTTGTTTGCTTGGAACTTTTCCAACTCATCACGCCTCGTTTAAGGTAAACACATACCACAAACGCGGTTCTTTCATCTTAGTCTGCTTTTGAAAACTTGAGTCATGTGAAGCCCTCTAGTTTTAATTCGGACCCACCGTAAACAAGAAATACATCCTTAGTTCTTCTTAAGTACTTTAGGATATTTTTCACTTTGCCTTTCGGTGTTCTTCTCACGGATTCGATCGATATCTCGCTTGTTACACTAAGTGCATGAGCGCGACATCTGGTCTAGTACATATCATACAGTCGTGCGTGATAGATCCTATTGCTGAAGCATAAGGAATCTTACTCATGCGGTTTCTCTCCTCAGGTGTCTTTGGGACTTGTTTCTTGGAGAGATGTATTCCATGGCTCATCGGCATGAGACCTCTTTTGGAATCTTCCATGCTAAACCTTTTTAGCATCATGTCAATGTACGTTCCTTGGGATAAGCCAAGCATCCTATTAGATCTATCTCTATAGATCTTTATCCCCAAAATATAGGATGCTTCTCCCAAGTCCTTCATGGAGAAGTGTTTAGATAACTTGATTTTAATTATTTGCGGATAGGAATATCATTCCCTATCGGAATATATCATCAACATATAATACAAGGAATGAAATAAGCGCTCCCACTAACCTTCTTGTACACACATGGTTCATCCTTATTTTTGATAAAATCAAACTTTTTGATTGTCTCATCAAAGCGGATGTTCCACCCACGAGAAGCTTGCTTTAATCCATAAATGGATCGTTGTAAGCTTCTGAGACTTGATTTGTTACAACCTTTGAAACAAATCCCTCTGGTTGTGTCATATACACATCCTCCTCAAGTTTCCCATTGAGGAAGGCCGTTTTCACGTCCATCCGCCAGATTTACGTAGTCATGGTAAGTCGCGATCGCAAGCAAAATCCGAATGGACTTGAGCATTGCTCTTGGTGAGAAGGTTTCGTCATAGTCAACTCCTTGTCTTTGTTTGAAACCTTTTGCAACCAAATCGGGCCCTATAGGTCTCTACCTTGCCGTCTGCTCGCCAGGTCTTTCTTTTAAAGACCCATTTACACCCAATAGGCTTAATGCCTTGGTGGTGAGACCAAATTCCATACTTGGTTCTCATACATGGAGTCCATCTCGGATTTCATGGCTTCTTGCCATTTCTCCGAGTCTTTACTACTCATAGCTTTGTTCAGTAATTCAATGGATCATCATCATCTATGATCGTACCTCATTATCATCTTCTATGACAAGTCCATACCGTCTGGCATCTTTGGTACTCTTCCAGTTCTGAATAGGGTGTGGTACTGAAGAATCTCTACTTGGTTAGGTACCTCACTTTGATCTCGTAGTATTTTGTGGTTCTTGAACTTCTTCAAGATATATCTTACTCCCAATGACCCCTTCAAGGATAAACTCATTTTCCAAGAAGGCGGCATGTTTCGCATAACAAACACCTTTTGATCGGTTGGATGATAGAAATAATACCCGATGTTTCTTTTAGGGTATCCCACAAATCTACATTTGTCGGATCTAGTCTGCAGACTTATCGTTTTCAAACTTTTTGACATAAGTTTGGACAACCCCAAGTCTTAACATGCTTAAGATTTGGTTTCCTCCTATCCATAACTCATATAGGGTCTTGGGGACGGATTTTGTAGGTACCTTGTTAAGTAGGTATGCAATAGATTCTAGGGCATATCCCGAAAGAAAAGCTGGAAGGTTGGTAAAGCTCATCATAGATCGAACCATGTCCAACAATGTTCGATTTCTCCTTTCGAGATACACCATTCATTTGTGGCGTCCTTGGTGGAGTCCATTGTGAGATTATACCATTTTCTTTGAGACAATTGAGAAACTCACCACTTAAGTATTCTCCTCCTCGATCGGATCGAAGAATCTTAATACTCTTACCGGTTTGCTTCTCAACTTCACTTCCGAACTCTTTGAACTTTTCAAATGATTGATTTGTATTTCATTAAATACACATATCCAAATCTTGAGTGGTCGTCGGTGAATGTAATAAAATAAGAATACCCTCCTCGTGCGGTGCGTTTTGTCATAGGTCCACATATATCATGTGTACCAACCCTAACAACTCTGTAAATCTTTCTCCTTTTCCACTAAAAGGAGATTTAGTCATTTTACCCATGAGACAAGATTCACAAGTTGGATATGATTCATAATCGAGATAACACTAGAGCCCATCTTTATGCAACATGGATAATCTTGTTTCATTAATATGACCAAGTCTACAAAGTTACCACATGAAGGTATAATTAACATCATCTCTTTTCCTTTTATTTGTTTGTTCAATTTGAAATATATTTTCATGCAAGTCAGTATATAAAGTCCATTTACGCAAATTACCAACACCATATAAAACATTATCATTATAAATAGAACAACCTGTTGTTCTTTATTATAATATTAAAACCATCCATATCCAATACGAGAGATAGAAATAATGTTTCTAATGATATTTGGAACAAAATAACAATTATTTAAATTAATGAACTTGCCGTGGCGGTGCTAAACAATAAGTCCTTACAGCTAATGTAGCAACCTTTGCTCCATTTCCCACTCGTAGGACGACCTCATCCTTGTTCAAATTTTCTACTTGACCGGTCCACGCATATTATTACATATGTGAGAACCACATCCGGTATCCAATACCCAAGTAGAAGATTGACTTTCGAGAAAAATTAATTTCAATCATAAACAAACCTTGATTAGGATTGAAGCTTCTCCAAGCTTCTTACGCTTTTGTTACGCAAGATAATCCTTGCGCCTCCTCTTCCAAATGACTTGCTTATTGCAATGGAAGCAAATTCCTTTGCTAGTGGATCGAGTTTCTTTTGATCCTTCACTTTCACCTTTCCCTTAGCCTTCTTGGATTTCTTCTTTTGAGAGAAATTACCTTGGGTCTCTTCCTTTTCTTGGAAGAATCATCCACCAAGAAGACATGGTTCTTCTTGGATGGGAAGTGACCTTCACGAGCTTTTCAACATGTTAAGTAATTCGAGCAAGTGACATCCAACTTGTTCATGTGAAAATTCACAACAAATTGTGAGAAGGTGTCTGGGAGTGACTGCAAGACTAAATCTTGACTCAACTCCCCATCCATGACGAACCCAAGCTGTCCAAGACGTTCAATCAGATTGATCATCTTTAGGACATGAGTCTCAACGGTAGTTCCCTCGGTCATCCGAGATCGGAAGAGCTCCTTAGATATTTCATATCTAGCGATCTACTTTGCTCACCATACAACTCTCCAAGGTGCAATAGCATAGTAGGAGCATCCATGTTTTCATCTTGACGTCAAGCTCGTTACTCATGGATGCGAGCATGATGCATTGAGCCACAGATGCATCATCTTGCCACTGTTTAAAAGTAGCAATCTCTTCCTCAGAGGCTATCTCTGTAACTTTTGCAGGTACGGGCGAATTTAGGACATAAGAAATCTTTTCAGCAGTGAGAACAATTCTCAGATTCCTCAACCAGTCCGTGTAGTTCGGTCCGGTCAGTTTGTTAGCATCAAGTATGCTTCACAGTGAAATTAGTGAATGTGACATTTTCAAAATTCTGCATGTAAAAAGACAATATTTTAGCAAACATTCATTTATTAATTACCAAAATAAATTAGGTCTTATTTTATATTGGTATCTCCCACTATTTTCTTCAAACTATATTACCCTCATTTATATAGTTCGGAAAAATCTAATTAAAGTTTTTGCTAGTGAGAATAAGGATCCCATTTCAAACATATATAGCCTTGTGGTGACACAACAAACTATATATAAATAAATAGGTAGACAACTCCTTGTCAATTACATCAATATGTAACTCCTTATGTTTTGCCTCTTGGATTATTTTGATCAAGTGGTGGCACATCCGAATCAAAATTATCTAAGTTAAGTCCAACCTAGCACTTCCATATATTCAAAAAAAAAAAAATATCGCCTTTGTGGTGACCTGACAAAACAATATCGTTCAATTTTCTTTATAAGCATCAAATGTGATAAATTAACATCTTAAATACTTAATACTTGCCTTGTGGTGACACAACAAACTCATAATAAATATTTAATACTCTATTAATTTTATCATGCTGAAAGCGGCGTTCGATATTCTAAATATCTTTGAACGCTTAAGACTTAATAAAAACTTTGAGGATTTGTTATTATTTGTCTCATCTTGTTTAGCGCGCATGCAAATATATATATAAAATACGCGTCATATTATTAAACATGTGAAGCATGTTTGCATAATATATAATATATAATATTAGCACGCACATATAGAATACTATATTCTACCCGGATTGATTATGGACTTTTATTCTAGTTTGGTTCACTAGAGCCACCAAGTGAACCAAAAGGTCAAACCCTAGGGTGCAAAGAATAAACATTTAAATATAACTATTACATTTAAACCCGGGCTCCATTACAAACGGGTCTTCAAGCGCTCCTTGATCTTGGTCTTCTGCTTCTAAAAATTCTAATTAATCCTATTACATTAAACTATTTAATTTAAATAGAAACCTTGATCGCTGATCGAGGGAAGTACATAGGAGAGAGATAGAATTTACATCAAGAAGAAAACCGGAAAAGACGCAGTCATGCAGAATTCCCATTTAATAAAACCCATTCATTCAAACATCCAACTAAAATAAATCCAATCATATTGGTCAATTGTCCATAATCAATCCCATTTATTATCATACATATCATCATATGTATCAATAAATTAAATCATTCCATATATATATATATGAGTATCATTTAATGGGCAATTTTATGTTGCATGAAATCCAATTTCAAGATTAAAATAAACTCTTTTTATTTTAATTATAAAATTATTAAGATTAATATATATATATATATATATATATATATATAACTATTATATATATATATATATATATATATATATATACCAAAAAAAACACGTGAAGCTTAAAATTGGAATAATCATCTTGGACAAAATACAAATATCCGTGGGTGTTATAAACATATATATATAAATTAATATATATATATGTGGCGTTAATCTGTGGTGTCATTGTTGTTTTTTTTTTTTTTTTTTAAACAACCATCATGTTGACCGAGGATTAGAACAAAGCAGTCCCGGACTTTGCTATCAAATCAAGGAATCAACCACTTAAAAAAAATATCACGCCGAAAAAAAAAAAGTTTTAAGAAATTATTATTATTTTTTCATAAAATAATAATTTTATACAACAAAATATGCCCAATAAATTATTCTAAATACATACCCATACATATTTAGAATCAAAATAATTAATAATTAGCATAAAGTTTGGCTCATGATACCAATTTATTAGGTTTTCGTGAAAATCAAAGTAGCAATCAAATTGCAAAAATAAGCGGGCGAGATAAAATCGATTTTAAATTTTTCACAAACCAATTACCCTTGATCATCCTTTATGCATATTATTAATTAAACGAAGAATAAGAAATTATGAAATCATACCCTTGTAGAAACGAGTTTCCTCAGGTACGAGTTCACCTCCTACTTCTCCGCGATCTCCTTGAATCTCCGGGTTGATTCCTTCCTTTGATCAATGTAAGCCACCCAAGTGTGTGGCCTCTATAGGTGATCCACCAAGGAAGAGGAATTTTTCAAGAAGAAGGGATTTGGCTCAAACCCTAGTTTTTCTTATCTGAATAAGAAAAGGGGTGTACCCTCCCAATCTAGGAATTACGTATATCTCATATCTAATATAAGACTCCTCTTATAAAGATATTATATAACCCTATTTTAATTAAAATAAGGTATTATTTATTTAATTAAACTTTTTTAATTAAATGGGCTCCCTAATCCTATTAGGGATAATTAGTTAAACTCCTTTAACTAATTTTCTTTCCTAATCCAATTAGGAATAAATGAGAGTACTAATATTAAATTAATTCCTAAACCTTTTAGAAATTAAAATAATAATAATTATAATAATATTAATAAGACTCCTCTTATTAATTTATATTTAATATTTCTAAAATATTAAATAATAAATATTAAGCTATTTAATTTATTCTATCACTATAGATTAAATTAAATATACTTAACATATTATTACAATTATGCCATTAACTTCTTAAATAATTATTCTTCCTTTTATGGTGTGACCTTTGGGTTCTCCATATTAAACCTATTTGTGAATAAATCAATTAGAACAATTCTAATCTCATTTAAATAAATAAATTAAACAAATAATTTATTTAAATAAATAATATTTATTCTACAATAGGGATAAGCCTCCCCCAGCGATCAACGACTTTCCGGATAATATAGATTTCAACATTAATCATAAAAGAACCTTTGAGTAAATAGTTACCGTGCAAATTCAATCCTTCCACCATACTATGTCCCAATTAAATATAAGACATGGAATTACTATCAAGTCTTATTTTATTTAATTATATGTATTTCGATTCCTAAATGAACAACTCCCAATGAATGCAAATTAGAAACTACTTTCTAATTTCATTCCACCTTGGCCAAGGATTCCTGGGTTGTCATTTATCGAATCACATAGGACATTTCTCCTTTTACTAGAAGTGGTAGATTCTTTATTGATCATTCATTATCTTCATATATAACTTATTACACCCAAGCATACCCTTTGATATACTCTAAGAGTCTTAAGGAATAAGTCAAAGTGTAATTCATTATATATAAGATCTTATGATGATCTCAAGTCTAAGGATCATTTGTACTACTATCACTACGAATTCCTATTGACGGTAAGTAAAACTCCATTAGGTATTCCTTAGCGAGTCACATTCGATGAACTTATTCTCTAATAAGCACCTACATACTTGCTTTAGTGTCTCCACACAAATGATCATGAGATCAATCATCCTCATCCAATGAGCAAGCAACGTATGTACCAATCTATCCTGGATTCACTAATCCCCAATTTAGTAATCCAATGATTGGGAACTATTTTAGTCTTAAGCTTTCTAAGAATTTAGATCTCATTAGAATGATCATCATCATTATTCTAAAAGCGTTGCTTAAAACTATGGGTTTATCACATATTATTAAAACAGCACCATGTAGATAATAAATGCCTTTAATAAATAATTCTTTTATTAATAAATAAATAAGATTGATTACACAGTATATGCTTTATCATCATACATGATTGGCTTGTATGCATAATACTTTCAGAATCCTCCCGACTTATAATCATCCTAGGTTCTAGAATGATTAATAAACACATAGCACATAATATTATTAATAAAAATTCATTTTATTAATAACTAATTCTTTAAACTTAAATTCTGAAATATCTGAATTTCCGGGTCGTTACACTCTTCCCCTCTTATAAAAATTTCGTCCTCAGAATTTCTTAAAACCACACCCTTACCCAGGTCATCACATTCACCCCTTCTTCGCAGAATTTCGTCCTCGAAATTTTAGCTTACCCATCTTCTCAACTTTTCTTCAAAGAAGTTCCTATCTTTCAAACATTCTCTCACCTTCACAACTTATCAAGAATTATGAAGTAGAATGAACAACGAGGAATATAAGAATTCCTTTAAAATATTTCATACTTTTGCTGAGGGGTCAAATTGACCATGAACTCTTACTAACAATTTACAATCACGAAGAAGGTAAACTACATCTTCCATACATAGGCGATCAACCCATATATATCCCCATTTCGGGGTGTGTTCACCTCAGACTTAATCATTAGATTCCGCACCAAAACAATTTGGATTGGCACACTTCTCAAGGAAAGCTTGATTTTCTTTTAAACATGACATACCATTTGTCTAGCCGAATTAAGTAGCTTAGACCATACCAATAAATTGGTTATCAACATGAAACATTCATCTAGTCAACTCAATTGACATTGACTACTTCTGTAAATTCTTTTCGCAATACATCAAAACGTTTTATGACATCATGATATCGTACTTTTCACAGTACGTTGAGGACTTCGTCAGTTTGTGACTTCGTCATTATACATCATACCATAGCAGGTTGTTGATCCTAAGATCACATCCAACACTAGGTTCAATTGCATTAATAACTCCATCCTTTTACCATCCTTGCATCAAATGCATTGATGATATAAAATTCATTTTGATATTTCAAATCAATTTTTGTCTAGCCGAAGCAATTAACATAGACATACCAAGAATAGCTCTTTTTAAATACGTTGGTTCCAAAAGTTGAACCAATTCTTTCCTTTTAAAAAAATGCGCACACATAAGCACGATTTCAAGAAATTTCAAAATCTAGCATAACTAGATGATTTAGAATATCCTATTCTCCATCGGCCGTCATTGTCTTACTGCGACAATACTTAATCTTCTCTAGCACCTTCAACACTAAGCCTACTAAAAATAACTTGTTTTTAGTCTAAACATTCCTATATCTTAGTAAAGTCCATCAACTTACCACACATTATGAGTTTAGGAACTTTCCACAATAATATGAGTTTAAGAACTATCCCAGACAGACCATAAGCGTCCATTCGCTGAGAAGTTCAAAAACCTGCCATATCATTATGAGTCACGAACGTACCATAAGTATGAGTTTCAAGAACTCGCACCTACCTTATCGTTCTCTACCTATCAAGTATATACATGAGAAAAGATTTACCTTCTCATCATATACATCTTGACAGCGCAACCAATTCCAATGATTATCATTGTAATAAGCTAAGCGGTTGTTACACTAAGCAAAAACCTCTGCCCATAACAAAGGTTCATACAACTCAGCTATCACATGAGTCCTCAATTGAAATTTTACAACTTCTAAATCTCTCTCTACTTAATACGAATTTTCATTAATTCATATACTATCCTTCTCAACTCAATCTGAATTCTTCCTCCCGTACTAATTCATAGTAGCATTCATTCATAGCATTAGCTACAAATCATTCATCGTTTAACAACTCATCTGTTACTACGAATCACTATGATCACGTGGTGATCTTCTTATCCTTCTCTCTACGATTATATTCTTAGATACTGTTACCTAAGATTTATAACCTATCAGCTCTGATACCAATCTGTAAAGCCCCGAAATCTGGTCTATCTTCACACCTGGATTCCGTACGTCACGATCCCATCATTTACCCAACATACATTATTATATACTAAAATATAACAACATATACTCTCAAATCCCAGGTTCTGGAAACCTTATAGCCTTTTTTGTGACGCCCCCAAAATAGGTATACATCACCTATTCTGAGTCGCCAAATACATGGTACAGAATACAAATACAATCTTTAATATACAACAAGAGAGCTATGAGTTTTAATACAAATACTGTCTTCTAGATAATATCCACTCTCAGAATAAGTCCTCATTACGTTTATTGTCACACTATTTAACAGAATAGTGAGGACTATTAATACTACCATCTGGACCATCACCTCCGTCCCCCGACTAGTCCCGACTACGTTCTCATTTCCTGAAGAGAACAGTGAAAGAAAGGGTAAGCTCAACTAGCCCAGTAAGAAATATTATGACTAAGATAATGCAGAATAAATTATCATTAGTCTTCAACAATGTTAAACTGATAAAATACAATAGACATCAAGTTTAACTGCAGCGGAACAAGCAATCTATTAAAAGAGTCAAGTAGAGAATAAAATCTACTATCTTTTATGATTTAAAAGGTTTTTCATCACTTTTATTGCTGGGACTCAGCTTTAATAAACAATCCATATCATCCCTACACTACGGCCAAGGATATTCATTAGTATCACAACCACAAATTAATCCATGCACTACGGGCCAAGGATATTCGTGTATTCATCAATGGTCATGATCATGCCAACAACTGTCCATCAATGCACTACGAGCCAATGAGGACTTTTACCACATCATTTGTAACATTACGGTCATGATTACACCGAATAATCCCTGGTCATAATCATACAGAGTCCATCTATGCACTACAGGCCACAGATGACTTTCAACAAAATATAAACATGAGGATGATGACAATGATATAAGAATTCAATAAAAACAAGTTCAAGAATTAATTTATCCAGGAACTAATAATGTCCAAATTGTTAACATGATACTTCTTTGTACAGTAAAATTCAAGAATGCGCAGAAGAATATTTCCATGAAAATTTACTGGATGAAGCACAAATATCAAGGATATTCCACTAATTTCATGGAGTATAGAAGTCAAAACTTTAACTAACTGAGTATAATAAAGAATGGAATAACAAAAGAAATCACCAGGCATGCGATAGACCACACAGGCAGGTTATTCCAACAAAATAATAAATAACGGAACCAAGTCCCAGCATAAAAGCGCATGCATGTGATATATATTCCAATGAGAATAATAAAGATTTTAACCGGTCCGGCGTAAAACGCATGCAACAAGTTATTCCAAATGTAATAATAAAGACGGTGCACCGTGTCCCAGATAAAAAATGCATAATAAGATATTCCAACGAAATAATAAAGAATGGAATAACAAAAGAATTTCACGAAGTAGTATAGGGTGGCTTATGATACGAGTTATTCAAATGTAATAATAAAGAATGGAATAACGTAAGAATTTCACCAAGTATAGGGTAGCTCGTGTATATACAAAGTTATTCCAATGAATAGTAAAGAATGGAATGATGTGTTTCTCTTCATGAATACAAAAGAAATAATACCCTTACCTTAGAAGAAACTGGATATAGGAGTAGTGAAGTAGCGAGAATACTTTTCTTCTTTCTCTCTATAATTTTCTCTCTAGAGTTTCAAGGAATTAAGTAAGAAATAATGAAGGAATGAGCTTCTATTTATAGGAAAATGGAAAGGTACTATTTGAATAATAAATCACGAGGCCTTGATAAAGGAATCACGACTTGCAACGCATCAATACACTAATTAGAAATTTGAACCAATAAGGGAGCACCCTTTAAAACAATACCCATGTTGCTGAAACAATTGCTTCCATCAAATATTATACTCACCAATCGAAAACTACCTCTATCTTAAGGGAATGCAATTTTCAAAGTATTAACTAATGAGGGAACACCCTCCTTTATAAAGTATTGAATATAAAGCATACTTTGAATATTTGGCCAATATTTGTTCATAATTTGCCCCATTTCTCATGCCATCACACTATATTATACTAATACTCCACTCCACCACTTCCACTTTTCCACCAAAAACCACTAACATCATATATATATATATATATATATATATATATATATAATAATAATAATAATAATAAAACATCCACTGAAAACCATATTCTCCCCACCCCCACCAAAACCCACTACCACACACACACTCCTACACACACGTAAACACACACACATGTCAAATACACACACACACACACATATATATATATATATATATATATATATAAAATACGCATATATATATTATAAAAATAAGTGGGGGTCCAAACAATAAGCAAAATTTTCCCATAAATACATCATAAAAATCTCCTCAATATTTATTTTTAACAACACTTATCATCATTATTATGATTCACAATATTAATCGACCAGGTCGTTCCCAAGAAAGAGGGGGCTTTCCAATAAGGATTTCTCCCTATTGGCGCGCAATTAGGTGACTAAACCTCTCATTGACAGAACTTCTAGACATCGTTAATATTGCAAATAATAATATTAATAACTTTGTCATCTCAATTATTGATTTAATAATATATAAAATATCGACAATAATTGAATCAAATAACGTGAGGTACTTTGCAACAATTACTGTAACAATAATTGAACAAAACTAAGTGACTTCTCACGTAAGCATCAATAATCAATACCATGTGCTACTATGCAACCACGCATATTACTGTACTTTTACTATTGAGTAGTTCAATAGTATTAACAGTAAAATTTCCGCCGTTATTTTTAATAAAATATTTTTATCGTTTTCTCAATCCGATAATAATTCCATTGTGGGGTCCACCAATGATTGCGTCGTCGTATGAATATTCCCTGACCAATCGAATATTATATAACAACTTGCGTACTTTGCAAAATTTATAAATATCACCCACAACTATAACATAATATTAAATTCATTCCATAATATTCAAAACTGATAATTATAGAAAAATTCATCTTTATTCATAAAAGTTGGGGTCTTACAATCTCCCATTCTTATGAATTTTTTCCCTCAAAATTAGGATACGTACCTGGTATGTCGAAGAGGTAAGGATACCTTAATTTCATTTCAGATTTTAACTCCCAGGTCATTTCCTCAACATCGTGGTTTCTCCACAAAACTTTGACTTGAGGTATAACCTTGGAGCGTAAAATATGTTCCTTCTTATCCAATATTTGAACAGGAACCTCTTCATACGTCAAATCTTCCGCTATTTCGTCCGGTTCTAACTTAATAATGTGGTTCAGGTCTTCCACATATTTACGTAACATGGATATGTGAAAAATGTTATGAACACGAGACATACTTGGCGGTAAAGCGAGTCTATACGCCACAGTTCCTACTCAATCGAGGATTAAAAATGGACCAATGAATCGAGGATTGAGCTTTCCTCTCTTTCCAAATCTCGTAACTCCTTTCCATGGAGCAACACGTAACAACACATGATCTCCAATATCGAATTCCACGTCCTTTTGATGAAGATCAACATAATTCTTTTGTCGGTCTTGTGAGGTTTTATATGTTGTCGGATCGTTTGAATCTTTTCCATAGTCATACGTACCAACTCCGGTCCCAACAACGTTGCTTCACCCACCTCATCCCAATATACTGGAGAACGACACTTTCTTCCATACAACGCCTCGAATGGAGCCATGCCAATACTTGTTTGATAACTGTTATTGTAGGAAAACTCCACCAATGGTAAGAACTTGTCCCAACTTCTCTTTAAGTCAAGGACAAAGAGTCTTAATAAATCTTTAAGAGTTTGAATAGTCCTCTCTGATTGTCCGTCCGTCTGAGGATGATATGCCAAACTAAATTGTAAATCCGTGCCCATAGCTTTATGCAAACTTACCTAAAATCGTGAAGTGAATCTTAGGTCTCGATCAGAAACTATGGATGCTGGCATACCATGCAGTCTTACAATCTCGTTTATGTACATACGAGCAAGACGTTCAAGTGTATAAGTTTGTCGTATAGGTAAGAAATGAGCAGAATTAGTCAATCTATCAACAATGACCTAAATTGCATCTATGCCTTGAGAAACATTGGGAAGACCAGTAACGAAATCCATGGTAATGTGCTCCCACTTCCATTCTGGAATTTCAAGTGGTTGCAATGGGCCTTTTGGTACTTGATGCTCCGCCTTGACTCGTTGACAAGTTAGACACCTTGAGATAAACAGCGCTATCTGTCTCTTTATATTGCTCCACAAAAATGTATGATGAAGATCACGATACATTTTGGTACTCCCAGGATGGATTGCAATTGGTGTCTTGTGCGCCTCCATCATAATTTTATACTTTTAATCAGGGTCGTTAGGAACACAAAGTTTGGAGTTGACTCGAAGTATTCCTTCTTCATTGATTCTTACTTCCGGCAGAGCACCTTCTTGCACTTTCTTCCTCATATGCGTCAGCTCTAGATCTGTAGCTTGAGCAGCTTTAACTTTATCAATTAAAGTCGGTTCTACTCGTATATTCACCATCATCACATGGGTCCCCGGAGTCTTTAACTCTATCTCCATCCTTTGCAAGTCACACAAAATGGGCCTTCATAGTTGACAATATCGCACTCATACCCGCATATGATCTTACTCAATCGTCGCCGCCTACCACGTTTGCTTTTCCAGGATGGTATTGGATGGTATGATCATAATCTTTTAATAGTTCAAGCCAACGTCGCTGTCGCATGTTAAGTTCCTTTTGAGTGAAGAAATATTTAAGGCTTTTATGATCCGTAAAGATCTCCACTTTCTCCCCATACAAGTAATGCCTCCAAATTTTAAGTGCAAAGATAACAAATTTGCTAACTCTAGATCATGAGTAGGATAATTCCTCTCATATTCTTTGAGTTGTCGAGAGGCATAGGCTATGACTTTCCCATGTTGCATGAGAACACATCCTAACCCTTTGCCTAAAGCATCACTGTAGATGACAAACCCCTCCGAGCCAGATGGTATTGTCAGAACAGGTGCTGAAATGAGTCTTCTCTGGAGTTCTTGAAAACTCTTCTCACATTCCTCGTTCCAACCGAATTTTGTATCTTTTCGAGTCAGCTGAGTTAAGGGAGTAGCAATTCGAGAAAACCCTTCTACGAATCTCCGATAATAACCAGCTAAGCAGAGAAAGCTACGTACTTCGATCACTGATTTAGGTTGTTCCCAGCTTTAAATGGCTTCAATCTTTGTCGGGTCAACAGATATTCCATGACTTGATACCACGTGCCCAAGGAATGCTACTTCTTCAAGCCAAAACTCGCATTTCTTCAACTTGGCATAAAGCTTATATTCACAAAGCTTTTGGAGTATCAGCCTCAAGTGTTGCTCATGATCTTCACGGCTTTTGGAATAAATAAGGATGTCATCAATAAAGACGACCACAAAGTGATCCAAATATTCCTTAAATACTCGGTTCATCATATCCATGAAGGCAGCAGGAGCATTAGTCAATCCAAACGACATGACTAGGAATTCATAATGCCCGTATCGAGTTTTGAAAGCCATCTTTGGAATGTCATCGGTTCTAATCTTCAATTGGTGATATCCGGAACGAAGATCAATCTTTGAAAAGAATTTGGCGCCTTACAACTGGTCAAATAGGTCATCAATACGTTGCAATGTGTACCTATTTTTGAAGGTGACATGATTCAACTCCAGATAATCAATACAAAGTCGCATACTACCATCTTTCTTCTTCATGAATAGAACAGGAGCACCCCAAGGAGAAGTACTAGGACGAATGAAACCGATGTCTAACAATTTCTGTAGTTGGGTCTTTAACTCCTGAAGTTCAATAGGAGTTATTCGATATGGGGCTTTGGAAATTGGTTTTGTACCAGGTTCAAGGTCGATACAAAATTCAATTTCACGCTCTGGGGGTAGGCCAGGAAGTTATTCAGGGAATACGTCAGGAAATTCATTAACAATAGAAATATCTTTCAAAACTGACGTATTTTTGTTTAGATCTCGTGACATGAGCTAAGAAAGCTTGACATCCGCTTTTCAATAAGCGAATAGCTTTATGGCTTGAGATGACAAAGTGATTGATTTTAATGGTTTGGTTGCTTGAATTCACATAATAGGTTGGTTAGGAATATGAAAGCTAACAACCTTACAAAAATAATCAATTTTTGCATGATGAGTAGTTAACCAATCAATCCCTAGAATTACGTCAAATGCAAGTATTTTTAAAGAAATAAGATCAACAGGTAACGTGGGGGTACCGTTTTGAACTAAACAAGTCTTATAAACAGTGGATGTAATGAAGGTTTCTCCCAACGGAGTTTCAACAGATAAGTCAAAGTCTAATTTCTCCAGAGTCAAATTTAAACGTTGAGCGCAAGTAGGAGAAATAAAAGAATGGGTAGAACCGATATCAAATAAGGTATAGACTTCGCTAGAGTTTATGATAAGCTTACCCATGATGACCTCGTTCGGGTTCCTTACTTTCAAGGAGGTCACGACAAATGCTCTCCCTTGCACTACCGGCTTTGACTTTTCTGGGACGGCCTTTGGTGCCTCCATCCTAGCTGAACTTGTCTTTGGTGAATGACAAAATTGGGCTAGGTGACCTTCTCTTCCACAATTATAACATGCTTTGGATGGCATCGCACAGTTTGGACTAATGTGTCCCTCCCCTCCGCATTTGAAGCATATGATAGGTGGTCGTTCTCCTTCTTTAACAACGTATGCTGGTGCTGACGTCTTTCCATCATTGTTGAATCTCTTCTTCTTGAAATGTCCATTCTTATTATTTTGGCCCTAATTACCAACGAAGTGGTTACCATTTCTGGCCTGTTGATTCCCTCCACGCTTGTTGTCACCGCTTCGATGACTGTTCTCACTGGTATTATCATTTTGTCGGCTGCGCTCTTTTGGTTGGGTTGACTCATTATCACGTTCCAATAACTGAGCCCTATTAACAACATCTGAATAAAAACACGGTTTATGAGAGATAAGATATTGATGTATCTCAGGTTTCAAACCTCTTAAAAACATTCGCGTCATTCTCTCCTCATTATCAACCAAATGGGATGCAAACCGGGATAACTCGGCAAACTTAGCTTCGTACTGCGATACGGTCATGTTGTTTTGTTCCAGCTTGATGAACTCTACCTCTTTCATGTGACGAATACTTTCGGGAAAGTACTTGTCATTGAACAGTTCTTGGAACTTCTCCCAAGACATCTTCAGTACGGCAGGTTGAGTACGCTTTATAGATTCCCACCAGTAATCTGCCTCTTCCCGCAACATGAAAGTGGAAAATGGATCCTTTTGCTCCTCGGAGCATCCCAAGACATCAAATATCTTGTTGATCTACTTAATCCACATCTCTGCCTTAAGTGGTTTTGGCTCTCCAAAAAACTCCGGTGGTCCCAATTCCTTGAATCGCTTAAGCGCTGATCGGCCATTCGAGAGTTGCCGTGTGTTTCCACCATTTTTGGACATGAGCCGTTCTTGCCTGATGTTGCATGAATTTCATAAAGCCTATGAACATTCCATCTTTCATCATTTGGTCAGTGTTGTTGTTTGCCTGAGGAATGTCGCCTTCCTGATGTACATTATCCTGATTATTGTTCTGTGGAGACTCAACAGTCTCCTGTGCTCCATTGATATTCTCAACATTCTCGGATGTCATTTTCAAATACTACCACAAAACAAGGATTAAATAACATATCACATATTATCTCTATATTCTGACCGACCAATTAAATATCAAATAAACTTAAGTAGGTCATATTAGCGAAAGAATTTCCCGTCTCTCCCCTCCTAGTTCTTATCTCACATCTCAGCTTGGGATCATATCCCTAAGCTTTGATACCAACTGTGACGCCCCCAAAATAGGTATACATCACCTATTCTGAGTCGCCAAATACATGGTATGTAATACAAATATAATCTTTAATATATACAACAAGAGAGTCATGAGTTTTAATACAAATATCGCCTTCTAGACAATATCCACTCTCGAATAAGTTCTCATTACATTTATTGTCACACTATTTAATGTAATTGTAACGAATTTGAGAAATTCGAATTTTTTGTGTAAAATGATTTTATTAAATTAAATAATAATAAAATCATATTTTGTGTAATATCAAGATGGTTGTCATTTTATAACCTATTGATATTGGAATGTCGTAGTATTTGAGCTACGTGAAGGAATTAAAGTGTTTGAATTTATAAGACGAAAATGAAAGTTTTTCGAGAAATTTTCTGAAAAACACTATTCATCGGTATTTGCTCGGGAGTTATTTTTGAATTTCCGAGAAATATGTAATGATAGAATATTAAGGTAAGATGGATTATGTAATAATAATCTAGTTATGGAAAACGAAATATTTTGCTTGCGGACTTAAGTTATAAACGTTAAGAAAAGCGAAGTAGGAATGAGTAAAGTAATAATTGTACAATACTTTGGTATTATGCAAAGGAATAAAAACAAGTGTAATACAGAGTATTATACGAGTTTGTATGAAGGATGAATTATTGTATATAAATTCTATATGAATTAGACTACAAGAATGATGCATAAACTATATGTATATGTTTTATGTAATATTAATGGACTTGTAAAGATTGGTTGAGATTGCTACAAGCCCAAGTGAATTGAATGTTAAGGCCCAATGTTAGTTAATGAATAAGTTAATTAATGCAAGCCCAAAGGAAATGTTAATCTAAGCTAAATTAAAGTCCATTGGATTATTGTGACCCATGGGATAAACCATATGAATATGGTAAATGAGTAATGACCAAGTAAAATAACTGATGGACAAGCAAAAGATAAGAGTTGTGCCTTGCAAGTAATGAATAAAAAAGGAGGTGGGATTGGTTTAAAGACTAAACTACCCTAACCTTGGAAATCCTATAAATAGAGAAGGTTGGCAAGCTATTTGGCACTTGTTCAAATAATCCAAACACTCTCTCAAAGTGCTTAATTGTTAGGGTGATTAAGTTGTAATAAGTCACTTACTTAAGAAAGAAGAAGAAAGAAGCTACTTACCAAAAACTTCTAAAGTAAGATCCCTTCTCCAATTATCTTCTATCTCTATCATGATAGGTTGATAAGAAAAGCTTGGATTAAGGAAGATGAATGATAAAAAGAAAGAAGTATGTGTAAGTAATGAACTTAAGCCATATAAGTTGGTAATAAGTCATTTAAGCTAGCATAAGTTATAAACTTATGTGAAAGTATTATGAACTTGTAATGAGTTTAGTAATATAAGTAATATGGAAGTAAAAGAACTTGTATGATCATATGTATCAAGTATACATAAGTAAAGTAATATGTTGAGAACATATATGTATGATGATTAAGAAACTTTAATTATCATAAGTCATGAATGATGAGATCATAAGTAGTTTATGATTTATCAAGTTATAAGCTTATGAAGAAATAAGTCAAAATCCAACCATGAGTATAAGTTGTTGGAATAAGTAGGTTAATATGTTCATATGACGAATGGAATTCATTTGTAATGTTGAATGTCATAAGAATAAAGATTTGCTTAGAAAATCGCATCGATTAGACGATAATCGTCGAATTCGTGAAATTCCCGGATTAGAAGTCAAATTTTGAGTTTGAACTCGGAAATGTTATTTTCCATTGGAGACAAGTCATATTCGTCATTTAAGAGTTGCGGACTCGAAAATGACCAAATTCTGACTTAGAACGAAGAAACGAGCGTTGAACGTTCACGAACGTTAATTATTTTCGTTAAAAATGAACCAATAGGTGAATTTTTAGCAAACAAAGTCAAATAGATGAAATTCTTATATGAACGCGTAGATTACGTAATTTTTGAACCGTAGGCTTTTGAACGGGCCAATTCGGACTTATAACGAAGGAGTTATGCGTCCGGGAAGTTCGCAAAATGTCAAAGACTGAATTTTTTTCTGGTGCACAGAGTTGGCGCCACGGCGCCAACCCTAGACCAAATTGGTCACGCCACGTCACGAAAGCGGTCCGTCAAAGCACACCGAAACTCGTGGCTGCAGATGTGAACCTTAGTATCACAATTGGCGCCGCATGCGCCACATGTTTAGGACCATGATGATCTCGGAGAGTGGCACCAAGAATGCGACCCATCGAGTAAGGACTCATACCAAGCATAAAGTCCGGACCTCTTCATTGTCAACTCGTCTTGCAGCATAGCAAGATAGAGAGGTATAGCAGAGCCATGCCTTGAAATTTCTAGACAAGTGATTGTAAAGAATGATTAAGACTATGAAGAACAGAAAGGAATGAATTCAAAATAAACTTGTATGGAAGTAACATTGGTAAAACATTGTTAAACCTTAAAGAGTAATGTGTAAAGGTTGATAATAACTTATCCAACTATGAATGCAAGTAGAATAATAAATGGGAATTGATAGTAAACAAATCTAATACATGATTAGATTGAGATGAAGGGTAAGATATAGTCATATACACACTGGATTATGTGACCTAATGTGAGGCATTATGTGATCATGTGTTGTAGAGACTTGAAAGATTCAATCGTAAAGTAATTATACTGTAGAAGACGCTGAAGGCAAGTATTCTAACTCTTGTCTCAGTTCAATCTGAACAAGTTTTTGAAGTTCATGTATCCTTACGCATGAATTGAAGTACAATGAAGTTAAAGCCAGTTCTTTTGGCTAGACTTGACATATTGAGTGGATTGTTGATAATCTATTCATCTGTTATCAAATGTGATTATCTTTTGTCAACTACTTGATATGGTTTTCAAAAGAAGACTGAAATGTTAAACAAATGTTTTGTCGGTAAAACGACGTGCACGTGAGGTTGCTAAATGATTAAACGTATATACGCTTAAATGGATGTAGTGTTGATCAACATAGAGTACAATAGGTCGATAACCTAGAAGTGCTCGTAAGTAATACCTCTGCTTATGTAACTTAGTTCCGGGTTGTTCTTTTCAAAGAAAGAATGAATACTCGAGGTCTTTAACCGGAGTGAATGTTTTACTGAATATTATTCATTGTGAAACATTTTGAAAGAAAGATAAAGTGCTATTTTGAGTTACCAATAGTACTACATAACTATTGTTCAGTTATCGAAGATATACGATTCATATGTATCAAGCATGTTGTTATTGAAATTGTTATACTTGTTGAGCTAGTTATGCTCACTCTTGCTTGAACCATATGAATGCAGCTAAGACTGAACGTCCCGAAGGATCGAAAAAGGATAAAGGAAAAGCTAAGGTAGATTATTAAGCTGTCTTGTAATAGTATAGGTCTTGTTGTAATGTAATGAATATTATGACAAAGAACCTTTATAGTAATTATAGAACTCCGGAAATGAAAATATTACTTTTAATATATAGACGTTATGTTCGTTCTTTGAGACTTTTCAATGGAATGAATGTATGAAAGTTTGTATAGTATAGCACCATTTGTCAGGTTGGAAGATACCCGGATTTGGGGACGTTACAAGAATAGTGAGGACTACTAATACTATCATCTGGACCATCACTCCGTCCCCCGACTAGTCCCGGCTACGTTCTCATTTCCTGAAGAGAACAATGAAAGAAAGGGTGAGCTCAACTAGCCCAGTAAGAAATATTATGACTAAGATAATGCAGAATAAATAATCATTTGTCTTCAACAATGTTAAACTGATAAAATACAATAGACATCAAGTTTAATCTGCAATGAACAATCAATCCATTAAAAGAGTCAAGTAGAGAATAAAATCTACTATCTTTTATGATTTAAAAGGTTTTCATCACTTTTATCATTGGGACTCGACTTTTAATAAACAATCCACATCATCCCCGCACTCTGACAAGGATATTCATTAGTATCACAACCACAAATTATCCATGCACTACTGTGCAAAAGATATTCGTGTATTCATCAATGGTCATGATCATGCCAACAATCGTCCATCAATGCACTGCAGCCAATGAGGACTTTTACCACATCATTTGTAACATTACTATTATGATTACAATCAATAATCCTCGGTCATAATCATACCAAGTCCATCTGTGTACTATAGGCCATAGATGACTTTCAACAAAATATAAACATGAGGATGATAACAATGATATAAGAATTCAATAAAAATAAGTTTAAGAATTAATTTATCCAGGAACTAATAACGTCCAAATTGTTAACATGATACTTCTTTGTAGAGTAAAATTCAAGATTTCTCAGAAGAATATTTCAATGAAAAAATACTGGATGAAGCGCAAATATCAAGGATATTCCACTAATTTCATGGAGTATAGAAGTCAAAACTTTAACCAACTGAGTATAATAAAGAATAGAATAACAAAAGAAATCACCAGGCATGCGATAGACCACACAGGCAGGTTATTCTAACAGAATAATAAATAACGGAACCAGGTCCGACGTAAAATGCATGCAGACGTGATATTACAATGTAATAATAAAGATGGAACCAGTCCCACCAGAAAACGCATGTGACGTGATATTCCAACGAGTAATAATAAAGATGGAATCGTGTCCGTGTAAAACGCATGCATGTGATATTCCAAATGTAATAATAAAGAATGGAATAATAGAAGAATTTCACCAAGTATAGGGTGGCTCACATTATACCGGTTATTCCAACAGAATAATAAAGAATGGAATAACAGAAGAATTTCACCAAGTATAGGGTAGCCCAAGTATACAAGTTATTCCAACAGAATAATAACGAATGGAATAACAGAAGTTCTCTTCATGAATACAAAAGAAATAATACCCCTTACCTTAGAAAAAACTGGATATAGGAGTAGTGAAGTAGCAGAATACTTTTCTTCTTTCTCTCTATAATTTTCTCTCTCTAGAGTTTCAGTGAATTCGTAAGAAATAATGAAGGAATGAGCTTCTATTTATAGGAGAATGGAAAGGTACTATTTGAATAATAAATCACAGACGCAACAATGGAATCACAACTTGCAACGCATCAATACACTAATTAGAAATTTGAACCAATATGGGAGTACCCTTTAAAACAATACCCACGTTGCTGAAATAATTGCTTCCATCAAATGTTATACTCACCAATCAAAAACTACCTCTATCTTAAGGGAATGCAATTTTCAAAGTATTAACCAATGAGGGAACACCCTCCTTTATAAAGTATTGAATAGAAAGCATACTTTGAATATTTGGCCAATATTTGTTCATAATTTGCCCCATTTCTCATGCCATCACACTATATTATACTAATACTCCACTCCACCACTACCACTTTTCCACCAAAAACCATAACATCATATATATATATATATATATATAATAATAATAATAATAATAATAATAATAATAATAATAATAATAATAATAATAATAATAATAATAATAATAATAATAATAATAATAATAATAATAAAACATCCATTGAAAACCATATTCTCCCCACCCCCACCAAAACCCACTACCACACACACTCTCTCCACACACACATGTAAACACACACACACACACACATATGTCAAATACATATATATATATATATATATATATATATATATATAAAAATACGCGTGTATATATAAAAAAATAAGTGGGGGTCCAAACAATAAGCAAAATTTTCCCATAAATACATCATAAAAGTCTCCTCAATATTTTTTTAACAACACGTATCATCATTATTATAATTCACAATATTAATCGACCAATTCGCTCCTCCGTGAAAGGGGGCTTTCTAATAAGGATTTCTCTCTATCGACGCCATGAATTAGGTGACCAAACCTCTCCTCGATGTAACTTCTGACATCGTTAATATTGCAAATAATAATATTAATAACTTTGTCGTCCTCAATTATTGATTTAATAATATATAAAATATTGACAATAATTGATTCAAATAACGTGAGGTACTATGCAACAATTATCAGAATAATAATTGAACAAAACTAAATGACTTCTCACGTAAGCATCAATAATCAATACCGTGTGCTATTATGCAACCACGCCAGACATCGTTCTTTTTACTTTTACTCTTGAGTAGTTCAACAAGATATTAATCAGTAAAACTTCCGCCGTTATTTTCAATAAAATATTTTTGTCGCTTTCTCAATCCGACAAATTATTCCGCTAATGGGGTCCACTAATGATTGCTACCGTCGTATAAAATATTCCCCACCAATCGAATATTATATAACAACTCACAGATTTTTTGCAAAATTTATAAATATCACCCACAACTATAACATAATATTAAATTCATTTCATAATATTCAAAAATGATAATTATAGAAAAATTCATCTTTATTCATAAAAGTTGGGGTCTTACAATTTTCATTATGAATAATTATAAATACATTATTCATTTCATCTTAGAAGAGTGACTTTTATCCGCCACCAAGGATACATAACAGTTCATTAAACTAATCTAAAGTTCATTTAACTTATTTTATATTACAAGTCTTCGCTCGATCTTCATGCTCATTCACATACTGAAATGCAATTCGTCTGGACACCGATCAACTTGATCTTTATGGGATCCTTAAGTTCTTCTAACATCGTTCGCTGAAAATGTTTTTCATTTAAAGCAAGTGTGAGCATTCAATTGCCCAACAAGTCATAGCAGTTGAACAAACAACTTTAAGAATTCAAACATTTCTTTAGTACTTCGATAACCAAACAAAGGTTATGAAGCAGCTTGAATAATAGGAATAATCTCGATTCCTATCATTTTAAAACATTATTCATATGCACTTTGAAATACTTTCGTTCTTCTACCTTTTTCATACTCATCCTGTCTGGCTAGAATCATTAGCACAGACTTAACAATAATGAATCATGTATAGACAGATTATTCTCTTATTAAACAATTCAATCACAAAACAGTTCATATCATAGAAACACTGAAGTGTTCACATTGTGGCACAATGCCTCATACGTTTTACCACCTTGTACAAATATCGCACATTCAAGACATGTATGTAACTTCTCAAGTTCAACATCCGAGAAATTTAAGAAACTAGCATTCAGGTTGAAATATAAATGAAGTTAGAAACTTGCTTTTTGAGCCATATGACTTACGCCGAATCGCTTCATTTCAATTCCTATATAACACATAAGAAAACACCACATACACCAATTAGTCATACATATTTGACTTATGCATTATTTTACTTAAATTTACTTCTTAGGGTTCACGTTCTTGCAACCTAAGTTTACGCGACCACTTTCATTATCGTTCTACGGCTTCATAACATACGGAGATGTCTAACTTATACGTTCATCATCTTTGATGTTTTATATTCTTATCTTCTTCTTATGACTTCTCTAGGACTTAGTACACATCGCTTCTCTGCTAGTAGTCCATATGGTACTCTGAGTGGTTTCCCACAAACAACCAATAAATAAGTTCCCGTCTCATCTATAACGCCCAATAACAATTGAGTTAGATCGGTTGCCAGTTTTGTATATACCTTCGCTCTCTAAAGGAATTGTTTAGCCCAGCTCCCATATGTCAACCATCAAAGGTTACGATTGTACCACAACCTAAACTTATCGTAACTTGTCTTAACCATTAATTATAACATTCGTTAAGTTAATTTCTTATTCCTTACGGCTTTCTGGCAACTAAATGTCATACCTCGGGATTCATTCTTATACGACTCACCTTCGGCTTTTATTATTCTTATTACCGTTCATTACGGCTTTCTTAATACCATTCATATCTTACTTAATACTTTCATTATCCCTTACTTGAACCCCATGTTCATTACTCGTTCTTAGTGTCAAAGCCATACTGATCATTGTATGCAAAGACTGATCGTTCATTGCAACCGCATTGCGTTCACAGCGTCTATACGCTTTACACTTATCTCTCACTATCATGACATAACATTGAAATGTTTATTCATTATCCTCGTCGCTCAACGTCTAAGGAATCACAACCATAACAATCCCTCACGTTCGTTTATCGCGACTATGGTCCCCGAATATCGATTACGTAATCAACCACTCAAATTCTCTATCTTTTAATCTCGTTTAATCTTTTTGTTCAACCTTCATTAAGGGTTTAATTCACTAAATTAAGTGTTACATTTGACGAATCTTATGTTCTTTATCTTCCCTTACGTTTCCCCCTAAGAGTTGAGCAGTTAAATGCTCTTCTTTGGCTTTTTCCCTACTCTGGCGCAGCGGTGCCACTCTCTTCTTTATCTCTCGTGCCATGGCGCGAGTTTGTAGTACCTGACTTCCTAGTCTGGCGTTGCAGCGCCACCTTCCAAAGCATGGTTGGCGCCGCGGCGCCAAGCCCTAATTATTGAAAATTTCTTCTAAGTGTTAACTTCATTTTGAGACGCTACTTCCCGATCTCATAACTCCTTTATTATAACTCGGAACGAGGTTGTTCCAAAGCCATTCTCTTCCTTATCTTACGTACTTCAATACCCCTTAGATAGAACTTCGTTTTGAATTCATTAACATACCATTCAATTGGCTTAATCCTCACCCTTTGTTTGTTTTACGTTTTTAACGCTTTTCGTTCGTTCGTCCATAATTCGATCATCCAAACTCGGAATTCATTCATTCTTGAGTCCACGACTCACGTTTTCTACGTTCTCTTATTTTCTTATGAAACCCTATATGTTCGGGTTCATTTACTAAATTTCTAATTCTCGTTAGTCTTTTACGAAAAAAATTTCCATAACTTCGTTATAGCTCAGTTTTAATCCATTCTTCATGAATGTTTCTATTGTTCCTAACCAAGCAATATGCATCTAACTTATACACGATGGTTTTAAACTTGTCCATTAACAACAATTATACTACGATGGTTTTAAATTTGTCCATCAACAACGTTCTTCGTGTTCTTCGCATGTTCTTCGTGTTATTTGTTTGTTCTTCATTTTAATCGATATTTTGGATTACGATTTCACTTTTTATTGGAATTTGATGTTATAGAACATCATTCCTTACTTATTTCACCTACTTACTCATATAATCAACTCGGATCGTTCTAATTCATTACGAATATTATACTTCCTAAAGAAATTTATTTACTAAATTTTTAAATTCTTATTTCTTCATTTTCTTACGATTTCAACCATATGAAATCATTTATAACTTCTTTTACTCCTTATTCTTATTAAGCTAAGTTTTGAACATAAAAACTTAGAAAAAGTTAACTTAGGAGTTAGGTTTTAATACCTTTACTCTTTATTTTTGTTCCGCTAGACAAAACCGGCGATTCGCAAGCTTTTCTATTTCACGAGCACTTTCGATCTGATCATTCATGCTCATACTCTTCCTTCTCCCTCTTCATCCGAACCCTCTCTCTCTCTAAGGTGTAGGATTTTCAAAATCCCAAATAAATGATTTAAGCTTCCTATTTATAGAATTTCCAAGTTAGGGGTATTTTAGTCATTTCATCCCCTAACCTCCTTACTATTCATGGCTTAAGGGCTAAGTTAACTTAGCCATTAAGTTTGCTTAACACTTAAGTCTACTTAGCCTTTAAGTTTGCTTAACTCTTAAGTTTACTTAACACTTAAGTCTACTTAACACTTAAGTTTACTACTTCCACCTCCTTAGTTAACCTCCGTACTATTCACGAAACTTAGCCTGTAAGTTTCGTGGTTCCGTCTTTCGGGTTTCGTCCGACAATTTTAAAAACTGCAATTCTCGAAATCCAAATATTTTTGGATATTTCGTCTTTCCTTTACCGATTAACTTTTACGTATTCTTCGGATTTCCGAAAAATAGAAAAATACTTTTTGGCGTTAAGCGTTTTCTTTCACGTTTTACCCTAACGTAGCTAAACTAATGAAAAGTATATAACAATACTTTTCGTCGTTTTTATTTCGTTCGAGTTCTGCACGTTTTTCGAGAAAAACTTTTATCGGCTTACTTAACTTTTCATGACATATTATCGGCAAATCTTTCGACGGAATGTCATTTTGACATACCGAACTCTTAGAACGGATTAGGTTATTCAAACCCTAACCCTTAGGGTTTTGTTGGGTGAATAGTGCCTATTTCGTCTTTTTCCCCGAAAAATATTTTGTTCCCACAATTTTTTTATTTTCGTCATGGAAATTCTTACTCGTTCAACCTAGCTTGTAGCTAGAATCCTCCCGACTTATAATCAACCTAGGTTCTCGAATGATTAATAAACACATAGCACATAATATTATTAAAAAAAAATCATTTTATTAATAACTAATTCTTTAAACTTAAATTTTGAAAAATCCGAATTTCCGGGTCGTTACAGTAACTCGTGAATAGTAATCCAGCACGAAAAGTTCCCCGAATACCCGAGTGAATAATACTAGAGTGAATAGAAACCGGGTGAATAGTAACCCGTGAATAGTAACTCGTAAAAAAAATACCAAAGAATATGATATTCCATGACGAGTACAAAAGAAATGATATCTCATACAAGTATAATAGAATATACGAAACTACAAATGGATTTTCATCCGTCATGCGGTAACCCACGTAGACAGATCATTTTCACAATTTAATAAAGAATTAATACGAAGGATCATTCACCATGCATGCGGTAGTCCACACAGACAGGTTATTCCAACTGAATAATAAAGAATGGAATAACAAAAGAATTCACCAGGCATGCGATAGACCACACAGACATGTTATTCTAACCGAATAATAAATAATGGAACCAGGTCATACGTAATCCGCATGCATGTGATATTCCAATGTAATAATAAAGAATGGAAACCAGTCATGCGTAATCCAGATATATACATGATATTCCAACAGAATAATAAAGAATGGAATAACAGAAGAATTTCACTATGTATGCGGTATTGGATGTACAAAGTTATTCCAACATAATAATAAAGAATGGAATAATAGAAGAATTTCACAATGTATACTAGTGAGTCCTCACAGCGTATCTGAGTTATTCTAATGAAATAATAAGGAATAGAATAACAATAGCTCTCTTCATGAATACAAAAGAAATAATACCCCTTACTATAATAATAATATCCCTTACACAATAATGATATCCCTTACCTCAGAAGAAGACTGGATACTGGAATAGTGAAGTAGCAGACTTCGCTTCTTCTTTCTCTCTATAGCTTCTCTCTCTATAATTTCTCTATAATAATTGCTCTATAGCTTTAGTGAATTGGTGAAAAATAATAAAGGAATGAGCTTTTATTTATAGGAAAATATAGTTTCAATAATTGCACATTTTGGGGCTCAAAATATTACAGTATAATACCTTCCTCTTTTTCTTCATTTTTAATTTAGTCCTGCAAGTATTATCAAACTGCACCACCTCCCCTAATAGTAAATCATTTGAATCAATAGTTCTAAACATGTGAAAAAATTAATTATAGTATAGTACCTTTATCTATACCTCCATTTTTAATTTAGTCATGCAAGTATTATCAATCTTGCACCAACTCCCCAAATAGTAAATCATGTGAATCAATAGTACACACATGTGAACACATAGTTATAAGCATGTGAATTAATAGCAATTAATTGCTCATTTATCCGATT
The DNA here is from genome assembly GCA_020205615.1 of Panax quinquefolius. Classification (NCBI taxonomy): domain Eukaryota; kingdom Viridiplantae; phylum Streptophyta; class Magnoliopsida; order Apiales; family Araliaceae; genus Panax; species Panax quinquefolius. Next base: position 43,284,909 of record CM035158.1, on the reverse strand, counting down.
AATTACCCGATTGGTCAATATAACTTCCAGACATCAATTATTATCGAAATAAATATCGATTTTCACTAACACTAGTAATCCCAACACAATGAAACTATTACTTTCATCTTTAATCAACACGAACTTATTCATCATTAATATTATAACTCTCAATATTTAACAATCAGGTCATTACCAGGAAAGAGGGGGCTTTCTAATAAGAATTTCTCCTTATTGGCGCACAATTAGGTGACCAAACCTCTCCTTGACAGAACTTCTAGACATTGTCAATATTGCAAATAATAATATGAATAACTTTGCCGTCTCAATTATTGATTTAACAAAATAACATATTATGCAGATGATACTGTGACAATAATTGAATCAATAATATGAGAAATATGATGCAGTAATTACTGTGGTAATAATTGAATATAACTGAGTGACTCCTCACGTAAGCATCAATAATCAATATAGTGTGCTACTATGCAACCACGCGTATTACGGTACTTTTACCAACGATTATTTTATGACAACTTACTTACTTTGAAAAAATTTCACATATTACCCTTTATTTTAACCTTTTATCAATTTAACCATTTACTAAATAGAATAATTATAAGAAAATTGAATACTTTCATTTCATAAAATTTGGGGTCTCACAATCTCCCCTCCTTATTAAATTTCGCCCTCAAAATTTACGTACCTGGTAGTTTGAAGAAATGATAATACCTTGCTTTCTTTTCAGGTTGTACCTTCCCGGTTATTTCCTCTCTATCATGATTTTCCCATTTCTCATCTCTTGTATTTTAGATATCATTCTAGAATATAGTTTTAAAATAAGGGTTAATTGACATATCACATATTATCCCTATACTCTGACCGACCAATTAAATACAAAATAAACTTAGGTAGGTCATACTAGCAAAGGAATTCACCGTCTCTCCCCTCCTAGTTCCCGTCTCACATCTCAGCCAGGGATCATATCCCTAAGCTCTGATATCATTTGTGACGCCCCCAAAATAGGTGCACACGAACCATTCTGAGTCGCCAGATATCACACTATAAAAATTAAATACAAACTTCATTTATACAATTGTTAAATTGTCGTACAGAATACGACCACAGTTAAATTGTGAGTTTTAATACAAATGTATGTAACTCTCATGGTGCCTCGACCACAACCTAACAATGGTACTTTACATAAAAGAACAGTTAAAAACTATTTTAGAAATTAAAATCTTTGGGAAATACTCAAGGAAACCTTCATACATGGGAGACCATGCGTCTAGGTTATGATAGATATCATATGTCCACAGAATTATCCTTGGTTGACCCAATAGACCCCAAAGAAAAACGAGAAGATTACTATCATCGTCTTTCAAATGGTGAGTCTTCCCTTGACATATAACTATCTTCACTGTCTCCAAGTGAAAATTATATTTCAAATAAACTCCAAGATCATATAGGTAGTGCTCGTAGATATACTCAGCAAGTGGACGTGCACAACCCTATCTTATGATAACACGAGGTTGTATGTCATTAGACATCTTGTATGATAGTGGCAAAACACCCTTCCAAAGTTAAGGTTCACCTCACCCTATTCAGTTCACCAAAATTAAATATCAAATGACGTATATAATATGACACATTTATCTAATGTTCTCAATAAAATTATTTCCATACTATTTAGGGAGAACCTCAATAGCTATAGACCACCGTTCTATTCTCCTGTTATCCCCGCTTGACTCGGCAACACTCTTATTACCTGAAAGGAATTGTGAAGCAAAAGGGTGAGCACAACTAGGTCAGTAAAGAATATCATGACTAAAGATAATTAAATTATCAATAGTCTTCATCAGTAATAAATCAGAGATTTAGAACATATGGTAGATGGTAAAACTTTTCAACCATAGTTGCAGCGGAACGAGGAATCCATTAGAAGAGTCAAATAGACTATAAAGTCTACTATCTTCTCCACATTAAAAGTCCACCGTTAATATTTCATTCCTGTAATACTCAACAACAGTTCTTTGTTATACCCAAGATAAAAAGAACTATCATCACCTGTCTTCACCTAAACCACCAAAGATTATAGTTAAATCCACAATTCATATTTATAATCATATAACTCAACAGTTTCTCCTTGCCACAAAGGCTTAATAGAACGTTTACTCAATATCCTTACCCCAAAAGCTAAAGATATTCAAATGTAATAACAATGATCATACTAATCGATTGTCTACCTTTTGCACTAATTTCAAAGATATTCAACTATAAAACCAATGGTCATGATCATACCAATCAATTCTCTATCAGTGCACTATGGCCAAAGACATTCAACTGTTAACTAATGGTCATGATCCTGCCAAACACATCATCGAATTATCCATGCACTACGGGCCAAGGATATTCGTTATTATCACCAGTGGTTATGATCATGTCATACACCTGCCCATCTTTGCACGTAAGCCAAAGATATACAACTATAAAACCAATAATCAACAGTCCATCTTTGCACGTAAGCCAAAAAATATACAATCAGAAAAACTAATAATCAACAAATTCATCTATGCACGTAAGCCACGTATGACTTTCATCACAATATAAGCATGAAGATGATGACAATTATATAAGCATTAATCAACGAAATCAAGGATAAATATTAAAGACTTTAAATTTATCCAGAGTTTAAAAATATCCAAATTATCAACACGATATCTTTGCTTTGGGAGTAAAATTCAAGAATAATATTCATGTACAAAAAATAATTTGGACAGAAAAGAAATATATTTTTTGGGTAAATAGTACCCCGTGAATAGTACCCTGTGAATAGTACTTGGAGAATAGTATCTCATGAATAGTACCCCGATATGAAAAGTACCCCAAATACCGAGTGAATGATACTAGAGTAAATAGTAATCGGGTGAATAGTAACTCGTGAATAGTACTCCAGCACAAAAAGTGCCCCGAATACCTGAGGGAATAATACTAGAGTGAATAGTAACTGAGTGAATAGTAACTTGTAAAAAAAATACCAAAGAAAATAATATTCCATGACGAGTACAACAGAAATGAAATCTCATACAAGTATAATAGAATATACAAAACTGCAAATGGATTTTCACCCACCATGCGGTAATCCACGTAGACAGATCATTTCCACAATTTAATAAAGAATGAATACGAAGGATCATTCACCATGCATGTGGTAGTCCACACGCATGCTTTATTCCAAATGAAATAATAAAGAATGGAATAACAAAAGAATTCACTGTGCATGCGATAGATCGCACAGACATGTTATTCCAACAGAATAATAAATAATGGAACCAGGTAATGCGTAATCCGCACAGACATGATATTCCAACATAATAATAAAGAATGGAACCAGGTCATGCGTAATCCGCATAGACAGGATATTCCAACAGAAAAATAAAGAATAGAATAATAGAAAAATTTTACCATGCATGCGGTACTTCGCATAGACAGGTTATTCCAACATAATAATAAAGAATGGAATAACAGAAGAATTTTACCATGTATACGATAGTCCGCGTATACAGGTTATTCCAACAGAATAATAAGGAATGGAATAACAATAGCTCTCTTCATGAATACGAAAGAAATAATACCCCTTACTATAATAATAATATCCCTTACACAATAATGATATCCCTTACCTTAGAAGAAGACTAGATACTGGAATAGTGAAGTAGCAGACTTCGCTTCTTCTTTCTCTCTATAGCTTCTCTCTCTATAATTTCTCTATAATAATTGCTCTATAGCTTTAGTGAATTAGTAAAAATAATGAAGGAATGAGCTTCTATTTATAGAAAAATATAGTTTCAATAATTTCACATTTTGGGGCTCGAAATATTATTGTATAATACCTTCCTCTTTTTCTTCATTTTTAATTTAGTCCTGCAAGTATTATCAAACTTGCACCACCTCCCCTAATAGTAAATCATGTGAATCAATAGTAAATCATGTGACTCAATAGTTCTAAACATGTAAAAAAATTAATTATAGTATAGTACCTTCATCTATACCTACATTTTTAATTTAGTCATGCAAGTATTATCAATCTTACACCAACTCTCCTAATAGTAAATCATGTGAATCAATAGTACACACATGTGAACACATAGTTATAAGCATATGAATTAATAATAATTAATTGCTCATTTATTCGATTAATTACCCGATTGGTCAATATAACTTCCAAACATCAATTATTATCGAAATAAATGTCAATTTTCACTAACACTAATAATCCCAACACAATGGAACTATTAATTTCATCTTCAATCAACACGAACTTATTCATCATTAATATTATAACTCTCAATATTTAACAATCAGGTCGTTCCCAGGAAAAATGGGGCTTTCCAATAAGAATTTCTCTTTATTGGCACGCAATTAGGTGACCAAACCTCTCCTTGACAGAACTTCTAGACATTGTCAATATTGCAAATAATAATATGAATAACTTTTCCGTTTCAATTATTGATTTAATAAAATAACATATTATGCAGATAATACTGTGACAATAATTGAATCAATAATATGAGAAATATGATGCAGTAATTAATGTGGCAATAATTGAGTATAACTGAGTGACTCCTCACGTAAGCATCAATAATCAATACCATGTGCTACTATGCAACCACGCGTATTATGGTACTTTTACCACCGATTATTTTATGACAACTTACTTACTTTGAAAAAATTTCACATATCACCCTTAACTTTAACCTTTTATCAATTTAACCATTTACTAAATAGAATAATTATAAGAAAATTGAATACTTTCATTTCACAAAATTCGGGGTCTCACAACTGTGCAGGAGTCCGTACCTCATCCGGACTCCTATACACAGTGGATCAGGTCCAGACTCCTGGACCTTATTAAAATACGTACCTCTTTCATTTTTTGCTTTTTTTTAAAAAAACTAAAAAAAGTTTAATTTTTTAAAGAACCGAATTTTTTTCATAATACAGTGTTATGGGTGTGATTTGGATACATATAACAAAATCACAGACCTATTTTGTACCGATTTGGATACATATTTTATGGGTCTGTACAGACCTGTTTTGTTATATGTATCGAAATCACACCCTAAACACTGTATTATGGAAAATTTTCAGTTCCATAAAATATTAAATTTTTTTAGTTGTTTTAAAAAAAGTTCGTATTTTAGTAATGTGCGGGAGTCCGGACCTGATCTGAACTATAACGCCCCCATATCTATACTCCCACGGTATCTAATATGGTGTTTACAGAAAATCAACATAATGCTTTTAAATCTATACACCCATGGTATCTGATTACAAGATTACATTAAATAGAGGGACTAATAGATATAATTCCCATAGATCCAAAATTCATAGTATCCCATAACAGATGTCAATTCTTAAGAGAACTTTTTTCGTGTTTGGATACCCTCACTTGGATATATGAACTGTATCTGTGACTAGAGTCTATCTATCCGAAATTCAGAGTATCGTCAATAACATGAACAGTCCATATTACTAATACCTTCACCCAGTTGTATAGTCTAAGCCAAACGAATTTATATTATCGTATCGATAACAACTATCTATCTGAAATCCAGAGTATCAATAACAACATGAACAGTCCATGCTATTAATACCCTCACTCAGATAAATAGTTCTCAAGGATCTCAACTAGATTTGAAGAAGTCTAATTTTATATCTATGTATGTAAGAAAACTCGGTTGCGGAAATAAAAATGTTATATATATATATATATATATATATATCATAATATTAAGATTTGATTACATGATTCTCATAATGAGTTCTTATTACAAGGTATTCAATCAAACAAGAATATAATCTAATCTATGTAGGGACGCTTCCCTTTATCTACTCCAGAAGTTCCAGGATTACCATCTAAAACTGCAAAGGGAATAATTTGCAAGGGTGAGCTATGACATGCTCAGCAAGTTTTGTATTTATAACAATATAGGATTTGAAGAAATATAACAGTTCAAATTTCGACTGATAGTTGTACCATTTCTGGATTTCTAATTTCAACCATTTCTGGAATTTTCTTTATTTCTATCAGTCACACAGACTTAGAAATTTTGTTCAGATATGAGATAGGGGATCGACCTATTCAATATCTTAGGAGTATGGATATCATCCTACAGTGCTCAACATACACTAAAATTACTGTTAATTTACGAATTGACCAAATTTCAATCCCTTACAGGATACCCAACTTCAGTATAAGATGTCTTACCAAAACAATTTGGTTTGACACAACAGTTTATGCTCAATAAACATTATCATATGAATAAACAATTCATTTCTTAATTATGCTGAAGCTATAGCAATAACTTTACAATAAGAAGGTAATTCAATTGTAGGTGTAGTGTATTATATCCACAGCTTATCAATATAAAAATCTTGATCAATAAATAAACAAGTTTAAGAAATTTGCTTTATAAGAGATTTAAGGATAGAGAACTTGCCTGAGCGTAGATCAGTCAAGTTATGCTATTCAAATGCTAATAAGTACCTACGATGTTCATATATATAATCTAACACGTTAGTATCGATAACAATACTCAATTATAACATTTATATAATAGCAAGTTAGATTAATTAGGTTTGGTGTTTAAATACCTTTGATATATGGACTAAGTTTTATTTATAAACTTTAATTATCCTTTATAATACTTTTTTTAGAAATTTTAAAGTATTTAAAACATTTATTTTGATTTTTAAATCATTTATTTCTATTTATAAGTAATTAATATTTACTTAAAATTTCACAAAAATATTGATTATTATTATTAAATAACTTATATTCATTTATTATAATTTTATATATCATTAATAATATTTTTCCATAATTATTTAGCATTTAAAAATAATTATTCTAATTTCTTTATTAATAAGTTAATTATTAAGAATATCAAATAATTATTAAATTTATGTAAAAATATCAGAATTTATTTATAATATTTTAATATAATTTTAAAACTATTTTTATATTTATTTATTAATTATTTATATTTTTTTATAATTTATTTTTAGAAAAATAATTTACGTGTGTCATTAAAGCCGCTTCGTTGATGTAAAGTGTCGTTGTAGGTGTTCTTGAGTTCTCAAGCGACAATTTGGTCAAATGGTAGTTTATTTGGTTTGACCATTAATTATAAGGCTACTGTTAATGAGTTTTGGTTTGTTTAAGAGTTGATGTTTATAGTACTCATACAGTAGTATAACATGAAATAAATTTTAGACTTTAATCTACATATAACAAGAAGTTATAGAGGCTCAAAGTAACTATCAGAGCTGTTCTTGAGTTTCTGGGTAACCCAGAACAGAAGTCATGATCGGTCAACGGTTTTGTGGCTTATATATCTTCGATTCATGATGTGTGTAATGTTTGTTGTAACATGTATTATATATGTCAGGGTACATATTTATAACATTAATATGAGCCAAGCCTAACTCTAAGGTCTCTAATTTTGTTGATCAAAGTATAGCCAGACGATGTTCTTCATGTTCTTCAATTTTCTGGAATACCCAGAAAACTTGGTCATGCCCGGTCAACGAATTTTGACCATTAATTCCAGTAAACCTATACGTTGTTTGTTCTATTAAAGATCATTGATATGTAGTACATATAACAGAGTATTGATCTATAACAAAAACATACAAAAATAACAAACAAAAGACGATTAAACAGATTGGTCAAAGTAGCCGGTTCAAATGTTCTTGAGCTTTCTAGGTAACCCAGAAAACTGTAATCCGTGAACGGTCAACCAACTTTAACTGCTTATAACTTGAAATCTATGGTTCAAATGAACCTGTTTTCTTTTCCAGACTAAAGACCTACTAACAGGCTACAAATACCAAACAATTAACAGACCAAAACATAAACACATATGAATCTATAGGCTCTGACATTCGACTGTCAGACTTAGTTTTCAAAATTTCCAAATTTCTTAAAACACTTAATTAAGGCATCTAGATGTTATGAAAACGTGTTCTACCAATCTAACATACTCTCTAACATACTAATACATAATTCTAAACATCTAAACAACAAATCTAACATAGGATCAAAGAGCTAATTATCAACTAGGGTTTGTACCTTTTCTTGAGCAATTTTTGATTCTAGCTTCTGATGTTGTTGCTGCTATCACCCAGGCTTGATTTAGTAGGTTTATAAGTGTATCTAGGCTTAGGAATTTCTTGAGTTTTCTTAGCCCTAAGGTTCCTATTTATAGAATTCTTCAACTTGGCTTTTTGGTCATTTTTGAGCAACTTGCCTCTACAAAGATCTGATCTGATGACTATGGTGATGCTTGGGAGTTACAAGCATGTCATGTGCTACCTTGGAACTTGGAATGGTGACTCCTAACCTGCTTGTGAGCTAGTTAGGTTTGTTTAGTAGCTTAATTAGGCTTTAATCTTCACTAATCTTGATTAGAGTTTTGTTTCTAATGATTAAGAATGTTAAGTAATGTTAATTAGTACCTAATTGAAGTTTGCTAACCATGAATAGGTGTTAAGATAATCTAATTAGATTTTAATTTTCAAATTAGGGTTAGGGTTTTGCTAATTAGGGTTAAGGTTTGTTAATCTAGGGTTGTTAACATAAATTCTCACTAATCCTAACAAGCACGACAAAACGTTTTGTCAGTGTAAGCACGACAAAGAAACTTGTCAAAATAATTTTACCGAAAAGTCCGAATATGGAAAAAAAATAAATTAAGCACGATGTGTCAATCACGACGTTTTTCGGACAAAAATTTATTTGGTCAAATTTGTAAAACCAAGTATTTATTAACACATAACACATTCAGAACAGAGAAATTTTATTTATATAATGGGATTTTACACTTACGAGTCTTTTTAGAATTTCGTCCTCGAAATTACAGTACAAGTTAAGTAAATAATTGAGGATAATTTTCGCGCATTTTATCTTCAAGCTCCCATGTAGCTTCTTCAACGTTCTAAATTCTCCAGATTACTTAGACCGATGCTATCACTTTATTTCTCAGGACTTGTTCTTTACGGTCGACGATCTACACAGGTTCTTCTACATAAGAAAGATCTTCCTCTATTTGGATTGGCTCATATTGTATAACGTGTTTATAATCAGGTTTATATGGTCGTAATACGAACACATGAAACACATTATAAATATGATTTAACTCAGGAGGTAGTGCTATTTCATAAACAACTTCACCAACCCTTCTCAAATTTTCAAAAGGTCCAATGAATCTCGGACTTAATTTTCCTTTCTTTCCAAAACGTATCTTGCCTTTCCAAGGAGATACTTTCAAGAATACGTGACTTCCTATGTTAAAGTTTCGTTGTTGATGATGTGGATCGGCTTATTTCCTTTGTCGATCTTGAGATGCTTGTAATCGTTGACTAATAATTCTGATAGTTTCAGTTGTTTTTGTTGAATTATCCCAGGTCCTAACATTTGTCTTTCCCCGACTTCATCCCAGGATAAAGGTGTTCTACATTTACGCCCATATAAAGCTTCATAGGGTGGCATACCTATGCTAGCATGATAACTATTGTTATAAGCAAATTCAACTAAGGGTAACTGATCTTCCCAACTTCCTTTGAAGTCTATAATACAAGTTCTCAACATATCTTCTAATGTTTGTATGGTTCTCTCACTCTGACCATCAGTCTGAGGATGATAAGTTGTATTTAATCTTAGTTGTATTCCTAAGTGTTTCTGAAGGCTTTTCCAAAAATTAGAAGTAAATCTTGGATCTCGATCTGATACTATGGACACAGTTACTCCATGCCTAGAGATAATTTCATTGATATAAAGTTTGGCAAGGTGATCTAGGTTATGAGTAACCTTAATAGGTAAAAAGTGAGCTGATTTTATTGAACGGTCAACTATTACCTAAATGGAATTATGGCCCTTTTGTGTAGCTGGAAGACCAACAACAAAATCCATAGTTATATGTTCCCACTTCCACTCGAGAATTGGTAAGGGTTGAAGTAAACCACTCGGCTTTTGATGCACAACCTTAACCCTTTGACACGTGAGACATTTACTTACCCATTCAGCTATTTCTCTTTTCATGTTTGACCACCAAAAGTGTCGACTTAAATCCTTATACATTTTTGTACTTCCAGGATGTATGGCAAATTTAGAGTTATGAGCTTCATTTAAAATTTCATCTTTTAAATCTTGGTCTAACGGAACCCAAATTTGATTTTCATATCTTATTATTCCATCCGTATCTATTCTAAATTTATTATACTTATCATGTGTTGAATTAGATTTGAACTTCTGACATTCTTCATCCTTCTCCTGTATCTCTTTAACTTTATTAAGCAGAGATGAAACTCCTTCTAAAATATACAACTTTTGGGTAGAGGTAGTTAGACATTCCACCTCAATTTCTAAATTTTCAAAGTCTTTTATTAACCTATCATTGGTGGTTAATACATTCAATTTTTCCTGATTCTTCCTACTTAACTCATCAGCTACAACATTAGCTATACCGGGATGATAAAAGATTTCACAGTCATAATCTTTTATCAGTTCTAACCATCGTCTCTGTCTTAAATTTAATTCCTTTTGTGTAAAAATATATTTCAGACTTTTATGATCTGTATATATCTTGTACTTCTCCCCGAACAAGTAATGTCTCTAAATTTTTAGAGCAAAAACTACCGCGGCTAACTCTAGGTCATGAGTAGGATACCTCTTCTCATAATCTTTGAGTTGTCGTGATGCATAAGCTATCACTTTCCCATGTTGTTAACATAAATTCTCACTAATCCTAACAAGCACGACAAAACGTTTTGTCAGTGTAAGCACGACAAAGCAACTTGTCAAAATAATTTTACCGAAAAGTCCGAATATGGAAAAAAAATAAATTAAGCACGATGTGTCAATCACGACGTTTTTCGGACAAAAATTTATTTGGTCAAATTTGTAAAACCAAGTATTTATTAACACATGAAACATTTAGAATAGAGAAATTTTATTTATATAATGGGATTTTACAATTACGAGTCTTATTAGGGTTTTTGGTTTTTACATGAACTCTTATACACAGAGGATCAGGTCCGGACTCTCAGACCTGATTAAAATATATACCTTTTTTTTTTTGCTTTTTTTAAAACAACTAAAAAAAAGTTTAATATTTTATGGAACAAGAATTTTATCCATAAAACAGTGTTTTGGGTGTGATTTGGATACATATAACAAAATCACAGACCTATTTTGTACCGATTTGGATACATATTTTATGGGTCTGTAAATACCTATTTTGTTATATGTATCCAAATCACACCCAAAACACTATATTATGAAAAAATTTCAATTCCATAAAATATTAAACTTTTTTTTAGTTGTTTTTTAAAAAAAAGCAAAAAAAAAAGAGGTCCATATTTTAGTACTGTACAAGAGTCCGGACCTAATCCGGACTCCTATACACAGAGGATAAGTTCTGTACTCCCAGATCTGATTAAAATACAAACCCTTTTTTTTTTGAAAATAACTAAAAAAAAGTTTAATATTTTATGGAACTCGAATTTTTCATAATATAGTATTTTGGGTGTGATTTGGATACATATAATACAATCACAGACCTGTTTTGTACCGATTTGGATACATATTTTATGGGTTTGTACAAATCTGTTTTGTTATATGTATCCAAATCACACCCAGAACACTGTATTATGGAAAAGTTCCAGTTCCGTAAAATATTAAACTTTTTTTAGTTGTTTTAAAAAAAGCAAAAAAAGGTCCATATTTTAGTAATGTCAAAGGAGTCCTGACCGATCCGTAATCCTATACAGAGGATCGTGTTGGACTCCGGACTGATTAAAATACGGATCTTTTTTTTTTTGTTTTTTTTTAAAACAACTAAAAAAAAGTTTAATATTTTATGGAACTGGATTTTTTCCATAATACAATATTTTGGATGTGATTTGGATACATATAACAAAATCACAGACCTATTTTGTACTGATTTGGATACATATTTTGTGGGTCTGTACAGACCTATTTTGTTATATGTATCCAAATCACACCAAAAACACTGTATTATAGAAAAATTCCAATTCCATAAAATATTAAACTTTTTTTAGTTGTTTTAAAAAAACAATAAAAAAAGTTTCGTATTTTTGTACTGTGCGGGAGTCCGGACCTGATCCGAACTCTATAACTATATACATATATATTCACTGGTTACAACCCAAATAATATATGCAGACTACATTGAAATGAAATAGCAGTATATACAATATTTACGAAGGAAATAAGGAAGAAAAAGCTTTGTACCTTGAAAATGGTTGAATAAAGCTTTATATGCTAGGATTGGCTTTCAGATCACCTCTTAGACCTTAAACAACAATGTACAAAGACTGGATTACAGAGAAAATTCAAAGCTAAGATTTTCCTTCACTTTCTCTCTGACTTCTCTCTAGATTTCTCTCTCTAAAACTCACAAAATGGGCTGCCTCCTCTCACAACCAAGCTGTTGTTGCTGCTTTAATCTGATCGGGATCCTACGGCTGGCCCAAGTGGGCCCTATAGTTTTGCCTTATATTTTTGGAAATCTCTCTCTGATAGCTTTCTGATGATATATTATGGGCCCAATTCCGAGTTCGGGAAGTCAGGGAAAAGGGGCAAAAGCCATCACTGGGTGGGGATCATAGTGGTGACTTCTCCTGGCCTAATCTTCAGCTCTACGGTCTTTAAGACTGGAAGTGTTGAAGTCGGGTAAAGTCTCACCCTAGCCTGCCCTCTGGGCTGATGCTGGGATAATTTAGCTCTCTTAGCTTTCCATGGGGTCATCGTCGTGCATCGCCTGATCCTCAGTCAGGTAAAGTTTCGCCCTAGCTCGCCCTCCAGGCTACTGCTGGGGTAGTTTAGCTGGTAAACATGCTCAGATCTTCCTGTAGGGTTAGTGTAAAAGAAATCACAATTTTGGGTGTCTACACAACCTTTCATACCCGGTGAATTGAAGAAGGATCTAAAAGAGAGCTCGGAGAGGCTTGCCATAGCAGAGAGGGTCGGGTTTGGAGTCACGAGTCACGTCGGTGATCTTGCGAGAAGATGATCATTGTCAAGCGAAGAGGCTAAACTTGAGGAGACGTACTCTACACTACAAAATGAAATGGATGCGGTCCAAGATCAAGTTAGGAAATATCCAATCCAGTTTGAGGATCTACCATCATAAATGCTGGATCGCAGAACGATGTCGCGCATCATGGAAGAGGAACGTAGTAAGGCTATTCAGCACCTTAACAGATAGTGATAGTATTAGTTTAATTATGTGAAAATTATTTGGTAATTAATGATGTAAATTCCGATGTGTTTATAAACAAAGGAATATTTTGATGTTTTAAATCCTGTAGATTCTTTATCTCGGGATAGTGGATGTAAAAAACAATGATGCTATTGATATGATGTTTTCAAAGAAGTTATGAATAAATGATATTATTTTCTTTGTCAAAAGTGTTATGTGTTATGAAGTGATTACTTTCATGGGGGCAAGTTAAGTAGAAATTACTAGAAAAGAGTTGAGTAATAATCTAATGAATGTAATTTTTTAACAGAAAATGCCTCCAAGACGTCAACCACCCCGTCAGAGAACCGCTGAAGGAACCATCAACGATAATGCTGAAGCTAACTCCGCTTCAAAGAGCTTGGTGACGTTCTCGCAGAGTTCACTGCAAAATCAACCGCGGAATCAACCTCAGAACCAAGGTGCTACGTTTAAGGATTTCAAGGCGGTTGGACCACCAGAATTCCGTGGATCCATGAATCTAGTTGAAGCACATACTTGGATTATGGAAATCGAGAAGGTTTTTGATGTGGCTATGGTAGAGGAGAATCAGAAGACTGCTTTTGCAACGTTTATGTTAAAAGAGGAGGCTAGCTATTGGTGGCAGGCCAACAAAACTCGGGAAGGACCAGGAGGAATGACCTGGGATAGGTTTAAGGAGCTGTTTTTCGAGACTTATTTCCCAAAGAGTTTGAAGAGTCAGCTAGAGGTCCAGTTTTTGGAGTTGAAGTAGGGAACAATGTTAGTGTCAGAGTGTGCCGCAAAATTCAACGAGTTGGCGAGGTTTGCGCCATATCGGTCAAGATGCATTTGAGCACAAGGCGAAGAGGTTTGAGCGAGGACCAAACCCCAGTTGTCAAAGAGGGTCTCCTATTCCAATTGAAGACATTTGCAACAGTGATGGAGAAGGCGATTCTCGCTGAAAGTGGAGGTGAGGCGGTAACAAAGCATAATCAAGAGCAGAGAAAGAAGAAAAGTGAAGGTGAAGCTAAGAGCGGTGGTAACGGTAGTAGTGGCAACAACCTGAAGAGGAAGTGGAATGGGAATGGAGGAGCTGGAAATCAGCAAAGAAACCAGCAAAATAAAAAGTTCAAAGCATGTGCTACGTGCGAAAAGTTTCATAAGGGAGTGTGTTTGCTGGGGAAACGAGTATGCTTCAATTGTGGCCAGGAGGGTCACATCGCCCCAAATTGCACTCAAGCTAAGAAGAATGTGTGCTTCACGTGCGGATCCAAGGATTACTTTGCTCGTGAATGCCCTAAGAAGAGATCTGGTGAGACAAATGGGAGCAAGGGAAATGCTAGTGGAGGTGCGTTGGTTATTGTGGGACCAACAACAACAAATAAGCCCACAGCCAGAACCTTCAACATGACCGTGCAAGATGTTGTGCAATCAAAGGATGTGGTGTCAGGTATTATCCCGATCAATGATATTGATGCTTATGTATTATTTGATTCGGGTGCTACTTGCTCATTTATATCTGATGAATTTGCTATGAGATTAGGATTGCCTAGTGAAGAATTAAATTTCCCTTTAAACATAGAAATTACGAATAAGGAAGTAGTTCCTGTTAGGTTCGTATACAAGAACTGTAGGGTGAATATTAAGGGAAATATTTTGATGGTAGATTTGATTCCGATCTGGCTAGGAGAGTTTGATGTTATTTTGGGGATGGATTGGTTGTTCAATTATGGAGCGATAATTGATTGCCAAAAGAAATGTGTAAACCTTATGACTCTGTCAAAGGTTGTATTCAATGGTAGCAAATCGCCTAGACAAATGAGATGTCTGACGATTATGCAGGCCAAGAAGTTGTTGAGTCAAGGTTGTGTGGGTTATTTAGCTTACATAGTCGATACTCAGAAGAAGGGTGCAAAACTGGAAGAAATACCAGTAGTTAGGGAGTTTGTGGACGTATTTTCGGAGGACTTGCCAGGACTTCCTCCTGACGGAGAGATCGAGTTCGTGATTGACTTAGCACCAGGAACCGCTCCAATATCGAAGGCCCCGTACAGAATGGCTCTGGTGGAGATGAAAGAACTGATGGTACAACTATAGGAGCTGTTGGACAAGAAATACATTCAGCCGAGTGTATCACCATGGGGAGCACCGGTGTTATTTGTAAAGAAGAAGGATGGGTCAATGCGTCTTTGCATTGATTATAGGGAGTTAAATAAAGTCACTATTAAGAACAAGTATCCATTGTCGAGAATAGATGACTTGTTTGATCAATTGAAGGGTGTTAGATATTTCTCGAAGATAGATTTGAGAAGTGGGTATCATCAATTGAAGGTAAGAAAGGAGGATGTACCGAAGACGGCATTCTGAACTCGGTATGGACATTACAAATTTTTGGTGATGTCTTTTGGTTTGACAAACGCCCCTGCAGCATTCATGGATTTAATGAACAGGGTGTTTAAACCATTTTTGGACAAGTTTGTTGTGCTGTTTATCAACGATATTCTGGTTTACTCTAAAACTTACGAGGAACATGTGGAACACTTACGTCTAACGCTGGAGACTCTAAGAAAAGAAAAGTTGTATGCGAAATTCTCTAAATGTGAATTTTGGCTCGAACGTGTGCAATTTCTTGGGCACGTAATTGACAAGGATGGAATTTTGGTGGATCCATCAAAGGTCGAAGCTGTGATAAATTGGGAACAACCGAGAACCCCATTAGAAGTGAGAAGTTTCTTGGGATTAGCAGGGTATTATAGACATTTTATCCAGGATTTCTCCAAGATTGCCACTCCGTTAACAAATTTAACGAGGAAATCTGTAAAATTTGTTTGGACGGAGAAGTGTGAAGAAAGTTTCCAGGAATTGAAAAAGAAGCTAAGTATGACACCTGTGTTGTCATTACCAGATAATACAGGAAATTTTGTGGTGTACAATGATGCTTCACACAAGGGATTAGGATGTGTCCTTATGCAGAATGGAAAAGTCATCGCGTATGCATCAAGGCAATTGAAAGATTACGAAAAAGGGTATCCGACTCATGATTTAGAGTTGGCGGCGGTTGTGTTTGCTCTGAAGATATTGAGACACTATCTCTACGGAGAGAAATGTGAGATTTACACATACCATAAAAGTCTGAAGTATATTTTCACACAGAAGGACCTGAACATGCGTCAAAGAAGATGGATGGAACTGATAAAAGATTATGATTGTGATATCTTTTATCATCCAGGCAAAGCAAACGTGGTTGCAGATGCCTTGAGTAGGAAAGGCAGGGAAAAGTTGATGTTGTTAACTGATAAGGAGGAGCTTTATTACGGCAATGTCTAGGTTAGAGTTGGAAATCAAATTTCCAAGAGAATCCGATGAAAGATGTTACCAGATGGAAGCCAGTACAACTTTGGTGGACAAAGTGAAGAACGCTCAACTGCAGGATGAGGAATGCAGAAAAATAGGAGAAAGAGTGGTCGAGGGAAAAGAGGTAAAATACAAGGTTGATACTGATGGAATGCTGAGATTCGGGGGACGAAATCTGGGTACCAACCGTACCAGAGATTAAAGAAGAAATCTTGACCGAAGCTCATAACTCGAGATATTCGATTCATCCAGGAAGTACGAAGATGTATCAAGATTTGAGACGACATTTTTGGTGGCCAAATATGAAAAGAGACGTTGCAGAATGCGTTGCAAAATGCTTGACATGTCAGAGAGTCAAGGCCGAGCATCAAAGACCAAGCGGGTTACTTCAACCGTTAGAGATACCGGAATAGAAATGGGAACATATCACAATGGATTTTGTGGTAGGTCTTCCAACAACTCAGAAAGGATACGATGCGATTTGGGTGATAGTGGACAGATTGACAAAATATGCACACTTTTTGCCAATAAAGATTAGATTCAATCTTGATCAGCTAGCAAAGTTATATGTTAAAGAGATCGTGTCGAGACATGGAGTTCCAGTGTCAATTGTGTCAGATAGAGATCCGAGGTTCATATCAAACTTCTGGAAGAGACTACAAGAATGTATGGGAACACAGTTGCGAATGAGTACGACATATCACCCGCAAACAGATGGCCAAAGCGAACGAACGATTTAGACATTGGAAGATATGTTGAGAGCATGTGTCATGGATTCTTGAACAGAAGCACTCTTTGGCAGAGTGTAAGATATTAAAGCTGGAATCTGAGAATTCAAATGTCAAGGATCAGCTGAAAGAAGAAACAACTGAACGAGTGAGAATGGAGGATGCATGGGTAAAAGTCGCATGACGTGTTGATATTGTAGAAAGAGATGTCTGATCCAAAAAGGCTAAAATGGATGATGTGTATTTCTCTCTTTGGACAGCAATTGGGAGAACCCAACATCAAGTTTTGAATTACCCTGTACAGAGCGGTCAACCTCAATTCGATATGGATCGAAGATTGATGATTCTGTGACGATTTGATTATTTGAGTTGTGATTCTGGGGACAGAATCCTTGTAAAGAGGGAAGGATGTAACAATCTAAGATTTTATTCGTAATTTAAATATTTATTAAATTAAATAAATATTTTATTGATGAAGTTGTTGTTTTGTAATTTAAAATATTTCTTAAATTAAATAAGTATTCTGTTTAGGTGGTTGTTATCAGTAGATACGTGTGAATTAAATTTATTAGATAACGCCTCTAATAAATATTTTATTGATGTGATTGTTGTTATTAAATATTTATGAATTAAATTTATTAGATAATATTCTAAATTAAATTAATTTATAATTTAAGAGTTGTAATATAACATGAGATGTTATATTGTTGTTTTATTTAATAATTTAAAGTGGTATGTTAAATTATTAAGTAAAGTTATAATGAGATTATAATTTTATGATATTTATTTAAGTGGAAAATTTATTTAAAATATAATATGTATAATTAATTTATTTAATTAATGTTGAATATGGAAATCTTTATTAAAATAAATTAAAGGATTTTAATTTAGTTTTAACCAAACAAGGCTTTAAAATATTAAGTCTTTATTTTAAAGACTTTTTAAAGACTTTTTTGCCAAACAAAGCCTTATGGCTTTTGGATTTTTAATTTTGAATTATAATAAAATAAATAAAATAAATATAAATAATATATATCAAATATATTATAATCTATATGTAATTATTATTATATTAAGTATATATTAATTTAAATGCGTTTAGGTTGTAGGCGTCGGTGTATTTGGTTATACGTGAAAAATATTTGGCTTAAGCCTAATAAAAGATAAGGAAAGAAAAGGGTTTTTAGAGAAGAATTTGAGAGAGTTTGAGAGAGAAAAGGCTGGGATTTCAAAGCAAGTTCTGAGTGTTCAATCGATTCTCAGTGAAAGGATTTCCAAAGCAACAAAAGGTATTTCTCTAAAAAATTTATATCTTATATATATATGGGTTTTACGGCATGAAGCTTGAAATTCTGTGAATTCAATTTTTTTTTTGAATTCTTGTTATACAGCTGATTATGGTGATTGTATGTGTTTGAGATGCTAGAGTTTATGTTTAAACAAGGAATTTGTATGCTAATTACAGTTAAAAGTAGAAAAATAATGACAGTTTTATATTTTTCATATGGCTTGTAAAAGTACCAAATATGGTGGTTAATTTGTATGTTAGTCCATAAATTGGGTCTTGATTGTGCTAGTCCATTAAGAAACGAAGAGAACCTAGTTTGAATGAAGTATTTTGGATAAGAATTGAGATCACAGTGATGATTTTTATGAAGGATGTAAAAAAAATTGAAGTTTTTATACAAAAATATGAAATTTAAGGAATTAAGTTAGTTAAAATGGTTGTTTAATTGTTCTAAGTTGATGAATTTGTGAGGAAACATGTTTTTGTTAGTTTTATATCAATTGTATATGTTAATTTCACTGTTTTGTGGGTGAAATTTGTGTTAGTTGGGCTAAAAACGGAACATTGTTTTTATATTTACGGTTCTGTTCGTGCAGACTAAAGACATACTTGCTACCGGTGCCAAGGCCAAAGCGATATATCAGTGCTACTCCCGAGAAGCTTGTGTATGTACGCAGATTCAAGCCATTCCCTGATTTGGGAAAGTGGCTTCTTCTACTGCTGCAGACCTGAGATATTGATATAACTTAGTCTAATGATGTGTTAATGTAATAAACATGGAATATGGAGGTTAAAACAGAACCGTGTCATGTTATTGATAATTTCAAAGTTGTAAAGGATTAGTAAGTTACAAACGCGTTATGACTTAATGTATACAATGAATAGTGAATAAGTCTTGTGATGTTAACACTTGTGATTTCTGAAATGAACACTAAGATATGGAAGGTGATTAATATAAAACCAATGAGTCTTAGGAAGACTTAAACACTTGATTGAACTTCAAGTTCAATTAAGGAGAAATGTAGTATTGATTAATAGGAGTTAAAAATGTGATTTGGATGCTAAAAGTCTTATGTATGTGTTAGTGAGTTTTCATATTCATGTTATATGGTTTAGTATTATGGTTATACCTTAAACTAAAGGTTATAACTTAACTAAGATGAGAAATGAATCTATGAGGTTAATGTATGTAGCTAATTGATGTGATAATCCTAATGGTATGTGTAGGACATTGGAGTACGTGAGTTGTAATTGTATAGCTTATGCACGAGGCAAGTTCCCTAACCTTTGCTACTTTATTTTTCAGCAAGGTTACTTTTCACTCTCATATTATACTTATGCAAGTTCTCTATCTCTAATCTCTTGTTGAGCAATTTATTGTTATGCAAGTTCTTTAACCCTCATTTATTGTTGAGCAAGTTAATTAATCTTTGTTTCTTTATTCCAAACGAGATTACTTTGGTTATTCAAAGTCTGTAATTTTATTGTAAGAAATGTGTTTATTCAGCTACTAATAACTGTTGTTCGATCTT
Organism: Panax quinquefolius; assembly: GCA_020205615.1. Lineage (NCBI taxonomy): Eukaryota > Viridiplantae > Streptophyta > Magnoliopsida > Apiales > Araliaceae > Panax > Panax quinquefolius. The sequence continues at coordinate 43,264,739 of CM035158.1, read as the reverse complement.
CGTTCTCCAATGCCATTGTACTATCTTACATTATCGTACCGAACTCTAAGTTGCCTAGCGATTCTTTAACAATCCAACTAATCCTTAGCTGATGAATGTTCTAAACTCTAAATTACCCTTGAAGTCAACCCAAACCAAACTTCCTTTGGTTTGCTTATGTACTCACATATTTTTTTTTTTAAAATATGTTGTCGATGATAACATTTGTTCAATTTAGAAATTCTTAATACTCTCGCTCTTATTGATTCATCGATATACCTTGTTCACGAAAATATTATAATCACACTCTTGAATAGTTATTGGTCCCTATCTGATTCAACAAGTACTTGGTTGATGAGCGTTCTAAAAATCTAGAATTCCTTTGAAGTTAATTCCCAACCAAACTTCCTTTGGTTCAGAACCTGATAATCTAAGTTGAGATGAACAACCCTATATTAGGGGATTATTTTAGAGCTACGCAATAGAGTTAAAATGTTTGATCAATACATAGTACAAAGGACTGATCACCTAGAGTACGGGATGATGGTCCATATAGTCGTTTAGATCATTAAAGGTTCTGATGAAACACACACATTAACCTAGGACATAGATGATAATTATAGTCTTTTAGACTGTTAAAGGTTAAAGTAGAAATACTTGAAAACCTAGAGTATAGTTCGTGGTCTTGTGACCCTCAGTGTATTCTTTGTTGTTGATATCTATTGTTAACTTAAACATTCATTATTCCTTTGAACTCGTAGCTTTTGAATTAAAGTTTATTGTTCCGGTAAGAGAATTTTACCATTGAAAGATCAGTTAATTGTAATTCATAAAAGGTTATTGTATACTATCCTTCTTGTGGGAAATTATTTGCTCACTCTTGAACAAAATAATGCAAATGAAGTTAAGAAGTTTGAAGAGTTTTCTACAAGCAAAGGCAAGGGTACGATGCTTAATTAGACGACGTTTAATGTACCTTTTATTTATGAAGCTTATGTAATAGTTTTGATTATGGCTATGTTTTAATATTCCACTGATGATTGTAATAAAGGTTAGATGACCTGGGATTTATTTTAGATTATGTAACCCTTTAATGGGAGATTGATTGTTTAAACTTTTGAGTTTAATTATATCCTTTGTTTATGGGTAGTTAGTTATGATTTAATTGGATAGTGAACACCAAATCTGTGGGATTGAAGTGCCCGGATTTGGGGGTGTCACAAGTTGGTATCAAAGCTTTAGGTTATGAACCTTAGGTGGGGAAACCTTAGGCTATAACCTTCTAGGAGATCGAAAACATAGAGGTGATAAACTCTCATCGAGTTCTAAGGAATGAATTGAGGGAAATTCATTGAAGATAAAACGATAAAAGAATTTATGTGCTTATGTGTTAATGACTTTTGTGCTTATGCGTATTATACATTCAAGTTGTGGGGTTGTTAAAACTTTGTTGTCGAGAATATTATATTATACCCGCTTATTCTATTGTAGTCCTTGGGTATAGGCTTGAGTTTGAACGAGAGGATAAATTTGGGGTGATAAAGGTGAATGATGAATACGAGGATAGGGGATTCCTCAAATGAGGTGTATGGTCATAACATTGAGTTATAAAAGAAGGCTGAGAAATTAGAAGGTCTAGACGTAAAGAACCAAGCCACGTTAGCGCAAGAAGATGTCGCAACTCAAGACCTTACTGCACAACTTGGAGATGTAGAGCAGATATTAGCTCAGTCAGAATATTAAAGAGGATAGTTATTAGCTAGGAATGAGATTACGCAGGAATGACTGGGGAAAGAAGTCAGCAAAGTGTGCGAGAGCTGAAGATGCATGGGTGAAGGCTTCTAAACGCATAGATTGTGTTGAAGACAAGTTGAAGAAGGCTAAGCAAATGATGGAACTTAGAATTAAGTATTCTATTTTCTGTATAGGTTGAGATTTATCTTTGATATGTGATGGATCGTCAATAATTCGTATCATGGAGCAAGAGCACAGTGAAGTTGTACAATGTGGAACATTCTTGTAGATTGCAAGAAAAACATTAAGATTATATATAAATCACGATAAAAATTAATAAGATGTATATCCTGACTTTTGAAATAAATAGTGGGATATGATGAAGTAATCCTAGAATTTTATTATTACAAGATAAATAATATAAATAGCAGTCAGGCTATTTTGTGATGTGGCGATGTAATAAATGAATGAAGACATCATTGTTTATTAAGATATATTATGTGTTGTCTATAAGTGGTTGAGATAAGTTTGAAAATTTTAATGCGAGAATGAACAATGATCTAATGGTGCAAGTTTTAAACAGTAAGATGCCGCCTAGAAGAAGACAGCAACGTCAACAGAGCCCCAAGGAATATGCATACAATACGAAAGCTAATGCAAATCCAGTGCCACAATTGGTGAATTTTCTGGTGGGAGCACTGGAAAATCAACTAAATTTCTGGCTATATAATTAAATCTCGATGTTCCAACCAAATTCGTTTATAATAGGGTTGGAGAGAACAATTAATGTAGATGGGGAAGGTAATACGCTGGCATACAATCAAGAGCAGAGGGGGGAGAAGAGTGAAGATGATAAGTTGGGTAATAGTTATACTGGTAACGCTTGGAAAAGAAAGTGGGACAATAATATTAACACTGAAAATTAGCAAGGGAGGGAAAAGAAAAAGGTGGAGGCGTGTAGCAATTGCGGAAAGAAACATGTAGGTGTTTGTTTGAAGGAAAAGAGGGTGTGCTTTAATTGTGGCTCGAAGGGTCACATGGCACCAAAATGTTCAAGACCGAGGAAGGGAGCCTGCTTCACGTGTGGATAGAAGGAGCACTTGGCTCGAGGTTGCGCAAAGAAAGCGGTAGGAATAGCAAGTGGAAGCAAAGGGGGCAGTGGCAAACTGGTTATTGTAGAATCAGCTCCGCCGAGTCGACCAACCGAACAATCATCCAAGATGATGATCCAGGACACAATGCAAAATATGGTTCCGATCAGTTATCTATATGGCTGCGTGTTATTTAATTTAACTGCCACGTGTTAATTTATTCCTGATGAATTCATTTAGAAACTAGATTCACTTCGGGAAGAGTTAGACTATTCTCTAAATATAGAAAGTGTGAATAATGATTCCTTTTAAATTGATATGTAGAAATTTCTGTATTTTTATTAAAGGCCACGTGATGTCAATGGATTTATTTCCGATTTGATTTATGAAACTCTGAGATTGTGAAACCATGTGGTGATAAGTCATTGTCAAAGAAAGTGCATAAACCTTAGGACTCTGAGGAAGTCAAAGGTAGTATTTTATTCTTTTAGTTGCAAGACGTCTGTACGGTAGAGTTATCTATCGATGTTGTGAATCAATAAGTTATTAAGAAAATAATCTGTGGGATATGTGAAGATCAAGATAGTCACTTCGTTAGCTAACTTAACGAGAAAATCGGTGGAATTTATATATGCAGGAAATTATAGAGTGAATTTTCACGAATTGAAGAAGAATTTAGTATGGCACCTGTGATGTCTCTACCAGATAATACAAAAAATTTTGTGTTGTATAGTGACGCATTATACAATATATGAGGCTGTGTGTTTAGGCGAAATGACAAGGTCATTTAATATGCATCACGTCAGTTAAAATTTTTATGTGAAAGGATATCCGACTCACAATTCGGAACTAGAGCTAATAGTGGTTGCCCTGAGGATTTAACGATATTACTTTTTGGTAGTAGTGTGAGATATAAAAAGACCATAAGTGTCTAAAGTATATTCTCTTATAGGGATATTTTAGCACGCGTTGCATTTATAGTTGGAGTTGATCAAAGATTGTGAATGCAAAAGCCTAAATGAATGTGGTTTTCGACGTCTTAAGGAAAAAGGTAGTAGTTATTTTTGTTAATTATGCAAGATGGGTTCATAATATAAAGGACAAATTTGTGGTAGGAGGTAAGATATATGAAAAAGTTAGAGGAGAAGCTATTCAGATGGAAAACCGTACAACTTTACTGGACAAAGTAAAAGAAGAGTAGCTCCAAAATGAAGGTGATAAATTCAAAATCGATACTGAAGGATAGTTGAAAGTAGAAGGAAGAAACTAAGTTTTACTCAGGAATTGAAAATGAAGTTTTGCATAAAATTTATATGTTGAGTCAACTAGGGAGCACGAAAATAAATATTGCTTTCGATAATACTATTAGTGGCAAGATATGGTGATAGATTTTATGGTATGTCAAAGTTAACATATTATCTATCGATCAGTGTGCGAAGTTATATATTAATAAAATTATTTCAAGGCACGGTGTTTCAGTGTCAATTGTGTCAAAAAAAAAGTTTGCAAGAACGTGTGAAATGCAATTAAGAATAAGTATGTCTTATCGTTTGCAAATCGATTCCCAAACTAAAAGGAAATCTAGACATCGAAAGGCGTGCTACGAGTACGAGAAGTTTTCGATAATGTCATACGAGGAATCCGCATTGTGCAAGTTATGGGCAAGTTAAGAATAAGTTAAGAGTAAGGTAATGTTAGGTGGGTTTCAATTGAGGACTCATATGGAAACTAAGTCGTACAAAACTTTGTATGGGTAGAGGTTTTGTGCATATACTTGGTACATTGATAATCATTGGAATATCGGTATCGCGCTATCAATGTATATGTGGTGGAAAGTTGATTCTTTCGCATGTATATATTTGATAGTTAGAGGTTTTTAAGATTAAGTTAGATAATATTAAGATTAGGTTCAGTTATTAAAACTAAAGCATATGGTAAGTTCGTGACTCATAATCATATGGGATGTTTTAAACCCCTCAGCGAATGGACGCCTATGGTTTGACTAGGATAAGTTCCTAAACTCATATGATTATGACAAGTTCCTGAATTTCCAAAGTGTGGAAAGTTTGATGAACTATATTGGGTATAAAGCGGTTATAGTATAGAGAGCATTGATAAAGTTGAAAAGATGATTTTGAGGTAGCTTTACCTCTACAGTTAGAGCGCATTCGCAATATTTTTATGTTTTGGTGATATGATCGAACAAGCCCGACTGCAATCATGTGATCAAGTATGCACCATTATGGTTGTCCTACTAAGGAAATTTCTATCTAGATAGTCGACAAAAAAGAACAAATGCTCAGGGATAAGGTGATACCTTTTGTGAAGGCGCTATATAGGAACCACAACGTCGAAGATTCTACGCGGGAACTCAAAACTAAAATGATGAAGAATTACCCTGAGTTATTTGTTTAGTCTATGTCTTCGATTCTGGGGACAAAATCTTTGTAAGGAGGGAAGAATGTGACGATTTGATTATTTAAGTTGTGATTTTGGGGACAGAATCCTTGTAAGGAGGGAATGACGTAACAATCCAAGATTTTATTGTAATTTAAAATATTTATTAAATTAAATAAATATTTTATTGATGAAGTTGTTGTTTTTGTAATTTAAAATATTTATTAAATTAAATAAGTATTCTATTTAGGTGGTTGTTATTAGTAGATATGTGTGAATTAAATTTATTAGATAACACTCTAATAAATATTTTATTGATGTGATTGTTGTTATTAAATATTTATGAATTAAATTTATTAGATAATATTCTAAATTAAATTAATTTATAATTTAGAGAGTTGTAATATAACATGAGATGTTTTATTGTTGTTTGATTTAATAATTTCAAGTGGTATGTTAAATTATTAAGTAAAGTTATAATGAGATTATAATTCTATGATATTTGTTTAAGTGGAAAATTTATTTAAAATATAGTATGTAATTAATTTATTTGATTAATGTTGCATATGGAAATCTTTATTAAAATAAATTAAAGGAGTTTAATTTAGTTTTTACCAAATAAGGCTTAAAATATTAAGTCTTTATTTTAAAGACTTTTTGCCAAACAAAGCCTTATGGCTTTTGGATTTTTTAAATTTTGAATTATAATAATATAAATAAAATAAATATAAATAATATATATTATATATGTTATAACTGACATGTAATTATTAATATATTAAGTATATAGCAATTTCGTACGTTTGGGTTGTAGGCATCGGATGTATTTGGTTATACGTGAAAAATAATTGGCTTAAGCCTAATAAAAGAGAAGGAAAGAAAAGGGTTTTCATAGAAGAATTTGAGAGAGTTTGAGATCGAAAAGGCTGGGATTTCAAAGCAAGTTCTAAGTGTTCAAGCGATTCTCAGTGAAAGGATTTCCAAAGCAACAAAAGGCATTTCTCTAAAATTTTTATATCATATATATATATATATATATATGAGTTTTATGGCATGAAGCTTCAAACTTTGTGAATTCAATTTTTTTCGAATTCTTGTTATACAGCTGATTATGGTGATTGTATGTGTTTGAGATGCTAGAGTTTATGTTTAAACAAAGAATTTGTATGCTAATTACAGTTAAAAGTAGAAAAATAATGACAGTATTTATATTTTTTTATATGGCTTGTAAAAGTACCAAATATGGTGGTCAATTTGTATGTTAGTACGTAAATTAGGTCTTGATTGTGCTAGTCCATTAAGAAACGAAGAGAACGTAGTTTGAATGAAGTAATTTGGACAAGAATTGAGATCACGGTGATGATTTCTATGCAGGATGTCAAAAAAATTGAAGTTTTTATACAAAAACATGAAATTTAAGGAATTAAGTTAGTTAAAATGTTCTAAGTTGATGAATATATGAGGAAACATGTTGGTGTTAGTTTTATATCAATTGTATACGTTAATTTCACTATTTTATGGGTGAAATTCGTGTTAGTTGGGCTAAAAACGGAACATTGTGTCTGTGTTTGTGGTTCTCTTCAACACCAACAGAATAAGTTAAGATCTGTTGCAGCTGCTTAAAACGCAAGAGCTTGCGTATTTTAGGCCCCAGTGCTTGTACGGTAAATGCGCAATTTGCGCCATACCCTGATTTGGGACAATGGCTTCTTCTACTGCTGCAGACCTGAGATATTGATATAACTTGATCTAATGATGTGTTAATGTAATAAACATAGAATATGGAGGTTAAAACAGAACCGTGTCATGTCATTGATAATTTCAAAGTTGTAAAGGATTAGTAAGTTACGAACGCGTTTTGACTTAATGTATACAATGAATAGTGAATAAGTCTTGTGATGTTAACACTTGTGATTTCTGAAATGAACACTAAGATATGGAAGGTGATTAATATAAAACCAATGAGTCTTAGGAAGACTTAAACACTTGATTGGACTTCAAGTTCGATTAAGGAGAAATGTAGTATTGATTAATAAGAGTTGAAAATGTGATTTGGTTGCTAAAAGTCTTATGTATGTGTTAGTGAGTTTTCAGATTCGTGTTATGTGGTTTAGTATTATGGTTAGACCTTAAACTAAAGGTTATAACTCAACTAAGATGAGAAATGAATCTATGAGGTTAATGTATGTAGCTAATTGATGTGATAATCCTAATGGTATGCGTAGGACATTGGAGTACGTGAGTTGTAATTGTATAGCTTACGCACGAGGCAAGTTCCCTAACCTTTGCTACTTTATTATTCAGCAAGGTTACTTTTCACTGTAATGTTATACTTATGGAAGTTCTCTATCTCTAATCTCTTGTTGAGCAATTTATTGTTATACAAGTTCTTTAACCCTCATTTATTGTTGAGCAAGTTAATTAATCTTTGTTTCTTTATTCCAATAGAGATTACTTTGGTTATTCAAAGTCTGCAATTTTATTGTAAGAAATGTGTTTATTCAGCTACTAATAACTGTTGTTCGATCTTTGTTCTCCAATGTCATTGTACTATCTTACATTATCGTACCGAACTCTAAGTTGCCTAGCGATTCTTTACCAATTCAACTAATCCTTAGTTGATGAATGTTCTAAACTCTAAATTACCCTTGAAATCAACCCAAACCAAACTTCCTTTGGTTTGCTTATGTACTATACAATAATTTTTAAAACATGTTGTTGATGATAAAATTTGTTCAATTTAGAAATTGTTAATACTCTAGCTCTTATTGATTTATCGATATACCTTGTTCACGAAAATATTATAATCAAACTCTTGAATAGTTATTGGTCCCTATCTGATTCAACCAGTACTTGGTTGATGAGCATTCTAAAAATCTAGAATTCCTTTGAAGTTAATTCCCAACCAAACTTCCTTTGGTTTGGAACCTGATAATCTAAGTTGAGATGAACAACCCTATATTAGGAGATTATTTTAGAGCTACGCAATAGCGTTAAAATGTTTGCGCAAAACATAGTATAAAGGGCTGATCACCTGGAGTACGGGATGATGGTCCATATAGTCATTTAGACTGTTAAAGGTTATAGTAGAAACACCTGTTAACCTCGGACATAGATGATAATTATAGTCTTTTAGACTGTTAAAGGTTAAAGTAGAAATACTTGAAAACCTATAGTATAGTTCGTGGTCTTGTGACCCTCAGTGTATTATTTGATGTTGATATCTATTGTTAACTTAAACGTTCATTATTCCTTTGAACTCGCAGCTTTTGAATTAAAGTTTATTGTTCTGGTAAGAGAATTTTTTCCATTGAAAGATCAGTTAATTGTCATTCATAAAAGGTTATTGTATACTATCCTTCTTGTGGGCAATTGTTTGCTCATTCTTGCACAAAATAATGCAGATGAAGTTACGAAGTTTGAAGTGTTTTCTATAAGCAAGGGCAAGGGCACAATGCTTAATTAGACGATGTTTAATGTACTTTTTATTTATGAAGCTTATGTAATAGTTTTTATTATGGCTATGTTTTAATATTCCGCTGATGATTGTAATAAAGGTTAGATGACCTGGGATTTATTTTAGATTATGTAACCCTTTAATGGGAGATTGATTGTTTAAACTTTTGAGTTTAATTATATCCTTTGTTTATGGGTAGTTTGTTATGATTTAATTGGAGAGTGAACAGTAAATCTGTGGGATTGAAGTGCCCAGATTTGGGGGTGTCACAGATTTAGATCATGAATCAGGAGTATGACGAAGCAGTTGAGGGTGGAATATGCCCTATAGAAAAGTCAATTTCAATGGTAGTGATGACACCAAATGCTTCCCCAGACAAGTCAAAGCCTGGTAGTTCAAGGGAGAGCGGTTGTCATGACTTCCCAACAAGTGAGGAAACCAAATGAAGTTATCACGGGTAAGCTAATCATAAACTTAATAAATAATCCACATCATCAAATCATCCTTGCACTATAGGCCAAGGATATTATTTAGTTTCACGACCACGAATTATCCATGCACTACGGGCCAAAGATAATCGTGTTTTCATCAACGGTCCTGATCATGCCATAAAATAATTCGCCTTTGCTCCCTTGGCCGAAGAGAATCCATAGCCATAAGCATACCAAAAACTGTCCATCAATGCACTACGGGCCAATGATGACTTTTTCCATATCATTTGTAACATTACGGTCATGATTATACTGAATAATTCCTGGTTATAATCATACCAAGTCCATCTATGCAATACAGGCCACAAATGACTTTTAACATAATATAAACATGAGGATGATGACAATGATATAAGAATTCAATAAAACAAGTTCAAGAATTAAATTATCCAGGAACTAATAACATCCAAATTGTCAACATGATACTTCTTTGTAGAGTAAAATTCAAGAATAATATTCATGCACCAAAAATAATTTGGACAGAAAAGAATCAATTTTTTACCGTGAATAGTACCTCATGAATAGTACTTCAGGAATAGTACCTCGTGAATAGTACCCTGACATGAAAAGTACTCCAAATACCCGAGTGAATAATATTCGGGTGAATAGTAATTTTGTGAATAGTAACCCGTGAATAGTAACTCGTGAATAGTATTTCGCCATAAAAAGTGCCCCGAATACCCGAGTGAATAATACTAGAGTGAATAGTAACTGGGTGAATAGTAACCGGTGAATAGTAACTCGTAACAGAAAATACTAAATAAAATGATATTTTATGACGATTATAGAAGTCAAAATTTTAACCAACTGAGTATAATAAAGAATGGAATAACAAAAGAAATCACCAGGCATGCGGTTGCCCGCATAGACGTGTTATTCCAATGTAATAATAAATAATAACGGAACCGTAAGGCATAATACGCTTGCCGGCGTGATATTCCAATGTAATAATAAAGAATGGAATAACAACAAATCACCACGCATGCGATGACGTCAGATGTATGCATTATTCCAATGTAATAATAAATAACGGAACCAGTCAAAGTAAATTAGATCGACAGGATGTTCCAATGGAATAATAAAGACGAAACCAGGTCCGGCGTAAAACGCACAGTCGGGATATTCCAACAGAATAATAAAGAATGGAATAACAATTGAATTTCACCATGTATGCGGTATTGTAAGATGACAAAGTTATTCCAAATGAGAATAATAAATAATTGAATAATGTAAGAATTTCACTAAGTATAGGGTAGCTCACAGATACGAGTTATTCTAATGTAATAATAAAGAATGGAATAACAGAAGTTCTCTTCATGAATACAAAAGGAATAATACCCCTTACCTCAAAAGAAGACTGGATACTGGAATAGTGAGTCACAAGGCTTCTCTTCTTCTTTTTCTCTATAGATTTCTCTCTATAATAATGACTCTAAAGCTTTAGTGAATTGGTGAGAAATGAAGGAAGAATGAGCTTCTATTTATAGGAAAACATAGTTTCGATAATTGCACATTTTGGGGCTCAAAAAATTACAGTACAATACCTCCAACTTTTCTTTCATTTTTAATTTAGTCCTGCAAGTATTATCAATCTTGCACCAACTCCCCTAATAATAAATCATGTGAATCAATAGTAAAATCACGCGACTCAATAGTTCTAGACATGTGAAAATACGAATTACAGTATATTACCTCAATCTATACCTCCATCTTTAACTTAGTCATGCAAGTATTATCAATCTTGCACCAACTCCCCTAATAGTATAAGAATATGATTCAATAGTACACACATGTGAACTAATAGTTATATAAGGATGTGAATTAGTAGCAATTAATTTTCTCATTTATCCGATAAATTCCCCGATTTATCAATATAACCCTCAGACATCAATTATTATCGAAATAGATGTCAATTTCCACTAACACTAAGAATCCCAACACAATGGAACTATCAAATTCATCTTTAATTAACACGAATTTATTCATCATTAATATTATAACTCATAATATTTAACAACCAGGTCGTTCCAAGGAAAGAGGGGGCTTTCTAATAAGGATTTCTCCCTACTGGCGCACAATTAGGTGACCAAACCTCTCCTTGGCAGAACTTCTAGACATTGTAAATATTACAATTTATTAATATAAATAACTTTATCGTCTCAATTATTGATTTAATAATATATCATATAATGCAGATGATACTGTGATAATAATCGAATCAATAATATTAGAGATATGATGCAGCAATTACTGTAGCAATAATTGAGTATAACTGAGTGACTTCTCACGTAAGCATCAATAATCAATACCGTGTGCTACTATGCAACCACGCGTATTACTGTACTTTTACTACCGAGTAGTTCAACAGTTTTAACTGTAAAACTTCCGTCGTTATTTTCATAAAAATATATTTGTCGTTTTCTCAATCCAACAATAATTCCGTTGTGGGGTCCACCAATGATTGTGTCGTCGTACGAATATTCCCTTTTAAAATGAATATTCTCCGACCAATCGAATATTATATAACAACTTGCATACTTTGCAAAATTTATAAGTACTACACACAACTATAACATTATATCAAATCCACACCATAATATTCAAAAAATTATTTCGAGAATATTAAATATTTATTCATAAAATCTAGGGTCTCACAATCTCCCCTCCTTATGGAATTTCGCCCTCAAAATTTACGTACGTACCTGGTATGCCGAAGAGGTGAGGATACCTCGTCAGATTCTAACTCTTGAGGTATAACCTTTGAGTGTTGAATACGATTCTTCTTATCCAAGATTTTAACTGGTAACTCTTCATACGTTAAATCTTCCTCTATCTCGTCTGGTTCTAATTCAATAATGTGTTCCGGGTCGTCCACATATTTACGTAACATCAATACGTTAAAAATGTTATGAACACGCGACATACTTGGCAGTAAAACAAGTCTATAAGCCACAGTTCCTACTCAATCAAGGATTTCCAATGGGCCAATAAAATTGAGGGTTTAAATTTTCTCTCTTCATCGATTCTTACTTCTAGAATAACACCCTCTTGAACCTTTTTCTTCAAATTCATCAGCTCTGAGTATTTAGCTTGAGCAGCTTTAACTTTATCGATTAAAGTCAATTCTACTAGTATATTTGTTATCTTCACGTGGGTTCGTATATTCGCATACGATCTTCTACTCAACGCGTCAGCTACCACGTTCGCTTTTCCATGATGGTATTGAATGGTACGATCGTAATCTTCAACAGCTCGAGCCAATGTCTTTGGCACATGTTACGTTCGTTTTAGTTGAAGAAATATTTAAGGGTTTTAGAAATGGGGTTTTGTACTGGGGTCAGTACAAAATTCAATTTCACGCTCTAAGGTAGGCTAGGAAGTCTTCAAGAATACGTCAAAAAATTTATTAACAATAGAAATATCATTCACAATTATGACTCTCATCCAAGACTTGGATAACACATCACATTGATACCTATCAACTTGCCATCGTTATTCACAACGTCCCCGATGGAAAGTCTGGCTTCGGTGCATTCCACACAAGGAAGTCAACAATGAAAGGATCGGGGCTCTTTACTTATGGATTGATATGACAGTGATTAACTTTAGTGGTTTGGTTGCTTGAATTCGCAAAATAGGTTGGTTAGGAATATGAAAGATAACAACACGAAAAGCATGATGAGTAATTAACCAATCGATTTCAAAAAAATCATATCAAAGGCAAGTATTTTTAAAGAGATAAGATCGACAGGTAACGTGAAAGTGTCGATTTGAATCAAACAAGATTTATAAACAGTGGAGGTAACGAAGGTTTCTACTAACAAAGTTTCAACCAATAAGTCAAAGTCTAATTTCTCCGAAGTCAAATTTAAACGTTGAGCGCAAGCAAGAGAGATAAAAGAATGGGTAGAACTGGTATCGAATAAGGTATAGACTTTGCAAGAGTTTATGATTAACTTACCCATAATAACCTCGTTCGGGTTCCTCAATAAACGCTCTCACTTAAACTACCGGCTTTGACTTGTCTGGGACTTCCTTTGGCGTCACTATCCCAGCTGGACTTGACTTCACCATACGACAAAATCTAGCTAGGTGACCTTTTCTTCTGCAATTAAAACACGCTTTGGGTTGCTACGTACAATTTGGATGGATGTGTACCTCCTGTTCGCATTTGAAACATACAATTGGTGGTCGTTCTCCTTCCTTGAAAACGAGTGTTGGTGTTGTTGTCTTTCCATCGTTGTTGAACCTTTGCTTCTTGAAATTTCCACTTCTATTATCTTGGCCATGATTACCACCGAAGTGGTTACCATTTCAAGCATGATAATTTCCTCCACGATGGTTATCATTGTTCCAATGATCAATGCCCCAGACGATTTATTATTATCGTGTTCTTTGGTCATTACCTTTTTGGTTGTCTTTGACTCATCATCGCGCTCCAATAACTGAGCCCTATTCACAACATCTGAATACAAACACTGTCACAAAACAAGGGTTAATTAACATATCACATATTATCCCTATACTTTGACCGACCAATTAAATACCAAATAAACTTAGGTAGGTCATACTAGCGAAGGAATTCCCCGTCTCTCCCCTCCTAGTTCTAGTCTCAAATCTTAGCCATGGATCATATCCCTAAGCTTTGATACCAACTGTGACGCCCCCAAAACAGGTATACATCACCCATCTTGAGTCGCCAAATACATGGTACAAAATTCAAATACAAACTTAAATATACAACTGTCGTGTAAAATACGACAAAATATAAACTGAGAGTTTAAAAAAGAATATTGTCTTCTAGACAATATCCACTCTCAATGGAGTCCTCATATACAGTATACAAACTCAAATTCAGTCCTCATTACATTTATTGTAATACTATTTAAAAGAATAGTGAGGACTACTAATGCTATCATCTGGACCGTCACTCCGTTCCCCGACTCATCCCAGCTATATTCTCATTTCCTGAAGAGAATACTGAAAGAAAGGGTGAGCTCAACTAGCCCAGTAATACATATTATGACTAAGATAATGCAGAATAAATTATCATTAGCCTTCAACAATGTTAAACTGATAAAATACAATAGACATCAAGTTTAACGGCAGCGGAACAAGCAATCCATTAAAAGAGTTAAGTAGAGAATAAAATCTACTATCTTCTATGATTTAAAAAGTTTTTTCATCAACTTAATCGCTGAGACTCAGCTTAATAAATAATCCACATCATCAAATCATCCCTGCACTACAGGCCAAGGATATTATTTAGTATCACGACCACGAATTATCCATGCACTACGGGCCAAAGATAATTGTGTTTTCATCAACGGTCCTGATCATGCCATAAAACAATTCATCTTTGCTCCCTTGGCCGAAGAGAATCCATAGCCATAATCATACCAAAAACTGTCCATCAATGCACTACGGGCCAATGATGACTTTTTCCACATCATTTGTAACATTATGGTCATGATTATACCGAATAATCCCTGGTCATAATCATACCAAGTCCATCTATGCAATACAGGCCACGGATGACTTTCAACATAATATAAACATGAGGATGATGACAATGATATAAGAATTCAATAAAACAAGTTCAAGAATTAAATTATCCAGGAACTAATAACATCCAAAATGTCAACATGATACTTCTTTGTAGAGTAAAATTCAAGAATAATGTTAATGCACCAAAAATAATTTGGACAGAAAAGAATTAATTTTTCGTCGTGAATAGTACCCCGTGAATAGTACTTCAGGAATAGTACCTCGTGAATAGTACCTCGACATGAAAAGTACTCCAAATACCCGAGTGAATAATATTCGGGTGAATAGTAATTTTGGTGAATAGTAACCCGTGAATAGTACTTCGGCATGAAAAGTGCTCCAATAATACGAGTGAATAATACTAGAGTGAATAGTAACTTGAGTGAATAGTAACTCAGAATCGAAAATACCAAATAAAATGATATTTCATGGCGAGTATAGAAGTCAAAACTTTAACCAATTGAGTATAATTAAGAATGGAATAACAAAAGAAATCACCAGTACGCGGCAGATTTGATATATGCGAGTTATTCCAACGAATAATAAATAACGGAACCAAGTCAAAGTAAAATGCGCCCGACAAGATATTCCAACAAAATAATAAAGAATGGAATTTCAATGTAAATCACCATGCATGCGATGACGTTGCATGTATGAGTTATTCAACAAAATAATAAAAAAAGCGAGAACCGTGTCAAAGAAATTTGCATCGACGGGATGTTCCAATGAAATAATAAAGACGAAAGCAGTCCGGCGTAAAATGCATGATAGGATATTCCAACGAGTAATAATAAAGATGGAACCGAGTCCGGCATAAAAGCGCATGCATGGATATTCAACGAATAATAAAGAATGGAGTAACAATGTAAATCAAATATGCATGCGGTACATCATCATATGCATTTATTCCAACGAATAATAATAAATAACGGAACGGTCGGTAATTTTGCAAGCGATGGATGTTCTAATGGAATAATAAAGATGTAACCAGTGTCAAAGCGTAAAACGCATGCATGATGGGATATTCAAATGTAATAATAAAGACGGAACCAGTCCCACGTAAAATGCATGTGAGCGAGGATATTCCAATGTAATAATAAAGAATGGAATAACAACAGAATTTCAACATGTATGCGGTACTTAGCATAGACAGGTTATTCTAGCAGAATAATAAATAATGGAATAACAGAAGAATTTCACCAAGTATAGGGTAGTCCGCATATACAGGTTATTCCAACAGAATAATAAAGAATGGAATAACAGAAGTTCTCTTCATGAATACAAAAGGAATAATACACCTTAGCTCAAAAGAAGACTAGATAATGGAATAGTGAGGCAACAGGCTTCTCTTCTTCTTTTTCTCTATAGATTTCTCTCTATAATAATGGCTCTAAAGCTTTAGTGAATTGGTGAGAAATGAAGGAAGAATGAGCTTCTATTTATAAGAAAACATAGTTTCGATAATTGCACATTTTGGGGCTCGAAAAATTATAGTACAATACCTCCAACTTTTCTTTCATTTTTAATTTAGTCCTGCAAGTATTATCAAACTTGCACCACCTCCCCTAATAGTAAATCATGTGAATCAATAGTAAATCATGTGACCCAATAGTTCTAGACATGTGAAAATATGAATTACAATATAGTACCTCCATCTATATTTCAATCTTTAATTTAATCATGCAAGTATTATCAATCTTGCGCCAACTCCCCTAATAGTATAAGAATGTGATTCAATAGTACAAACATGTGAACAAATAGTTATATAAGCATATGAATTAGTAGCAATTAATTGCTCATTTATCCGATAAATTACCCGATTTATCAATATAACCCCCATACATCAATTATCACTGGAGTAGATGTCGATTTCAATTAACACCAATAATCCCAACACAATGGAACTATCAAATTCATCTTTAATCAACATGAACTTATTCATCATTAATATTATAACTCACAATATTTAACAACCAGGTCGTTCCCAGGAAAGAGGGGGCTTTCCAAGAAGGATTTTTCCCTATTGGCGCGCAATTAGGTGACCAAACCTCTCCTTGACAAAACTTCTAGACATTGTAAATATTGTAATTTAATAATATGAACAACTTTGTCGTCTCAATTATTGATTTAATAATATATCATATAATGCAGATGATACTGTGACAATAATCGAACCAATAATATGAGAGATATGATGCAACAATTATCATAGTAATAATTGAGTATAACCGAGTAACTTCTCACGTAAGCATCAATAATCAATACCGTTAACTCTTACTATGCAACCACGCGCATTATTCTTTGTACTTTTACTACTGAGTAGTTCAACAAGATAATTCGGTAAAACTTCAGCCGTTATTTTCATAAATATATTTTTGTCGTTTTCTCATTCCGATAATAATTCCGTTATGGGGTCCACCAATGATTGCGTCGTTTTACGAATATTCCTTGCTAAAACGAATATTCCCCGACCAATCGAATATAATATAACAACTTGCATACTTTGCAAAATTTATAAATACTACCCACAACTATAACATTATATCAAATCCACACCATAATATTTAAAAAATTATTTTAAGAAAATTAAATATTTATTCATAAAATCTGGGGTCTCACATAGATGTTTGCATTAGTAGTCATCACTATTCTGTGAAATATTGTGATAATAAATGTATTGAGGACTTATTTTGAGTTTGAATACTGTCTAGAAGACAATATTTGTATTAAAACTCACAGCTCAAGTGGTATATTTAAGTTTGTATTTGTATTTTATACCATGTATTTGGCGACTCAGAATGGTTGATGTATACCTATTTTGGGGGTGTCATAGTAGATTAAAATTTTGAGGATGAAATTCTGTGAAGAAGGGGTGAATGTGATGACCCGGGTATGGGTGTGGTTTTAGAAATTCCGAGGATGGAATTTTTATAAATGGGGAAGGATGTGACAACCTGGAAAATCGGATTGTCCAGAATTTGAGATTTAAAGAATTAGTTATTAATAAAAAGAATTTTTATTAATAATATTCTGTGCTATGTGTTTATTAATCATTCTAGAACCTAGGATGATTAGAATGCGGGAGGATTCTGGGTACGAGCTAGACTGAACGAATAAGAATTTTCAAGACGAAAATAAAATATTTTCCGGGAGCAAAAATATTTTTGGGAAAAAAGACGAAATAGGCACTATTCACCCGACGAAACCCTAAAGGTTAGGGTTTGAATAATCCAAGCCTTTCCGAGAGTTCGGTATGTCGAAATGACATTCTGTTGAAAGATTTGACGATAATATATCGTGAAAAGTTAAGTAAGCCGATAATAAATTTTCTCAAAAAACGTGCAGAAATCGGACGAAATAAAAATGATAAAAAGTACCGTGAATAGTAATTTAGGGGTGAAATGACTATTTTGCCCCTATCTTTAAAAATCTATAAAAGGAAGCTTAATTCCATTTGTTGGTGATTTTGAAAATACCAACATTTGACAGAGAGAGAGAGAGTTCGGATGAGGAAGAAGAGGAAAAGGAGGAGGAAAAGCTTGCTCGTGTGTAAACTTTGTCCGACGAAAGAAGATTAAAGGAGAAAGGTAATCCGAAACTTTGTCTCATATAGTTTTTCTTTAAGTTTTCTATGTTTAAAACATAGCTTAATGAGAATAAGAGTAAAAGATGTTAAGAATGATTTCATATGGTTGAAATCATGAGAAAATGAATAAATAAGAATTTGAATTTATGTTATAAATTTCTTAAGGAAGTATAAGTTTCGTAATGAATTTGAGCGATCTGAATGAATCATATGAACAATTCGGTGAAATAAGTAAGGAATAGTGTTTTATAACATCAAATTCCAAGAAAAAATGAAATCGTAATCAAATATCGATTAGCAATGAAGAACGAACGAAGAACACGAAGAACACGAATAACGTTGTTGATGGACAAATTTAAAACCATCGTAGTATAATTATTGTTGATGGAAAAGTTAAAACCATCGCGTATAAGTTAGTTTCTTATTGCTTGGTTAGGAATGGTAGAAACGTTCATGAAGAACGAATTAAAACTTAGCAATAATGAAGTTATGGCAAAAATTTCATAAAAGACAAACGAGAATTAGAAAGTGTGTTAATGAACCCGAAGGTGTAGGGTTTAATAAAAATATAAGAGAACATAGAAAACGTGAGTCGTGGACTCGAGAACGAACAAGTTCCGAGTTCGGATGACCGAATTACGGACAAATGAATGAAGAACGTTAATAACGTAAAATGAATGAATGATGAAGATTAAGCCAATCGAATGGCCTGTTAACAGATTTAAAATGAAGTTGTGTCCAAGGGGGATTGAAGTACGTAAGATAAAGAAGAGAATGGCTTTGGAACAACCTTGTTCAGAGTTATAATGAAGAAGTTATGAGATCGGGAAGTAAGCGTCTCAAACTGGATTTAGCACTTAGAAAATTTTCTGAGTTTAGTGCCTGGCGCCGCAGCGCCAGCCATGCTTTGGGAGGCGGCGCCACAGCGTCTGACTAGGGAAGTAGACACTGGAGACTCGCACTACAGAGCGAGCAATAGCAAAGGAGGGTGGCGCCGCAACGCCAACCCGAGAAGAAAGACACTGCTGCGCGAGAAGAAAGAGGGGATCCAGCGCCGCAGCGCCGGTGCAGGGCAAGGCCCAGTGATGAGCTTTTAACTTCTCAAATCCTTGGGGAAGTGTAACGAAAGGTAATGAACGTGTAGATCATGAAAGGTAACACTTAGACAAGTAAATTAAATCTTTAGTAAAGGTTGAACGGAAAGATTAAACAAGATTAAAAGATAAAGAATGTAAACACGGGTTACAGAACCGATATCCGGGGACCGTAGTCATGATAAAAAAATGTGGGGATTGCTATGGTTATGATTCCTTAGAAGTTGGTTGATGAGGGTAATGAATAACATTTCAATGTTATGTTGTGGTAATGAGAGATAACTGTAAAGCGAATAGACGTTGTGAACGCAATGTTGTTCCGATGAACGATCGGTCTTAGCATATAGCGAACCATATGGCTTCGACATTAATAAAGAGTAATGAACATGGGGTTCATGTAATGGATAATGAAAGTATTAAGTAAAATATGAATTATCAAGAAAGTCGTAATAAACGGTAATAAGATTAATGAAAGCCGAATGTGAGTCGGATAAAGAATGAATCCTGAGGTATGGCATTTAGTTGCCAAAAAGCCATAAGGAATAAGAAATGTACTTAACGAACATTATAGTTTAATGGTTTAGATAAGTTAAGATAGGTTTAGGTTGTGGTATAATCGTAACCTTTGATGGTTGACATATGGGAGGTGGGCTAAACAATTCATTCAGAGAGCGAAGGTATATACAAAACTGGCAACCGATCTAACTCACTATGATAACAGTGTAGATGAGACAGGAACTTGTTTGTTGGTTGTTTGTGGGATACCACTCAGAGTACCATATGGACTACTAGTAGAGACGCGATGTGTGCTGAGTCCTAGATAAGTTATAAGAAGAAGATAAGAATATAAATCATCAAAGATGATGAACGTATTGAGTAAGACATCTCCGTATGTTATGAAGTCGTAAACTGGTAATGAAAGTTATCGCGTAAACTTAGGTTGCAAGAACGCAAACCCTAAGAAGTAAAGTTAAGTAAACCAATGTGTAAGTCAAGTATATGACTAATTGGTGTATGTGTTATTTCCTTATGTGTTTTATAGGGATTGGAATGAGCGATTCGAAGATAAGTCATGGTACATGCGTAAAAGTTTCCTAACTTCATTCATATTTTATATGAATGCTAGTTTCTTAAACTTCTCAGATGTTGAACTTGAGAAGTTCTGTCTATGTGCGAATGTGAGATATTTGTACAATGTGTTAGAACGTATGAGGCCTTGTGCCACAATGTGAACACTTCGGTGTTTTTATGAGATGAACAGTTCCATGATTGAACTGTTCAATATGAGAATGTTTTGTTTATACATGAACCGTTATTGTTAAGTCTGTGCTAATGATCCTAGCTAGACATGATGTGTATGAAAAAGGTAGAAGAATGAAAGTATTTAAAAGTGAATGTGACTAATATTTTAAAATGATAGGAATCAGATTTATTCCTATTATTCAAGCTACTTCATAACCTTTGTTCGGTTATCGAAGTTCTAAAGGAATGTTGGAATTCTTGAAGTTGTTTGTTCAACTGTTATGACTTGCTAGGCAATTGAATGCTCACACTTGCTTTAAATGAAAAACATTCTCAGCATACGAGTAGAAGAACTTAAGGATTATGTAAAGATTAAGCTGATCGGTATCTAGAAGAAGTGCTCTTCATTAGATGAATGAGCGTGAAGATCAAGTGAAGACTAGTTAATTAAACTATAAACTAGTTTGATGAACTATTATGTATCTTTGGTGGCGGATGAAAGTCACTCGTGTAAGATGTAAAGAATAATGTAATTATCATTATTTGTAATGAATAAGGTTATAAGGTATTAGAACCTGGGAACTGAGAATGTATGTTATTATATTTACTATATAATGATGTATGTTTTGAAAAATGATGTACTCATGACACACAAAATTCGGGTGTGAAGATAGACAGGATTTCGGGGCGTGACAACTTAAAACTATGGGTTTATCACATATTATGAGAACAACACCATGTAGATAAATTAAAGCCTTTAGTAAATGAATACTTTTATTAATAAACTAATAAGATTGTTACAAAGTATATGCTTTATCATCAACATGATTGGCTTGTGTGCATACTACTTTCTATCTCCCACTTGTACTAAAGCCAATCGTCGTGGTATCTCATACCCTTACTCTCTAAGTGACGATTATCCTGTTGTTGGATAAGTTTTAGTAAATGGATATGTAATGTTGTTCTTGAGAGCCTACTATCTCTATAGTGATTTCCCATCTTTCAATGATTCCTATAATCAAATGAAAGTGCCACAACACATGTTTAGATCCAAGATGAGACTTAGGAATTATTCCTAGTTCTGTAATGAACTTTTCATCTAAACAATCAACTTGCAGCTTCATTTACAACTATATAATTTGACTTTATCACTAAACCAGGAACTCTTTACTGTTTAGACCCTTTCCAATTCACTGCACCATCGTTCAAGGTAGCACCTTACTCTAAAATGGATTTACTGTCGTTTTGGTCAGTTTGAAATACTTAAGTCTATTAAGCCCTCTAGTTTTAATTCAGACCCACCATGAATATGATCACATCCTTACTGCCAGTTAAGTACTTTAAGATGTTTTTCACTGTCTTATAGTGATCTTCTCTAGAATGTGACTGATCAACATCAGGTCTCATACATTTCACTGCATATATGATATTTACTCATGCGATCTCTCATTTAAGAGTATGGGAATTATTAAAAGAGATACACTCCATAAGTCATCAACATGAGACATCTCTAGGAGTTTTCCATGATAAATGACTTTAACATCAAATGAATATACGTTCCTTGGGTTAAGCCGAGCATCCTTTTAAATCTATCTATATAGATTTGTATTTCTAATTTAGATACTCTTCCCAAATCATTCATAGAGGAATGTTTACACAACTTAATCTTTACTGATTATAGCATTGGTATGTCATTCCCAATCCGTACTATATCAGCATATAATACTAGGAATGTCACGGCGCTCCCATTGACCCTTTTGTACACACTAGGTTCATTCTTGATTTTGATAAAATCAAACTCTTTTTATTATCTCATCAAATCGAATGTTCCATTTTGAGAAGCTTGCTTCAATCCATTTCTCTGTGTGTCTACAACTCTTACCTCATTGTATGTAACTGGATCATCATTTTCTATGATGCATACCTCTTAATCATTATCTATGATGAATCCATACCTTCTAGGTATCTTCGGTACTATTCCATATTTATAATTCAGTTGTGGTACAATAGGTCTATCTACAGGTTCCTCTTATTTGACTTATAGTGCTTTGTAGTTCTTGAACTCTTTAAGATCTATTATCCTCCCACTAGCCCCTTCAATGATAAACACCATTATCTTAGAAGGTAGATTATGTCGTAATAAACGCCTTTAGCTAAGTAGGATTATAAAACATATACCCTAAACTTACTTTAGGATGTCCCATAAATCTGCACTTGTCAAATCTTGTCCCAAACTTATCCTTTTCAAACTTTTTCACATAAGCTGGACAACCCTTTATCTTAACATACTTAAGATTATGAATCCTCACTGTCTATAACTCTTACAGAGTCTTGGGGTCAAATTTTGAGGTTACCTTTTAGTAGATATGCTGTTATTTCTAGGGTATGACCCCAAAAAGAATACTAAAATCTCGGTAAATTCAATATGGACCGCACCATGTCCAACAAGGTATGATTTTTTCTTTCAGATACATCAATCAATTATTGTGTATTAGGAGATGTCTATTGTGAGAAAATCATTTGAGATGATCTAGACACTTATTGCACAAGTATTTAATCCTTGATCTAATCGAAGAATTCTAATACTTTGCCAATTAGTTTCAGTTTTGAAATCTTTGAACCTTTCAAATGATTCAGACTTGTATTTTAGCAAATAAAAATATTCAACTATTTGAATAATCATTTCCTTTTTTTATACTAATTTGTTCAATTTACAAAATTATTTTCACGTAAGTCAAGTATACAAAATCCATTAAGTAATACTTCAGTTCTATACAAAACATTATCATTATAAATAGAACAACAATTGTTCTTAAATATAATACCAAAAGTTTTGTTGTCTAACAATAAAATGGAAATAATTTTTTAACAGGAACAGAAATACAATAACATCTTATTGACTTAATAGACTTGCCCGTAGGCTGTACTAGACTATAAGTTCCTATGGCGAATGCAGCAACCTTTGCTTCATTTCCCACCATAGGATTACTTATCTTTGTTTAACTTTCTACTTCTTTTTGGTTTCTTCATAAATCTATATTTATGGGAACCAAAGCTGGTATCCAATACCTAAGTAGAACCTTGACTTAAAGAAAAATTTATTTCAATCATGAATAAAACTATATTTGTAACCAAAGCTTCACTAAGTTTCTTCTGGTTAGCCTCTGCAAGATACTTCTCGCAGTTTCTTTTCTAATGTTCAGGCTTATTGTAGTGGAAGCAAACTCCTTTGCTATTCGTATCAGTTTTGTTTTTATTATCCTTTGTTTTTACCTTTTCGATTTACATTCTTTGAATCTTTCTTCTTTTCAGAAGATCCTTTAGCCCCAACCAGTATGACTTAGTTTTTCTTGGTTGTAAAGTGACTCTCAACATTTTCAACATGTTAAGCAAATCTGCGAGACTAATATTTAGCTTGTTCATATGAAAAATTCATAACAATTGTGAGAAGGAGTCTGTAGTGACTGCGGGATCAAATCTCGGCTCAATCCTCCATCCATGACAAAACCCGTTGTCCTAATTGTTTAATCAAATTGATCATGTTAAGGACTATTGTCTATACTGTAGTGTCATTGGTCATTCTAGATCGGAAGAGCTCTTTAGATATCTAATATCTATCAGTCCTACTTTCCTCAACATCAACTTCTTGATGTGGAGTATAGTAAGAGCATCCATAGTTTCATGCTGACGCTGAAACTCGTTACTCATAGATGCAAGTATGATGCATTAAGCCAATTATGCATCATCTTTCCACTTTCTAAAAGCATCAATCTCTTCCTCAGAGGTATTGTCTGCAACCATTGCAGGGATAGGCATATTAAGGACATAGGATAACTTTTCAGCCATGAGAACTATTCTTAAATTCCTTAACCAATCCGTTTAATTCGGTCTGGTTAATTTAGCATCTAATATGCTACACAGTGATAGTAATTTTAGATATTGTAAAATTCTGTAAATGAATTTATTATTTAACAACATTATATCAAACATTCTTTTATTAATTACCAAAATAATTTAGGTCTTGTTTTAAATTGGTATCTCCCACTATTTCCTTTAAACTATATTACCCTCACTTATATAGTTCGGAAAAATCTAATTAAAGATTTGCTAGTGAGAATAAGGATCCCATTTCAAATGTATATAGCCTTGTGGTGACACAACAAACTATATTTAAATAAATAGGTAAACAACTGTGACGCCCCCAAATCCGGGTCTCTTCCAACCCGACAGATGGTGCTACACGGTACTACCATTCATTCATTCATTCACCTGAATAGACACAAAAGGACTAATATAACTTCTATATATCCAAAATAATATTACATTTCCCAAGTTCTTTGTAACCCATTCGTTTGTTCTTGTCATAATATCAAATATATTACAATCGTTCACCTATACTATTACATAATTAATCTAAGGGTTAAATCTTAGCCTTTCCTTTGTCCTTGCCCGAGCCTTCGGTCCGCTCGATCTTGGTTGTGTTCATATGGTTCAAGCAAGAGTGAGCATGACTAGCTCAGCAAGTACTACAATTCTAATAAACAACATGCTTGAAACATAGAACTCATATATCTTCAATAACTGAACAATAGTTACGAAGTACTATCGATAATTCAAAATAGTACTTCTTTTCCTTCAAAACGTTTTACACAACCATACTCAGTAGAATAACAATTATGGCTCAAGTCTATGAGCATATCATAAGTTCTTTTGAAAAGGATAACCCGACACTAAGTCCGTAAGTCCGTATATAGCTTACGAGCACTTACGAGTGATCATTTCATAGTACTTTCTATGTTGATCGACACTACATTCATTAAACGCGTGTATGCGTTTAAGTTGTGGCAACCTCACGTGCACAATAGTTAAACGACAAAAACATTTTAGCATACTTGGTCTTCGATTGAAAACCATGCCAATATAACTTGGTAACATTAATCATGCTTGATAGATTCATAATATAAGTCTTGCCGAAAGAATTGGCTTTAGACTTCATCGTTAAAAACTTTATGTGAAAGAATACATGAATTACACAGCTTGTCCAGACTGAACTGGAACAAGGGTTAGAATACTTGCCTTTAGCGTCTGTTTACTGATTAACACATGTACACTTTAAGTCTATTCTACAATACATAATCATATAACGTACCACATTAGGTATTATATAATCAAGTATGTATACTATTATATCTTACCCTTCATCTCAATGTAAATCCTAACTTAGATTAGATTATTTAGGGTTTAAACTTTCATTACGTCATTCACATTCCGCTCATCTTCGATTGATTATTAACTCTTAATCAACATGCACTAGTGTCTTACAAGTACCTTACAATGTCTTAACCATGTTATGATTACATCTTAATTCATTACTAACAAGTTCTCTTTTCTTCTACACTTGAAACTATTCTTCACTATCAAATTTCTTGGACTGGCACAGCGGCGCCAAGAATTACTCTGTGTCTCGCACTGTGGTGCGAGTTAGCAGTGTGCAAGGGTTTGGCCTCGTGCTGCGGCGCGGGCCTTTTAGACTTGGAGTCGCGCCGCGGCGTGGACTCTGTGCCTCAGACAATTTATGCAGTTTTTAAATTTTTAAGAACTTCCCGGAAGCATAAGTTCTTCATTTTAAGTCCGAATTGGTCCGTTCAAAAGCCTACAGTTAAAAAATTTCATAATCTACACGTTCTTACAAGAATTTTATCTATTTGACTTCGTTTGCTAAAATTTCACCTATGAGTTCATTTTTATCGAAAACGATAAACGTTCGTGAACGTTCAACGCTCGTTTCTTCGTTTCAAGTCAGAATCCGATCATTTTCAAGTCCGCGACTCTATAATGACCAATATGACTTGTCTCCATCGAAAACCAACGTTTTTGACTTCAAACACAAAATACGACTTCCATTCTGAGAATTTCACGAATTCGACGATAATCGTCCAATCGTGTGAAGTCCGTCAAATCTTCATTACTAAGCGTTCTAAATGGATTTTAACCAACATATAATCAATATAAGTTACTTATTAACCAACTTATAATCAAAGTAGGTTTTGACTCATTCTCATAAGTCATGAACTTATTCAACTTATGAACTATAAATCTTCATTGAAAAACATGACTTATTAACAACTTAAGTCCTTCAATCAAAGTTCTCATGCTATAATCAACATACTAATCATCATATGACAACTTATGAAAAGTTCTTCATGGCTCTAGCAACTTATTAATGTTCAAGTTGCTTATTCAACTTATTCGGCTTAAGTTCATTCCTTATTAACTTATTACATGATCTTAGCATACATGTTCATTAATAACACTTCCCTTATCAACCTATTCTAATAGAGATGAAAGAATATTGAACACAAGATCAATACCTTTGAAGTCTAACTTCTTCTTCTTGGAAATCTAACAAAAGAAGCTTTGGCTTAAAAGTGCTTATTTGCTCTACCAAATAAGTGGCTTATATTTGAGAGGAAAGTTGGATGAAAATAATAACCCTCAAAATGAAATGAAGCTCTTGTATTTATAGGCAACTAAGGTTAGGGCATTTTAGACATTAAATCACCCACCTCCTTATTACACCTCCTCATTTTCACCTCCTCAATCATCCACCTCCTTACTATTCATTGTGTGCTCATCACTTCACTTGCTCACCACACATTATGTTTGCCCATCAAGCTTACCCATTTCCTACTTGGTTTGACCCATGGATCATGGCTAAATCATTGGGCTTTGATAATTAATCTAGCTTCTCTCTTAATGGGCTCATGCTACAATAGTTTGGGCTGATGATAATCAAACACTTGGGCTTGATGATCACATACATTGGACTTCTATATTAGACTATCAATCCTACAAGTCCATTACCTTAAATTATATAACTTAACCTTTATACCCCATGTATAATCTTCATATACTTACTCGTATATTAATTAAGTAATATCGTTACCTCATTCTTCATACATAATAGTACAGTACATGCTATTATACTTACATTCTTTACTTTCATATAATGTATACACATTATATAATCACAACTCTCTTCCTTTAACGCTTAATAACCTAACGTTCCCAAATTAAGTCCGCATGCGAAATATTACGTTTTCCATACTTAGGTTATTATTATATAATCGATCTCACCTCGATATTATAACGTTACGTATTTCTCGGAAGTTCAAAAATAATTCCCGAGCAGAAATCGATGAATAGTATTTTTCGAAAAATTTCTCGGAAAACATTTATTTTCGTTTTAGAAATTCAAACACTTTAATTCTCCCACGTAGTTAAAATACTACGACCTTTATTTTCGTTCTGACGTTTCTAGGTTATAGAACGACCTTCATCTTCTCAACACGCAATAATAATAAATAATATTATTTTATTCATTATTAAAAGTAATTACAAAATATTTAATTTTCCGAGGTTTTTACAACAACTCTTGTCAATTACATCATCATGTAACTCCTTTTATTTTGCCTTTTAGATTATTTTGATCAAGTGGTGGCACATCCAAATAAAAATTATCTAAGTTAAGTCCAACCTAGCACTTCTATATATTCAAAAAATAAAAATATTGTCCTTGTGGTGACATAACAAAATAATATTGTTCAATTTTCTTTATAAGCGTTAAATGTGATAAATTAACATCTTAAATAATTAATACTTGCCTTGTGGTGACACAACAAACTCATATTAAATATTTAGTACTCTATTAATTTTATCATGTTACAAAGCAATGTTCGATATTCTAAATATCTTTGAACGGTTAGGACTTAATATAAAATATTTGAGGGATTTGTTACTAATTTGTCTCATCTTGTTTAGCGCACATGCACACACACACACAATTATATATATATATATATATATATAATATGCATCATATTAATTAACATGCAAAGCATGTTTGCATAATATATAATATATATAGTATAAGCATGCACATATAGAATACTATATTTTACCCGGATTAATTATAGACTTTATTCTAGTTTGGTTCACTAGAGCAACCAAGTGAACCAAGAGGTCAAATCTATGGTGAAAAAAAATAAATTTAAATATAACTATTACATTTAAACCTAGGGTCCATTACAAACGGGTCTTTAAGCGTTCTTTGCTCCTTCATCTCCAATTCTTTAAAATTAATTCTAACTATTCATATTACCAAACTATTTAAAATAAATAGAAACCTTGATCAGCAATCAAGGGGAAGTACATAGGAGGGAGATAGAATTTACATTAAGAAAAATTAGAGAAGACAAGATACGCAGACCCCATTTAATAAAACCCATACATTCATGCATTCAACTAAAATAAAATCCAATCACATTGGTCAATAGTCCATAATCAATCTCATTCATTAACATGCATATTAACATATGCATCAATAATTAATATTCATGTCATGAATAATAAATCCATTCCATATATGCATCAATATCAATTTAATGGGCAATTTCAAATTTATTAAAATTCCAATGTTGAAATAAAATAAACTCCTTTATTTTAATCAAAATTTAAATCATAATAAATTTCTTTATTTTATTTTATCCAAAAAAATAAACTCCTTTATTTTTTAATCAAATTCCAAATCAAAATAAACTACTTTATTTTAATTAATAAGAAATCCAATTTCAAGTACAAAATAAACTCCTTTATTTTAACTTAAAATTGTTAAAAAAATAAAATATGTTGGATCCTATTCCTTATCAAAATTAAACATCTTTAATTTTAGGAAACATAGAATCTTATTCCATATGTGAATAAACTCCTTTATTTTAGGAAATATGGAATCCTATTTCATATGTGAATAAACTCTTTTATTCAAGCTAACGTGGAATCCAATTCTAAATTAATATAAAACTCTTGAATAAACTCTTTTATTCAAATGAACGTGGAATCCAATTCTAAGTTAATATAAAACTTTTGAATAAACTTTTTTATCCAAACGGACGTAAATCCAATTCCAAGTAAATATAAAACTTTTGAATAAACTCTTTTATTCAAACGGACGTGGAATCCAATTCTAAGTTAATATAAAATTTTTATTTTAATCATATTCCAATTCAAAATAAACAATTTATCTTAATTGAAATAAATATTAAAATTTAAAAAAATTCAGAATCTGGTGTCAGGTAAATTGCGGTCCAGAATAGGCTGGAGAGAAGCGCGAGCAATGCCGTCGTCATGAGCACGAAAGGAAAATAATTTTTTTTTACCTAGAAAATTCAATCAAATCCCATATCATACATACATGGAATCATCAAGATCGATAATTAGCACAAAGTTAGGCTCTGATACCACTGTTGGGTTTGTATATAGCGCAGACATGAAATCAAATTACACAAAAGGTGCGAAAAGGCGATAAAATAGGAATTTAAAAATTTTATACAAACCCATCACAAAGATCATACTATGTGCATATTTATAACAATCAATAGGAAAGAGATGGAGAATAGATTCATATCCTTGTAGAAACTAGCTTTCTCGGGTACGAGTTTACCTCCAATCCTTTTCGCGTTCAACTTGAATCCACCGGGTTTGATTCCTTCCTTTAATCAATGTTAGCCACTCAAGTGTTTGGCCTCTAGAGGTGATCCACCAAGGAAGAACAAATATTCATGAAGATGGGTGTTTGGCAAAGCCCTAGTTTTCTATCTCTATAGAAAAATAGCATACTCTCCAACTATTAAAATCACGTATATATTTTCCATACTGATATCTGATATAAAACTCCTCTTATAAAGATATTAGTTAATCTTTCTAATCTAATTAGAAATTAGGGTATTATTTAATTAATTAAATTCCTTTATTTAATTAGGCTCCCAAATCTTATTAGGGATAAATAATTAAACTCTTTTAATTAATTTACCTCCTAATCTTATTAGGAATAAAAACGAGTACTTATATTAAATTAATTTCCAAACTCCTTTAGGAATTAAATAATAATAATAATAATAATAGTAATAACAATAATAAGACTCCTCTTATCACTACAAGAAAAAGCTTTATTTCTGACGGAATTATTGTCGACTAAACATATTCAGTCGACGTTAATATAAGACTGACCGAATATTTAGTTGACATTAATTCAGTTGAAATTATGTATCCTCGACTGACATCAGTCGGATTTAAGATCTTCTCCTTGACGCGTGGTTTCCCGCCAGCGCGAATATATAGTCGACAGAATATGTGCCATCCTCGATTGAATAATTCGTCGAGGTTATCATAACGTCGACAGAAGCAACCTCGACGGAAGTTCATCGGAAATAAACCTAAAAAAACCCTTCGCCTTCCTTGCGCCCTCTCATTTTCATTTCCCTCTCTATTTCTACATTTCCCTCTTTATTTCTCTAGACCACTGATCTCTCTCTCTCTCTCTCTCTCATACGCCCGTCCCAACCCCCTCTCCACCGTTCCCCCCCCACCCCCGCACCCCCCTCCCCCAGGCCGTGTCGTCCCCCTGCCGCGACCCACCACCTTCCTCAGACCCCCACCCTCTCTCCCCTGTCGGCGTCGTCCCCCCACCCTCAGTACATCCCAGTGAGTCCCAAGACCCCACCCCACCCACCCTCAAGTACCCCCACTCCCAAACCCTTCCCCGATACCCCCACCCCTCTCCCCAGGACCCTGACTCCCTGTCCCGGTACCACACCCGCCAAAGACCTTCGCCACGGCCAATGGAGATCATCACCACACACTTAGACTCTCTTCTTTTGTAATTTTCTAGGTATTGAGTATATATATATTATATATATGTTAGTAGTATGAAATTTAAATATGAAATTTGTGTATGAATTTGGTATTATAATGTGCAATTGGTCTAAATTTATTTTGTTTTTGGATTGATAATGTATAATGTATATATGAATTCTGTTTTTGGTATTATAATGTATATATGAATTCTGTTATTTGGGTCTAAAATTGGTCATTTACAGCTTCTGTACATGTATAGCATCCATTTTATTGTTTGGTTTTTATAAGACCCCGAATTTTATGAAATGAAAGTATTCAATTTTTATAATTATTATTCTATTTAGTAAATGGTTAAATTGATAAAAGTACAGTAATATGTGTGGTTGCACAGTGGCACACGGTATTGTACAATATCTTTGATTATTGATGCTTACGTGATAAGTCACTTAGTTATACTCAATTATTACTACAGTAATTACTGCATCATATCTCTCATATTATTGATTTGATTATTGTCACAGTATCATCTGCACAATATGTTATATTATTAAATCAATAATTGAGACGACAAAGTTGTTCATATTATTAAATTGCAATATTTACAATGTCTAGAAGTTACATCGAGGAGAGGTTTGGTCACCTAATTGCACTTGATAGGGAGAAATCCATATTGAAAGCCCCTTTTTCACAGGAACGACACGGTTATTAAATATTGTGAGTTATAATATTAATGATGAATAAGTTCGTGTTGATTAAAGATGAATTTGATAGTTCCATTGTGTTGGGATTATTTGTGTTAGTAGAAATCGACATTTATTTTGATAATAATTGATGTCCGGAGATTATATTGTTCAATCGGGTTATTGGGGCACTTTTTGTGTCGTAATACTATTCACGAGTTACTATTCACGAGTTACTATTGAGTCACATTCACTTACTATTAGGGGAGTTGGTACAAGATTGATGATACTTGCATGGTAAGTTAAAATGGAGGTATAGATGGAGGTACTATATTTGTAATTAATTTTTTCACATGTTTAGAACTATTGAGTCACATGATTTACTATTGATTCACATGATTTACTATTAGGGGAGGTGGTGCAAGTTTGATAATACTTGTAGGACTAAATTAAAAATGAAAGAAAAGTTGGAGGTATTGTACTGTAATTTTTCGAGCCCCAAAACGTGCAATTATTGAAACTATTTTTTTCTATAAATAGAAGCTCATTCTTCCTTCATTTCTCACCAATTCACAAAAGCTTTAGATCCATTATTATAGAGAGAAATTATAGAGAGAAAAAAAAAGAGAAGTCTGCTACATTTCTATTCCAGTATCCAGCTTTATTATAAGGTAAGGGATATTATTTGTTGTACTCGTAAGGGGTATTATTCTTTCGTATTCATGAAGAGAATTATTTCTTTCAATACTCGTAAGAGTTGTTATTCCATTCTTTATTATTATGTTGGAATAACTTTGGTTATCACTGATACCGCATATACATGGTGAACTTCTTCTGTTATTCCATTCTTTATTATTATGTTAGAATAACCTGTATATGCAAAGTACTGCATACATGGTGAAATACTTCTATTATTTTGTTCTTTATTATTCATTAGAATATCCTCACATGCATGCATTTTGCGGACTGGTTCCATTATTTATTATTCTCATTGGAATATCCTGCATAATGCGTTACGCCGGACCTTGTTCCATTATTTATTATTACATTAGAATATCCCAGCTTGCAAGTTGATTTCGCTTTAACTTTGGTTCCGTTCTTTATTATTACATTGGAATATCCTGCTTGCGTAAAATTACGCTTTGACACAGTTCCGTTCTTTATTATTCTGTTAGGAATAACCTGTCTGTTCGGTCTCTATCTCATGCATGGTGAATCCTTCTATTATTCCATTCTTTATTATTCTGTTGGAATAACCTGTCTATGTGGATTATCACATGCATGGTGATTGATCCTTTGTATTCATTCCTTATTAAATTATGGAAATGATCTGTTTACGTGGATTATGGAGAAAGTCATAATAAAAGCAAGGGATTGATGAAAACCATGGATATATGTAGTATTAGTAAGTGTTATGATAAGTTATGTTGGTTAATATGTGAAAACATGAAAGTTTCTTAGAAATCACAAAGGATTGAAAAATCAGATTTTGGTGAAAATGGAACATGAAATTCAATTGACCATATCTCCTATTATATTTCAAATTTTTGAGTGTGGTCAAGTTCTATAGTTAGATCTATGAGTCTTATAACTTATCCAAGTGGAATCACTGGAAAAGGTATTGTAGATTTTCGTGTGGACTAATTTTAGTAAAGGATGAAAAATCTGAAAATGCTTAAAAAGCTACTGTCCATATTTTTAAAAGGGCTATTTCGGCCACTTAATTTATGAGAAAAATTCCGGCCTTTTGGGACATGAAAGTATATGGTATAAATAACATCCTCTCCAAAAATGAGCTCATTCCGACTTAAAATGAGCAAGTTATGACCATTTCAATATTTAGGTTTTTCCAATGAAAAATGCTATAACCGGAGTTCTATAACTCCGATGACCATGAAATTTAAACTGGAAGCTCACATTAACATGTGTAAGATCCTGCCAAGATTTGGAATTTCTGGAGTTAACCTTGAGGTAGCTAATTTCTTAAGGAATTAATTAAAAATTGATTTTTGAAAAACAGTAAATGAATTTTAGAAATTCTGAGAAAAATATATGTTCATTATGGGACTATATTCTGCTAAATTCCAGAAAAGAAATATTTTTGGGACTGATTTGGTATTTTTCATGAAAATAGTTTAGTTACGAACATATGAGTTAAATATGTTATGTTAAGTAACAAAGTTGAAAAATAGGATTTTATGGCTTGGAAATCCTATATAAGGTATATGCAGATTTTTGATGAGAGATTTGATCATTGGTGATGAAATCTTATGAGTATGACATTTTTGAATGATTAAATACATTATTTGGTAAAGTGTAAACAATTGAAGTAAATTGTTTATAAGTTTAAGAAGTGATTAAAATATTGTTATAATATTAATAATATTAGATTATGATTTTATTAAGTGATTGATAATATTTGGATAAATTTAAAGTCTTTAATATTTATTCTTGATTTCGTTTGATTAATGCTTATATCATTATCATCATCTTCATGCTTATATTGTGATGAAAGTCGTTTTTGGCTTACGTGCAAAAATGGACTATTGATTATTGGTTTTATAGTTGTATATCTTTGGCTTACGTGCAAAGATGAATTGTTAATTGATAGCTTTGGCCCATAGTACAAAGATGGACAGGTGTATGACATGATCATGACCACTGGTGATACTAACGAATATCCTTGGCCCGTAGTGCAGGGATGATTCGTTGATGAGAATTATTTATTAAGCTGAGTCTCAGCGATTGGTTTTATAGTTGAATATCTTTGGCACGTAGTGCAAAGGTAGACAACTGATTGGTATGATCATTGTTATTACATTTGAATATCTTTAGCCTTTGTGGTAAGGATATTGAGTAAACGTTCTATTAAGCCTCTGTGGCAAGAGGAAACTGTTGATTTACCTGATTATAAATATGAATTGTGAATTTAATTATAACCTGTGGTGGTTCAGGTGAAGACAGGTGATGAGAGTTCTCTTTGTTTTGGGTATAACAAAGAACTGTTGATGAGTATTACAGTGATAAAAATTGATGAAAACATTTTTATATTATAGAAGATAGTAGATATCATGTTCTACTTGACTATTCTACTGGATTGCTTATTCTGCTGCAGTTAAACTTGATGTCTATTATATGTTATCAGTTTAACATTGTTGTAGGCTAATGATAATTTATTCTGCATTATCTTAGTCATAATATTTCTTACTGGGCTTGTTGAGCTCACCCTTTCTTTCACTGTTCTCTTCAGGAAATGAGAATATAGCTGGGACGAGTCGGGGAATGGAGTGACGGTCCAGATGATAGAATTAGTAGTCCTCACTATGGCATGACATGCAATATATAATTGTATTGAGGACCTAAGATGTGTGTGTCGTATTTTATACGTCACTTAATAATTGATTTTGGTGAACAACAATAGGGTGATGAGAATCCGACCCTGAAAGCGTCAAAAGTGCACCGCAGTAAAATGAAGATAACATAAATCTTCTCGTGTCCCTTTGGAGACTTGAAATAATTGCTGCTGTACTTTATATGGCATGTATTAATTTGAGTATGAATATTGTCGTATTATATACGTTACAATATTTATATTGAAACTCATAGTATATATGTCATCGTATTTTGCACGACTGTTGTATAATTAAGTTGTATTTGAATTTATGTACCATGTATCTGGCAACTCAAGATGGGTGATGAATACCTAATTTTGGGGGCGTCATAGTTTTATTTTCTTTTATGTAATTGCAGTGTATATTTCTTCAATTTCAATATTGTATGTTGTATGTTAATAACAGTAAAGTAATTTTATACTTGATATTTCTGACGAAATTTCCCACGAAATTCTGTCAGAATTCTTGAGATGCAAAATCTGTTACTCTAATAACTATTTATTAATAAAATAAAGTTTTATTAATGAAATAAATATAATTTAATATATAAATAGAATAAATTAAAAATAAAATTATTAACAAATAAATAAAACAATAAATTTCATTTAATTTAGTTTATTAAATAAAATAAATTTTAAAAATGAGATAATATAATATAATAAAAAAATAAAATAAATTAAAATAATTAATAAATTAAAATAACATAAAATAACATAAATTAAAAATAAAATAAAATAAAATAAATTTAATAAATTAAATTAAAATTAAATTAAATTAAATTAAATTTAATAATTAATAAATGTTATAAGGTAGTTTAATTTAATTTAATTTAATAAAAAAAATTTAAAAATACAAAATAAAATAAATTAAAATAAAACAAAATAATTAATAAAATAAATTAAATTAAAATAATACATTAAATCATCTCAAAATAATAAACTAAGTAGCATTTGCTTAGTTGGGAAGCAATTCAAAGAGACTGAATATATAAGAATGTTGTCGCGAAAATAAAATAATATACTTTGCAACATAATTAGAAATCCGTTTGACAAGTAGGAGTGAATATCGAACAGTAGTCTCTATAGATTCCAAATAACAATTCTAATAAACTAAGTACCGTTTACTTAGTTTATCATTGGCAAAATAAACTAAATACCATTTGTGACGCCCCCAAAAATAGGTATACATCACCCATCTTAAGTCGCCAAGTACATGGTACATAAATTCAAATACAACTTAATTATACAACAGTCATGCAAAATACGACGACATATATACTGTGAGTATCAATACAAATATTGTAACGTATATAATACGACAATATTCATACTCAAATTAATACATACCATATAAAGTGCAGTAGCAAATATTTCAAGTCTCTAAAGGGACACGAGAAGATTTCTGTTCTCTTCATGAATACGAAAGAATAACACCCCTTACGAGTACAACAAATAATATCCCTTACATTAGAAGAAACTGGATACTGGAATAGTGAGGTAGCAAGCTTCTCTTCTTCTATAGATTTTCTCTCTATAGCTTCTCTTCTATAATTTCTCTCTATAATAATGGCTCTAAAGCTTTAGTGAATTGGTGAGAAATGAAGGAAGAATGAGCTTCTATTTATAGAAAAATATAGTTTCGATAATTGCACGTTTTGGGGTTCAAAAAATTACAATACAATACCTCCAACTTTTCTTTCATTTTTAATTTAGTCCTGCAAGTATTATCAATCTTGCACCAACTCTCCTAATAGTAAATCATGTGAATCAATAGTAAAATCATGTGACTCAATAGTTCTAGACATGTGAAAATATGAATTACAGTATAGTACCTCAATCTATACCTCCATCTTTAACTTAATCATGCAAGTATTATCAATCTTGCACCAACTCCTCTAATAGTATAAGAATGTGATTCAATAGTACACACATGTGAACCAATAGTTATATAAGCATGTGAATTAGTAGCAATTAATTGCTCATTTATCCGATAAATTCCCCGATTTATCAATATAACCCTCAGACATCAATTATCATCGAAATAGATGTTGATTTCCACTAACACTAAGAATCCCAACACAATGGAACTATCAAATTCATCTTTAATCAACACGAAGTTATTCATCATTAATATTATAACTCACAATATTTAACAACCAGGTCGTTCCAAGAAAAGAGGGGGCTTTCCAATAATGATTTCTCCCTATTGGCGCGCATTTAGGTGACCAAACCTCTCCTTGGCAGAACTTCTAGACATTGTAAATATTGTAATTTAATAATATGAATAACTTTGTCGTCTTAATTATTGATTTAATAATATATCATATAATGCGGATATCTTGTGACTTTGTGACAATAATCGAATCAATAATATGAGAGATATGATGCAATAATTCTTCAGAGCAATAATTGAGTATAACTGAGTGACTTCTCCCGTAAGCATCAATAATCAATACCGTGTGCTACTATGCAACCACGCCTATTACTGTACTTTTACTACCGAGTAGTTCAACAGTATTAACGGTAAAACTTCCGTCGTTATTTTCATAAATATATTTTTGTCGTTTTCTCATTTCGATAATAATTCCGTTGTGGGGTCCACCAATGATTGCGTCGTTGTACGAATATTCCTTGCTAAAACGAATATTCCCCGACCAATCGAATATAATATAACAACTTGCATACTTTGCAAAATTTATAAATACTACCCTACCAGAATTCTATAATATTATCTCAAATCCACACCATAATTTTCAAAAAATATTTCGAGAAAATTAAATCTTTATTCGTTCAAAAGAAATTTTGGGATTTTACAATCTCCCTCCTTATGAAATTTACGCCCTCGAAATCCCGGCTTTTATAAATAAAGATGAATTTTTTATAAATATTATTTTTGAATATTATGGAATAAATTTGATATAATGTTATAGTTGTGGGTAATATTTATAAATTTTGCAAAACGTAAGCAAGTTGTTATAAAATATTTCAGTTTGGTGGGGAATATTCTTTTTGGGTTTTGTCTTTGGGAAATATTAAATGCGGCTTCAATCATTAATTATCATTAAAAATCGGACCCCAAGACGGAAGTATTATGAAGTAGTTAACCGAAAAGCGACAAAATTATTTTCTATAAAAATAATGGCGGTAGAATTATTCTGGTTATAGACTTCAAAATAATTAACTAACCCGTGTTGAACTACCCGGTAGTAAATTTGATAAATGTTATAGTTATGGGTAATATGTCTGGCGTATTCTTTTTATTGTATAGTAGCAGCACGATATTGATTATTGATGCTTACATGAGAAGTCTTACTGAGAAGTATTATCAATTATTACTCGATAATTCTTTGCATCATATCTCTTATATTATTGATTCAATTATTGTCACGATATCATCTCATATAATATGTTATAGTATTAAATTATTAATTGAGGCGACAAGTTATAAATGATTAATAATTGTTGAAAGATTAAATATGTGTTGATTAAAAATAAAATGATTTGTGGTAATATTTATTCAATCCTTGATGTATATAAAGAGTGCATTATATGAGGCGTTTGTGGTAAGTTTGATTATTTTATGGGGGCCCATATGTCATCATCTAAGAGTCCATTCGTCAATAGTAATTACCTTTGTGAATAGTAATTACCTTTATGAATAGTAATTACCTTCGTCAATAGTATTTACCTTCGTCGATAGTAATTACCTTTGTGAATAGTAATTACCTTTGTGAATAGTAATTACCTTAAATCGATAGTATTTACCTTCGTCGATAGTAATTACCTTCTTGATAGTAATTACCTTCGTCAATAAGTAATTACCTTCGTCAATAGTAATTATCCTTATGCAAATAGTAGTTGTCCTTGATATTACGAGAGTTAAGCGCCTCTTGATTGTTCCAGGTTAATTACCCATTCATGAAATAGTAGTTGTCTCTTGATATTACCAAGAGTCATTTTGACCCTTCGTTAAGACCAAGAGCCACCCTCAATTTTTCTATAAATAGAAAGCTCATTCCTTCATTATTTCTTACAATTCACTAAAACTCTAGAGAAAAATAGAGAGAAAGAAGAAAAGTATTTTGCTACTTCACTTTTCCAATATTCAAATTCTTCTAAGGTAGGGAATATTATTTGTTGTACTTGTAAGGGTGTTATTTTTTTTATTCATGAAGAGAACTTACATTATTCCATTCTTTATTATTACATTGGAATAACTTTTGTAAAAAGTGGCATACCTACCATACATGACTGTATATCACGGAATACCTATACTTGGTGAAATCCTTATATTATTCCATTCTTATTTATTACATTGGGATAAACTTTGTATCTGCCGAAATCCCTATATACTTGGTGACATTCTTCTATTATTTTATTATTAGTTGGAACATCCTATCATGCTTTTACTGTATTTGGACGTGGTTCCGTCTTTATTATTTCTCTTTTTATTATTATTATTGGAATATCACATGCATGTGTTTTACACGGACTGGTTAAAATTTTTATTATTACTCAGTTTATTATTACATTGGAATAACTTTTCTCTATCTGATCTACGCATGCATGGTGATTTCTTTTGTTATTTCATTCGCTATTATACTCAGTTGGTTAAAATTTTAACTTCTATACTCCATGATTTTAGTGGAATATCCTTGATATTTGTGCTTCATCCAGTATTTTTCATGAAAATATTTTTCTGAGCATTCTTGAATTTTACTCTACAAAGCGATATCATGTTGACAATTTGGGCGTTATTAGTTCTGAATAAATTAATTAAGTGAACTTGTTTTATTGAATTATTATGTCATTGTCATCATCCTCATGTTATATTATGTTATCTTTGGCTTACGTGCATAGATGAACTTAGTATGATTATGACGGAGGATCATTCGGTATAATCATGGCTTGATATAAATGATGTGACAAAAGTCCTCGGTGGCTGTAAATGCGATGATGGATAGTTTTTGGTATGATTATGACCGGGGGTGATTCGGTATAGTCATGACCATTGATAATTTGATGAAAATCCTTGGCCAGTAGTACGGGGATGATTAGATATTGTGGTTTATTCATTAAACCGAGTCTTAGTGATAAAAAATGATGAAAACCTTTTAAAACCTAAAAGATAGTAGACTTTATTTTCTACTTGACTCTTTTAATGGATTGCGTATATTCATTGCAGATTAAACTGGTTGTCTATTGTATTTTATCGGTTTAACATTGTTGAAGACTATTGATAATTTATTACGCATTATCTTAGTTATAATATTTCTTCTTTGGCTAGTTGAGCTCACCCTTTCTTTCCTTTGTTCTCTTGAAATGAGAATATAGCGAGGGACGAGTCGGGGAAAAAGAGTGATGGTCCCGAAGATAGCATTAGTAGTCCTCACTATTACATTAAATAGTGTGACAATAAATGTAATGAGGACTCCTTGAGTATGGATATTGTCTAAATGACAATATTCCTATTAGAACTCTCGGTTTATGTATTGTAAATATGTTACCCACGACGGATGTATAATTAAGTTTGTATTTGAATTTATGTACCATGTAAGTGGCGACCCAAGATGGGTGGCGTATACCTAATTTTGGGGCGTCGCGGTTGGTATCGAGCTTAGGGATATGATCCTGGCTAAGATCTTGAGATAAGAACTAGGAGGGAAAGGCGGGGAATTCCTTCGCTAGTATGACCTACCTAAGTTTATTTGTTATTTAATTGGTCGATTCGAGTATAGGGATAATATTTGATATATTAATTAACCTTTGTGTTGTGGCGGTGTTTGGAAATGGCGGTGAAAATATTCACAATGGAGTGAATGTGACCATTGTGACACCTTTAATCACTAATCGAGTTAATGCGATTGTCGAGACGAGGAACAAATTAGAGATATCCACGTAGTGAATGAAGAACTAATTGTTGCACAGAGCTAGTTAGTTGAGAGGTAGCGGTGAGAGTGAGGAAGAAGAGGAAGAAGAGAAGAACTGAGGAGAATTGGTTAGAAGAAGTTTATGATCAAAACTTAGAATTACAAAATCGTGTTAAGTGAGCTAGAAGAACGAGTTGAAGAACGACAAAACGATCGTGGAACAAAGGGATACAACAATTCAAAATTGGGTTACCCGATATGTGATGCTCGAACAAAATCACGCTTTGGCGGGTGTGTAAGATATTAAAGTTGGAATCCGAGAATTTAAAATCAAAGATCAATTTGAAGAAGAAACAAGCGAGCGAAGGAGAATAGGCGATGCATGGGTAAAAAGGCGCACTGTAGCGTTGATAGTGTAGAAAAAAGGCGTCCAGATCGATAAAGCGAAAATAGATGAAATGGACTTTGCTTTTTGGACATGAATTGGGAGAACCCAACATCGAATTGAATTACCACATGCATAGCGGTCAACCCGAATTCGATATGGATCGAAGAATAATGATTCAAATCATGGATCGGGAATGTGAAGAAGCACTTAAGGGTGGAATGTACCCTATAGTAAAAGTCGAACTTCGGTAATTTAAGCGAGGCGTTTATTTAGAAACCCGAGCGAAGTTATTACGGGTAAATTAATTATAAATTATTGCGAAGTCTATACTTTATTCAATACAAGTTCTACCCACTCTTTTATTCTACCTAGTTGTGTTCAATGTTTAAATTTGACTCAAAAAAAATTAGACTTTGATTTATCTATTGAAACTTCGTTGGGAGAAACCTTCATTACCTCCACTTGTTTATTAATCTTGTTGTTTCAAATAAACACTTTCACGATCTTATCTCTTTGAAAATACTTGCCTTTGAGGTAATTTTTGAAAACGATTGATTAACTACTTATTATTCTTTTGTAAGGTTGTTAGCTTTCATATTCCTAACCAACTTTGTTATCTGAATTCAAAGTAACCAAACCCTAAAGTTAATCAACATTATATCAAGCCATAAGTAAAGAGCCCCGATCCTTTCGTTGTTGACTTCCTTGTGTGGAATGCAATCAAAAGCGGACTTACATGCGGCGTCGTGAATGACGATGACAAGTTGATAGGTATCATTGTGAGGTCTTATCTAGGTTAAAGGATAGAAGTCACGATTGGTATCGAATGTAACGTACTATCCAAGTCTTGGATAAGAGTAGCGATTTTGAATGATATTTCTATCATTAATAAATTTCTTGACGTATTCTTGAAGATTTCCTAGCCTACCTAGGCGTGAAATCGAATTTTGTATTGACCCATCTATAAAAACTCATTTCTTAAACCCTCAAATATTTCTTCAACTAAAAGGATGCATTTATGAGGATTATGATGAAAGTCATAATAAAAGCATTGGACTAATGAAAATCATGGGTATATGAAGTATTAGTAAGTGTTATGATGAGTTATGTGGTTATTATGTGAAAACATGAAAGTTTCTTAGAAATCACAAAGAGTTGAAAAATCGATTTTGGTAAAAAGCGTAACATGAAATTCAATTGACCATATCTCCTATTATATTTTGAATTTTTGAGTGTGGTCAAGTCCTAGAGTTAGATCTATGAGTTTTGTAGCTTATCCAAGTGGAATCACTTTGAAAAGGTCTTTGTAGATTTTAAATGTGGACTGAATTTAGCAAAAGAGTCCAAAGCTGCAAATTACAAAAAATGCTCTTGCCCGAAAACTTTAAGGGGCTGTTTAAACACTAAATTTATCTGAAAAATTCTGGCCTTTTGGGACATGAAAATATATGTTATAAAGTACCTCCTGTCCAAAAATGAGCTCATTCTGACTTAAAATGAACAAGTTATGACCATTTCAATATTTAGGTTTTTTTGACGAAAAATGCTATAATTGGAGTTCTATAACTCCGATGACCATGAAATTTAAACGGGAGGCTCACATTAACATGTGTAAGGTCCTGCCAAGATTTGGGAATTTTTAGAGTTAAACTTGAAGTAGCTAATTTCTTAAGGAATTAATTAGAAATTGATTTTTGAAAAATAGTAAATGAATTTTAAAAATTCCGAGAAAAATATATTTTCATTATGGGACTATATTATGCTAAATCCCAGAAAAAAGAAATATTTTTGGGACTGATTTGGTATTTTCATGAAAATAGTTTAATTCTGAACATATGAGTTAAATATGTTATGTGAAGTAACAAAGTTGAAAATAGGATTTTATGGCTAGAGAATCCTATATAGAGTATATGCATATTTTTTTTTGATGAGGGATTTGATAATTGGTGATGATATCTTATGAGTATGGCATTTTTGAATGATTAAATGCATTATATGGTAAAAGCGTAAACAATTGAGATAAATTGTTTATAAATTTAAGAAGTGATTAAAATATTGTTATAATATTAATGATATTAGATTATGAGATTATTAAGTGATTGATAACATGGGGATATTCTTGAATCTGGATAAATTATATTATAAATGTTTAATATTTATCCTTTATCTCATTTGATTGATTCTTTATATCATTATCCTCATTACTTATATTGTGTTGAAAGTCAATACATGGCTTCGTGAATAGATGGACTTGGTATGATTATGACGATGGACTTGTGAATAGATGGACTTGGTATGATTATGACCAGATTATTGTTATATAATCATAACAGTAATTAATGAATACGATTATCTTTGGTAGTAGTGCATGGATAATTTGTGGTCGTGATACTAATGAATACCGATTATCTTTGGGTAGTGTATGGATAATTTAATTGTGGTGTGAATCTTAATGAATACACGATTATCTTTGGGTAGTAGTGCATGGATAATTCGTGGTCGTGATACTAATGAATATCCTTGGCACGTAGTGCGGGGATGATTCGATAATATGGATTAATTATTGAAATGAGAGTCTCGTGATGAAATATTAATTCATGGATGTGGTAAAAGTCATCTTTGGTAGTAGTGCATTGATAGACTTGGTATGATTATGACCAAAGGATTATTCGGTATAATCATGGTAGTAATTGAAAACACGAATATCCTTGGCGATAGTGCATGGATAATTAAATGTGGTCGTGATACTTATTAAGTTGCGTCTC
Source organism: Panax quinquefolius (assembly GCA_020205615.1). Lineage (NCBI taxonomy): Eukaryota > Viridiplantae > Streptophyta > Magnoliopsida > Apiales > Araliaceae > Panax > Panax quinquefolius. The sequence continues at coordinate 43,220,335 of CM035158.1, read as the reverse complement.
GGCATTATTGGTTTTACATTGTATATCTTTGGCGATATAGTGCAAAGATGAATTGTTAATGAATATCTTTGGTAGGATTAGAAGATGAATTTAATATTTTTAACGATAAAAGGTATTCAAGGTATCCTCACCTCTTTATCATATCGTGTACATACCCTAATTTGAGGAGAATTTTCATAAGAATGGGAGGTTGTAAGACCCCGACTTTTATAAATAAAGATGATTTTTTATAAATATTATTTTTGAATATTATGGAATAAATTTAATATAATGTTATAGTTGTGGGTAATATTTATAAATTTTGCAAAAGTAAGCAAGTTGTTATAAAATATTAGTTTGGTGGGGAATATTCTTTTTGTCGGGGAATATTAAATGCGACGGCTCTCGAATCATTAGTGGACCCCACAACGAAGTATTGTCGTAGTTAGAAAAGCGATAAAATTATTTTTCTATAAAAAATAACGGCGGAGAGGTATTCTTATCATCAAAACTGTTGAACTACCCGGTAGTAAAAGAAATGCGATGTCTGGCGTAGTTGTATAGTAGCACGATATTGATTATTGATGCTTACGTGAGAAGTCACTCATTATATGCTCAATTATTGCTACGATAATTTCTTGCATCATATCTCTTATATTATTGATTCAATTATTGTCACGATATCATCTGTATAATATGTTATAGTATTAAATTATTAATTGAGGCGACAAGTTATAAATGATTAATAATTGTTGAAAGATTAAATATGTGTTGATTAAAAATAAAATGATTTGTAGTAATATTTATTCAATCCTTGATGTATATAAAGAGTTACATTATGAGGCGTTTGTGGTAAGTTTGATTATTTTTTATGGGGGCCATATGTCATCATCTAAGAGTCCCTTCAATCGATAGTAATTACCTTTGTGAATAGTAATTACCTTTGTGAATATTAATTACCTTCGTCGATAGTATTTACCTTCGTCGATAGTAATTACCTTTGTGAATAGTAATTACCTTTGTGAATAGTAATTACTTTCGTCGATAGTATTTACCTTCGTCAATAGTAATTACCTTCTCGATAGTAATTACCTTAAATCGATAGTAATTACCTTCATCAATAGTAATTACCCATTCGCAAATAGTAGTTGTCCCTTGATATTACCAAGAGTTAAGCGCCTCTTGATTGTTCGAGGGTTAATTACCCTTCCAAATAGTAGTAGTTGTCTCTTGATATTACCAAGAGTCATTTTGACCCTTCGTTAAGACCAAGAGCCACCCTCGGTTTTCTATAAATATAAGCTCATTCCTTCATTATTTCTTACGAATTCACCGAAACTCTAGAGAGAGAAACTATAGAGAGAAAGAAGAAAAGTATTTTGCTACTTCACTTTTCAATATTCAAATCTTCTAAGGTAGGGAATATTATTTGTTGTACTTTCGTAAGGGGTGTTATTTTTTTTTTATTCATGAAGAGAACTTACATTATTCCATTCTTTATTATTACATTGGAATAACTTTTGTAAAAGTGGCATACCCTATACATGACATTCATTCTATATGCTAATACCTTATACTTGGTGAAATCCTTATATTATTCCATTCTTATTTATTACATTGGAATAACTTTGTATATATGGAATCCCTATACTTGGTGACATTCTTCTATTATTTTATTATTAGTTGGAACATCACATGCATCGTGCTTTTTACGCCAGGACGTGGTTCCGTCTTTATTATTATTCTTTATTATTATTCTATTGGAATATCACATGCATGTGTTTTACAGGGACACAGTTAAAATTTTTATTATTACGTATTTATTATTACATTGGAATAACTTTGTACTGTCTGAATCTGCCGCATGCATGGTGATTTCTTTTGTTATTTCATTATTATTATACTCGGTTGGTTAAAATTTTAACTTCTATACTCCATGATTTTAGTGGAATATCCTTGATATTTGTGCTTCATCGATATTTTTTCATGAAAATATTTTTACGAGCATTCTTGAATTTTACTCTACAAAGCGATATCATGTTGACAATTTGGGCGTTATTAGTTCTGAATAAATTAATTAAGTGAACTTGTTTTATTGAATTATTATGTCATTGTCATCATCCTCATGTTATATTATGTTATCTTTGGCTTACGTGCATAGATGAACTTAGTATGATTATGACCGAGGATCATTCGGTATAATCATGGCTTGATATAAATGATGTGACAAAAGTCCTTAGTGGCTTTATGAATGCGATGATGGATAGTTTTGGTATGATTATGACCGGGGGTGATTCGGTATAGTCATGACCATTGATAATTTGATGAAAATCCTTGGCCGTGTAGATGCAGGGATGATTAGATATTGTGGTTTATTCATTAAAAGCGAGTCTTAGTGATAAAAATTGATGAAAACCTTTTAAAACCTAAAAGATAGTAGACTTTATTTTCTACTTGACTCTTTTAATGGATTGCATATTCATTTGCAGATTAAAGCGGTTGTCTATTGTATTTTATCGGTTTAACATTGTTGAAGACTATTGATAATTTATTACGCATTATCTTAGTTATAATATTTCTTCTTGGGCTAGTTGAGCTCACCCTTTCTTTCAACGTTCTCTTGAAATGAGAATATAAATTTGGACGAGTCGGGGAAAGAGTGATGGTCCCAAGATAGCATTAGTAGTCCTCACTATTACATTAAATAGTGTGACAATAAATGTAATGAGGACTCCTTGAGTATGGATATTGTCTAAATGACAATATTCTATTAGAACTCTCGGTTTATGTATTGTCGTATGTTACGGACGGATGTATAATTAAGTTTGTATTTGAATTTATGTACCATGTAAGTGGCGACCCAAGATGGTGGCGTATACCTAATTTTGGGCGTATACCTTACTCATTTTTTTTTTGTTTTTGTTTTTTTGAGAAGTCACGAAAAACGCTCTTCCTGAAACCACCGACTTTGTTTTGTCCGTATCCGCCTTTGGTGCCACCGTCCCAGCTGGACTTGACTTTGGTGCACGACAAAATCGGGCTAAGTGACCTTCTCTTCTTGAAATTTCCACTTCTATTATCTTGGCCATGATTACCACCGAAATGGTCACACTTCTTGGCATGATAATTTTCCCCACGATGGTTATCATTGTTCCGATGGCCGTTGCCATCGGTATGATTATTATCGTGTTGTTGGTCGTTGCCTTTTGGTTGTGCTGACTCATTATCGTGCTACAATAACTGAGCCATATTCACAACATCTAAATACAAACAAAGTTTGTGAGAAATGAGGTATTGACGTATATCAGGTTTCAAACCTCTTAGAAACATTCACGTCATTCGCTCCTCATTATCAACCAAATGGGATGCCATTTTCAAATACTGTCACAAAACAAGGGTTAATTGACATATCACATATTATCACTATACTCTAACCAACCAATTTAAATACCAAATAAACTTAGGTAGTTCATACTAGCGAAGGAATTCCCCGTCTCTCCCCTCCTAGTTCTTGTCTCACATCTCAGCCAGGGATCATATCCCTAAGCTTTGATACCAAATGTGATGCCCCCAAAAATAGGTATACATCACCCATCTTGAGTCGCCAGATACATGGTACATAAATTCAAATACAACTTAATTATACAACAGTCGTGCAAAATACGATGACATATATATTGTGAGTTTCAATACAAATATTGTAACGTATATAATACGACAATATTCATACTCAAATTAATACATGCCATATAAAGTGCAGCAGCAAATATTTCAAGTCTCCAAAGGGACACGAGAAGATTTCTGTTCTCTTCATGAATATGAAAGAATAACACCCTTTACGAGTACAACAAATAATATCCCTTACCTCAGAAGAAACTGGATACTGGAATAGTGAGGTAACAGGCTTCTCTTCTTCTATAGATTTTCTCTCTATAATAATGGCACTAAAGCTTTAGTGAATTGGTGCGAAATGAAGGAAGAATGAGCTTCTATTTATAGAAAAATATAGTTACGATAATTGCACGTTTTGGGGCTCAAAAAATTACAGTACAATACCTCCAACTTTTCTTTCATTTTTAATTTAGTCCTGCAAGTATTATCAATCTTGCACCAACTCCCCTTATAGTAAATCATGTGAATCAATAGTAAAATCATGCGACTCAATAGTTCTAGACATGTAAAAATACGAATTACAGTATATTACCTCAATCTATACCTCCATCTTTAACTTAGTCATGCAAGTATTATCAATCTTGCACCAACTCCCCTAATAGTATAAGAATGTGATTCAATAGTACACACATGTGAACCAATAGTTATATAAGCATATGAATTAGTAGCAATTAATTGCTCATTTATCCGATAAATTCTCCGATTTATCAATATAACCCTCAGACATCAATTATCATCGAAATAGATGTCAATTTCCACTAACACTAAGAATCCCAACACAATGGAACTATCAAATTCATCTTTAATCAACACGAACTTATTCATCATTAATATTATAACTCATAATATTTAACAATCAGGTCGTTCCAAGGAAAGAGGGGGCTTTCCAATAAGGATTTCTCCCTATTGGCACGTAATTAGGTGACCAAACCTCTCCTTGGCAGAACTTCTAGACATTGTAAATATTTCAATTTAATAATATGAATAACTTTGTCGTCTCAATTATTGATTTAATAATATATCATATAATGCAGATGATACTGTGATAATAATCGAATCAATAATGTGAGAGATATGATCGTGAATTATCGTAGAGCAATAATTGAGTACAATCGGTGACTTCTCACGTAAGCATCAATAATCAATACCGTGTGCTACTATGCAACCACGCCAGACATCGTACTTTACTACCGAGTAGTTCAACAGTATTAATGGTAAAACTTCCGCCATTATTTTCATAAATATATTTTTGTCGTTTTCTCATTTCGATAATAATTTTGTTGTGGGGTCCACCAATGATTGCGTCGTTGTACGAATATTCCTTGCTAAAACGAATATTCCCCGACCAATCGAATATAATATAACAACTTGTATACTTTGCAAAATTTATAAATACTACCCACAACTATAATATTATCTCAAATCCACACCATAATTTTCAAAAAAATATTTCGAGCAAATTAAATCTTTATTCGTAAATTTTGGGGTTTTACAGCATTTGTTAGTTTGCCACAATTTTCAATAAACTCGATAATACTCTACCAACATATATATGTACTCTTCCTTGTACCAACCGGTTCCACGACAGCAATTAAAAAAAAGGGTCGTAGTTTCTGTTTGTGTCTTATTCTCGAATAATAAAGTTAATTGAATTATTGAAGACATTCCTCACTGTTCCATCATAACAGATGCCAACATACGGAAGGGGTTCCATTAAGTTATTGAACAAAGTTATAGGTTAAGCAACCCTCTAAATGAGCGAACGATCACTTTTCTACTAGGAATGAAGCATTGCCTGATATGGGTCCAATCCATGACATAGACAACTTCTCACCACTCCAAATTCCTCAAATGGGTATTTGGAGTGGTGAGAAGCTTCTATGGCATGGATTGAACCCATATCAGGCAATGATTCATTCATAGTAGAGAAGTGATCACTCGTTCATCTAGAGGGTTGCTTTACTTGGAATTTTGTTCAATAGCTTAATGGAACTCCTTCGGGATGCTGTCATCTGTTATGGTGGAACAGTGAGGAATGTCTGCAGTAATTCAATTAACTTTATTAATAGAGTATATGACACAAACAGGAACTACGACCCTTTATTTTTGTCCGACATCGCCATGAATCTTGGTTGAGTACTATTAAATACTAATAAATCGCAACTAATAATATGAAACTTAGATTTACAACTAATAAACCAAGTAACATTTGCTTTGTTTTCCACAATTTTCAATAAACTCAATGAGACTCTCCCATTGCTCTTCAATACACTCATATATATATATATATATATATATATATATATGTAATATACTTTGAAACTTAGAAACCCGTTTGACATTCACTCAGTAGGAGTGAATGCCGAATAATCCCGATTTGGGATCATTCTTCGGATGTTATGTCTCTCACTTAGGTCGATGCTAATTCACAAGGTGCGTCGTGTTTATAATTTTTGAGGATTTTTTCAAATTGGTGTCTCTACATATGTTCTTTGAGTGAATACTTAGACTAAGTTGTCTTGGTCTATTTCGTGTACTTGAAGACCATGGGGTGGTGATGCTGATATTTTCTTAAAATATTATAAACAGGCACCTTGTGAATGGCATCAGTGAGGAGACGCATTTAGGAACGGGATAGAAGCCTAACCCCTGTAGAGTGGAGATATATACTAGGTAAACTAAATACATTCATATATATTCTAATTGGGTATTTTCTTCAATTAAAGATGTCAGCCGACCGGAGTTTGATGTACTGTAGGATTCCAATTGATGGGAGGGGATTAGTTGATGAGTACCGTGCAGGGGTGTCCTATTTTATGAACAAAGTAATAGAACATGTTGATGATCCGAACGGAAAGATGAGATGCCCGTGTTCCAAGTGTAAGAGCATGATATGGAAGACTGCCGATGAAGTTAAATTTGACTTATATTCACGGGTGTTCCATTGTATCCTGGAAATGACCAGCACACTAGGCTTTCTGTAGTTACGAAGCTTTTACATTTCAAGAATGAGCATGACTGCAGTGAGAGAGGATTCAATGATTTGCTTGATATTCTCAGCGAGTTCTTACCCAAGGATGTGGGTTAAATCCCTGGATATTGCAAAAACAAAAAAAATATTTTAAAAAAAAAGAGTAACCTCGACGGAAGAATGGTATTCTCGATGGATAACCGTCGAGGTTAAGGTTCTTCCCATTTTCGGTATATTGTCACGTGGCATACATATCCTCGACCGAATATCCTCGATCGAATATCCTCGACGGATGAGTTATAGAATCAACGGAATTCCATCGCGCGCAAGGTGTTTTTCCATTTTTGTCAGACTGCCATGTGGCATGCTTATCATCGACCGAATATCCTCGACAGACACATTTCCGTCGGGGATATATTACCTCTGACTGAATGTTCGGTCGATAATAGTTCCGTCGACGTTGAGTATTCCCGACCGAAGAATCGACGGACTTATTTCCGACGTGCTTATATATGACCAAATTTCTGACCGAATATTCCATCGGAGATGAGGTTACCCTCGACGGAATAACCTTAGTACCAACGGAATATTCCATCGTAAATAAGCCTTTTTGTTGTAGTATATTAATTTATATTTAATAATTCCAAAATAATAAATATTAAAATTTTTAATTTATTCTATCACCATAGATTAAATGAAATACACTTAACTTATTATTAGGATTATGCCATTTACTTCTTAAATAAATATTTTTTTCTTTTGCGATGTGACCTTTTAGGTTCTTCATATTAAACCGGTTGAGAATAAATCAATTAGAACAATTCTAATCTTATTTAAATAAATAAATTAAACTATTAATTTATTTAAATAAATAATATTTATTCTATAATAGGGATAAGCCTCCCTAGCGATTAACGACTTTTCAGATAATATAGATTTCAACATTAATCATAAAAGAACCTATGAGTAGATAGTTACCGTAAAATTTAATCCTTTCACTATACAATGTCCCAATTAAATATAAGATATGGAATTAGTGTCAAGTCTTATTTTATTTAATTATATGTACTTCGATTCTTAAATGCACAACTCCAAATAATACAAATTAGAAATTCTTTTCTAATTTCATTTTGCCTTGACCAAGGACTACTGGGTTGTCATTTATCGAATCACATAGGACATTTCTCTTCTTTTACTAGAAGTGGTGGAGTCTTTATTAATCATACATTATCTCCATGTACAACTTATTATATCCAAGCATACCCTTTGATATACCCTAAGGGTCTTAAGGAATAAGTCAAAGTATAACTCATCATACACAAGATACTTCTCTGATGACCATCTCACAGAGCACCAGTCCTCGACTATGAAGCTTTTAAATAAGCAATAAACATTCAAAAGTACTGGTCCAAGAATCTTATAGAGATTGGACATCAGCTTCCCATCTTAAGTTATTAACATGAAAGGTGCTTCACCAGACAATGCTGCATGATGAACTATCTACCTATTAGTCTTCAAGAATTAAGAAAAGCTTCAATGATTCCTGAAATGAAACTCTGGGTATCCAAACAAGTCCTCTCCTAGTAACAGAGTCCCAAAACTATGTGGTTGATGTACCAAATGAATCCTTACTCCTGGTCGTAGAGTCCCTAAAACTCGAAGACTGATCATCAAATCTCACCATCACAATTTGAGATTAACCACGATCAACATTCCAATCGTAGAGTATGCGCATACTAACTCCACAATTGCAATACTTCTCAGTACACTCTCCTAACCATAAAAGTGATATAGCTGAAAGCACTTCACCCTCTTCCACTGACAAGTGCCAACATTATGTATGTCCAATGATGGTGAACAAACTCTGACAAAAAGCTTATAATGATGACATTCTTACCACCAAGTTTATACAGTCCTTCTGATTAGCACCTCAGAGACAAACCTAACCCTTAGTTCAAGTCTAAGAGGTTGGCCCTTTCTGAGCTTCTTTAACACAGAAGGAGAACTGAAATAGAATGCATCACAAGAACTCATATGGAGTACATGTACAGAAAATCCCTCAGAAGAGATTAAGCTTGTTGATGAATCATACAACTCCAAGATGGGGATTAGTGACAAATCACTCACCGAAGCATCTCTCAGAAGATGATCGTTGAGTTGACAAAGGAAATCATAGAGTCTATATCTGTCTCATCAAGCTACTCTACGTACTGAAGAAGTCAACGGTCAGCCTACGTCAGTAATACTCATTTTCTTAAAAGAAAAATCAAAACTGAAAAACTAATCAGTTTGTAGGGAGTTACAATTTCTTACTGGGCATCATGAAACCAATGGTTTTTTGACACATCATAGCTTATGTAGAGTCAAAAGGAATTATCATAAAGATAAATTCAAAATCTCCAAACAGTTATCAAAAGCTATCGACTTTCTCTCCCTCCCTTTTTTAAACCCTAAAATCTTCTTCAAGTCCAAAATCCATCAAACCTCAAGCTTCGCCCAAATTGCATTCAACTATCCCTCATAAGATTCCTGAAATTGAATACCCATATACTTTGAACTCTCAAAATGGAAGAGTGGCGTGTTATAATTGGAATCCAACTCGGCTTTAAGAAGTTCAAAGGATCAGAAAAGAAGTTTAAGGACATACTTGAGCTTGTAAAGAAGGCTGGGTTTTCAGAGTGCTTGGAAGCTAACACTCTAGTCTATACCGATCTAGTGAAGTAATTCTATTCAAATGCAAAGGTAGACTCTGGGCTTCTATCCACAAAGGTCAAAGGAGTAAGCCTGAAGATAAAAGCATCAGACATCAACCAATGTCTAGGGTTTCCTGACCAAGGTCTGACAAACCTCGAGGAAGTTGACATTGAAGAAGGCAAGAAGTTAATGCGCTACAGAAGGAATGTAAATCTGAAAGACATGAAGAAGAAAGAGTTTCCTGAGGAGTTTGAATTCCTAGCTGAGATTGCTGGAAAATTTATCTTATGCAAAGATACTGGACATGATACTGTGAGTGATCTGCAATTAAAAATCATGACTGCAATTGTCATGAAAGTGCAGATGAACTTTAGAGCTCTTCTAATTGATTGGTTGTTCAAATGGCTGGAAAAAGCTGAGATGAAGAAGTCTACAGATAAACCCATCACAAAGGTTTTTCATGGAAGACTCTTGAGCATTATACTGAAGAAGAAACTGAAAAGTAAGATAAAGGATGATGAAGGAGAACCACTGAATGTTCATAAAGTGATGTCCCCACAGCTGTTTAAAAATTGGAAGAAAAATCCAATGGAAAATAAAAGGCTAATGACATCTGGCAGTAGCAGCAAAGTCTCTGCAAAGAAGAGGAAGGCAAAAGAAATGGAAAGTAAGTCATCTCAATCTGATGACTCTGCATCTGTAGCAGCCACTCCAGCTAAGATTGTAAAGAAGTCTACAGTGTGACGCCCCCAAAATAGGTATATATCACCCATTCTGAGTCGTCAAATACATGGTACAGAAACAACTACAACTTTATTAATACAATTGTCGTGCAAAATACGACAACACATAAACTGTGAGTTCAAATACAATTATTGATACATTATTTTACAAAAATAGTGAGGACTACTAAAACAACTTTCTAGAACCATCATTCCATACCTCGACTAATACTCACTACATTCTCGCCTCCTGAGAAGAAAAATGGAACAAAAAGGAAAAGGGTGAGCTCAACTAGCCTAGTAAAGAACATTATGACTAAGATAATATAGAACAAATTATTGTTAGTCCTCAATAGGGAAAAATATGATAGAATATAATAGACAACAAGTTTCAGATCAATATTCGCTGCGGAAATAACAATTCATTAGAAGAGTTAAGTAGAGAATGAAATCTACTATCATCTATGAATTTAAAAGTCCATCATCAATATTTTATTCATGTAACATAAATCAATATTCATCTTGAATCAAATATTCATCTTTGCACTACATGCCAAAGATATTCATCAGTTGGTCATGTTCATCTCAACACCTGTTTATCTTTGCACTACAGGCCAAAGATATTCATCAAAAAATTATTCATTTTTGCTATACATGCAAAAGATATTCAGTTATATCATCATTTAGGACTGAGGATGATGAAAAATATTTTAAAGAAAATGAATCCAGTGAGACAAAAGAACAAATATTAGGGATTCGTCCTTCGGTTTATCCATGTTTAAAAACACCCCATAATATACTATGGTGGAGTAAAATTCAAGAATAATGATCAAAACATGGATACAATCAAAGATAGTAACAAAAATAGACATCTGGGACAAAGAACGAAAATTTATTTTTTTTGTGTATAGTGTCGTATTCGTGAATAGTGCCGTATACGTGAATAGTAACCCCGACAATAAAGGTAGAAATTTCACAAGAAAAATTATACTAATATTTCGGCATAATGATATTGAAAGAAATAATATCATTTATAAAAAAATAACATCCCTTACCTCAAAAAGACTGTATTTTTGACTGGAATACTGGATATAGTGCTTTGAAGGAACTTGCACCGTATAGCAACATTCAAAGTATCAAAATACTCACAAGAATACGCTCGATAATATATAGAGAGAAAACTTCAGTTTCTGGTGTATTTTCAATTGTAACCTAAGCACCCTATTTATAGGAAAATGCTTAGAACACTAAAGCAGAAAATTTAATAAAATATTATTATTATTTTTAAAATTCCTACGCCCACTTTGAAATTCTAAATTCAGCATGCTTAACAACAAGTGGGGCCCACCAATCATAACAAAAACATTTTTCATAAAAAAATAATTAAAACTTCAAAAATCAAAAACAATTATTCTGGAACTTCAATAATTCATAATAAATAGCCTTTTTATCAGAAAAATTTGAATCTTATGTTCATTCCATAGGAAATTCAATTCTCTACAACTTTGTAAGTTTAAGTTTTTCCAAATTCCAAGTAGAAATTGACCAAAATCTACATACGGACGATTTTACGGGCTATAATCCAATTTTAGTCACAAAATGGGGCCCACCGACATGCTTAATATGTTTTTAACATTTATTGTAACAAAAATACTCTTCCTCCATATTTATTTATATATCACACATTTAATATAAAAATATCACCATTATTATATTATTATAATATAATAATATATTTAAATGAATTATTTTATCAAAAAGATAAAATATCAATTTTCAACAATTGTCATTTTCTAAAATTCCTCCATTTCTATCCACATAAATAAATATTTTCTTATCATATAAATCAATAATTAATTATTCACAAATAATATTACGAGAATCACAATAATGATGACCAAGTCGTTCCCGGAAAGAGGGCTTTCAATAAGGATTTCTCCTTCTTGGCCGCGCATGATTAGGTGACCAAACCACTCCTTGAGATGAACTTCCTTAGACATTGCCAATAATGCTATCTAGTAATATTATTCAAATAATATGAATTATTGATCTGATAATGGGAAATACTGTGCAGTGGCAATTATTGAAACAACAATAAAATATCAACGTAGCAATTATTGAATCAATAAAATATTGAACAGTAATTAATGTAACAATTATTGAGTAGTGCCTTCTTATGTAAGAATCAATAATTGGTGTAATACCGTGTGCTACAGTGCAACAACGCGTATTAATGTGTTTTAACCACGGGGTATTCCAACAGTGTTAATAGTAACAACTACACCATTATTTATAAAAAACTTATACTTGTCGTTTTCTTCATCCAATCGCTTTTTAGTTTATGGGGCCCATATAAAAACACTACTTGTTGTCGTCTGAATATTCCCAAAAGCGAGTAAGAATATTCCACGACCAAACGAATATTCCCTGACAACAATGAATATTTTATAACCACTTGCTTATTTAAGATATTTGCGCATTTTACCCATAACTAACCACATTAATCAAATCAACCCTTACTATTTCAAAATAATAAATAGAGGAAATTCAATTTCATTTATAATAAGTTGGGGTCTTACATACAAAGGTTCCACCAAGTAGTCTCTCCACTAAAAAAAAGAGACGTGAATTAGGAAAGGAAAAAGCATCAATTGCAGCACCCCCAAAAAGGAGAAAGAGTAACCGATTGCTTCAAAGAATTAATCAGAAGAAAGAAGGAGGCTCAGTATCAAAAGTAATTGATCTCAGTAGCAGTGATGAAGATGACAAATCAGAGTCTATGGGAGAAGATATGAAAGGCAAAAGGAGGATGATTTCTGACAACACTAGCAGTGAAAGAACTGCAAACACAAATACAAATGAGTCTATGGCAGAAGAAGATAAAGAAAGTGAAGAAGAAGAGGAAATGACTACCGAGTCAAACAATTCTGAGAATGACACTAAAGAAGAGTCAAGTGATAAAAATCAGCTGGAAGGATTCATTGATGAATCAGTTGAAATGACCCAACATGATGAAGAGATGGAGACAGACTCCAGTTCTGCAGAACAGGAATTCAACAGACTATCATGTTCCCTCTCCAGCAAGAGTTCGCAAAAGATTAGTGGTGGAAGTCTTCGATGAACCACAAGATGCACTAATAGGAAGATGGATAAACCATGGAAATGAACGACTCAAGGTAGTACCGATGTCTACAGAAGATTTGTTTAACAATTGGAAATATATGGACTTAGATTGTACTACAACATTGTACAATCCTGACAATCCTATGATAAAATGGTTCTATCTATGGATGCCCTGGCTAAAGGCTTACACAGCTGGCGATGAAAGTTACATCAGCTAGTGTTATTCACACTTTCCCAATTTGGAGTTGGTCTCTCAAAACTTCCCAAGGGTCAAGTCATTTCATATCAAGCTGATCAAGAATGTCTCTCATTTCAAGGTTTATCATCATGAAGGAAACATCTACATTCCCTACTATCTCCTAGAAAACTCGGATAGTAGGCAGGCCACACCAAAGACCACAATCGTAGAAGGCCCACACTCTACGATTGCAGATATTCAAGCTCATCCAGGTTCCCACTCATCAAACCCCATTCACAGTACTCCAAATCTCAATCCTAGTATACCATCTGATATCCCCTCTTCATCTAACAATAATTTCTTCGACGTTCTCACTTCATTTGAAAACATATACCAAAGTGAGAAACTTAACCAAAATGCCAAAATCTCTCAAGACTCTAAGTTACTGAAAAACTATGAGGAAATGGCTGAGAAATTCTTTTACATTACTGAGGAAGCAAAAGGCCTGTCAGAAGGAAAAGACAACGAGTTTCACAAGAGGCTTCAAACAACCATTTCTGATATATCTAATAAGCTTCATCAAAGAGATCAAATCTATTTGGAAATAATTGAGCAACAGATGAAATAAGCCCTGCAACTTCAAAAGAAAAATGAAGAATCTATTGAGTCTCTTTTCGAGAAAATAGACAATCTGTATCAGTCCCTCTCTTTACAACTAGAGTTCAGCCAGCAGGAGCTAAAGATTGAAGTTGGAAATTCATCCTACCTGCTTGAGCAACTTATGTAAAATGTCCAGCATCTCACTCAAGTGATTGATGACAAAAAGGGGGAGAAAAAGAGAAGGCACTCAAAGGGACATAAGAAGAATCGAATGAAGGAAAAGAAGAAGATCCAGAAAAAAAAGCAGAAAAAGCTGAGAGTAAAATAAGAAGAAGAAGAAGAAGAAATGAAGTCACCATCTCAGGGGGAGCAAGAACCAAGAGATCAAGAAGAAATGAAGTCATCATCCTAGGGGGAGCAGGAGCAAGACCAAGAAGATAAGTAACAACAATAGAGAAGATCCAGGAGATACACATGAAGAAAAAGGTACATCTCTATATATAATAGTTAACTCTGGATCCAGAATTTAGGTTTACTATTCAGCTGTAATCAAATGCTTTTTAATAAATCATTCATATTACATGTTCTAGCAATACAGTAACTCACTGTATCTTAAGATTCATTCATCTCATACATATGCACTTATTGTTTTTTTCATAATCAAATAGAGAGAGATTGTTAGGAATAAGCATGTGAATGATATTCTTATTTATATAAGATTTGAATATGATCTTAATGAATGAATATGCAAATATGTCTGCATTGAAATAAGTTGTAAAGTCCTTGAATAGATAATAGGAATATATGTATAAGGACTTAGACTGAAATGATCAAATATGTTAGGTTGATTCTACATGAACAAAATAGCTTTGTAGAGTCCTTAAAAAGAATATGATGTACAAGGACTATATATATAGAAAGATCAAGCTTGTTAGGTTGATCTCATATGATGTAATAGATAGGCCTATCTTATCGTCGAGTACTACACACGTCTTCGAAGTCTGCCAGAAGAAACAAAGAATTCGGAGACTATCAAGGCAGCATCGTAGTCTGTTGAGCCAGTCGAGGGATTGTAGAAGCCAAGGCAGAATCGTAGAGTATCGAGAAAGTGGTTATATATCGTAGTCTGCTTTGGAGGGTCTCACTCAGAATCGTAGAGTTGGTCCTAACGCCAACCGAGCCAAATCAAGAATCGTAATCTATTCCCGGAAGCATAGAGTCTGTAGTTCAAGATTGTAGTCTACTAGTGTTTAAGAGAAATTGTAGTGTTCTCTTTATCAAGACTAAATCAAGCACGAATATGACAAGACACCACGATCATGATCGTAGTTGAGCTAGATCAGATAAGGACAACAAATGGTAAGACAGGAATCGTAGTCTGCTCTTAAAGTCATAGTGTCTGTAGAACGAAAGCTAGATCTTAGTCTGCAAAACAAAGTCTTCGATGAGTTCTCTCAGTTCTCATAACTCCAAGGAAGAATCGTAGTGTTAACACGATTCTCAACACATGAGCACTCCCAAAGCATCCAAAAATGAAGCTTCTGGTCAAAATTATAAAAGATGCAATCTACCTGAAGGAAGCCAGAGAGCATTCACCTAATAGCGTGCAAGCAAACAGAAGATCAAAGCACAAATTCAATCAACGTCCTGATTAATTAGTGAAGCCATTCAAGGGAAGTCTTCCACTAGCATTAATAAGAAGACTTCAGATAATGTGACTAACTAAAGGAAGTCAGCAATGCAGTAGCTGTCAAGATAAACAAAAGATAATGATCTTGGGTATACCTATGATCGTAGTGCTTGCCAGATTAGAAGCAGGAACTGATGAGGTCTATAACAGAGATACTGGAAAACCTATACAGAATTGATAAAGAAGATTAAGCATGGGTCAGACCATTGATGATATGTGAACGGGAGATCACAAGGAGAAAGAGAGCTGATCATGACCAATCCGATGAGTCTTGAAGTTAAGGAGGGCCAGAGCATTCAAATACTTTAATTCACTATAATTAAAATAATTGAGCCATGTGAATTAGCATGGTCCAATACTTTAATTTTTTTATCTTACCCTAATTATTTAATTAGGATTTCTATTTCACTCATTTTTGAATTTAAATGTTTACCTAACTAGAATTAATTTTATAACCCAATTATGTTTTCTTTAATTAGGTTAAAATAATTAATTAGATGAGAAATTAAAATAAATCTCTTAGGGTTAGTTTACTAGATTATGAATTAAATACTAGCATATCTCAATAACTATAACCCTTAGGATATTTAATTATCATTCATAATATATAATATTAGGTTATAAGGCTTTCTTTATAGTTCTGCTTTTAAAATAAACAAAAATATTCACACATTTATAATATATACATTTATTTAGTCTCATACTTATCCCACATAAGTTATAACATATTTATCATCATTGAAAAATATTTATTATATTTAAATATTCAAATAATAATTCACTATATGTCACAAAATTTTTAATATTATTAATATTGTATTAATATATTTATTTACAATGTGACTTAGAATTCTTGGTTATTACAAAGAGAATGGTTAGGTTGCCCAAGCTACATATGGTAGACGGTATTGATCCCGTGAGATTGTTGACATACAAAGACAATTCCTCAAAAGAGTTGAGCATTCCAATTTCTTGCGGAATGGAACCACTGAGTTGGTTTGAATACATGTGGCAGATTCTTAGGTTTGTGAGTAACCCTATCTCATGGGAAATGGTCCCAATGAGGTGATTTTGTGACAAGGAAAGACCAGTGAGAGGCATTAGTGTAGACACTCAAAATTTTCTGTACTCCTGTTACTAATATTGCAGGAAGGTAGATTCGTCCTTCGGATTTAACCCTGGAAGATAGCTCACATCCATTCCAGATACTACCGAAAGTTCATTCTCAACCTCGGAACACACACTGGGAACATCATTTTCAACCTCAAAACACACACCGAGAACGTCATTTCCAACCCCGAAACACACACTGGAAGGATCAGTTCCAACCTCGAAGATAACCCCGAGTTTTGTCATTGGCAATAACCCCAAGGAATGTTGTTGCAGTTCTAGCGATAACTCCGGAAATGCTTGTTTCAAATGCATGCTATCAGCTACAATCAGACCTACTGCCGAGGCACTCATACCTCAGACTCGGAGCTAACATACCGGGCAGATAGGCATTCTCATAGATGACCTTACAGAATTCAACACTTGCAGCAGTCCAATCCCAGATGTAACCCTGAGCAACGTCTGCTTTCAACTCAAATCGGTGATAACCCTGGTGAGGAGTCACACGACATCTTGCTACCTCAACACTTGCGCATTGTCTCAACTCTTCATACATACATACATACACCAATGTCCTACAAGAACCAAGGAGTTCTAATCTCGAGTGACTATTACGCGTGGCAGTACACTGGATAGAATTTGAAGCTTGAAGACCATGGGCATGGTCCCCTCTTCCTGACTTTGTACAACCTCTAATCCATGTCATTGCGTAACTCTCGACACAAGCAGTCCGAAGAAGGTCGTATATACCTCGTTCGAATGCTCAAAATGAAGTTCTGCAAGTTCGAGCGGACATTACTGATTACGTGCTTGAGGACAGACGACGGGACCCATGAGGGGCCGGGCCACCCCTCGACGGTAGTAGATGCAACATGGCAGCTCATGTGTATACACTGCGGCTCCCCCTCTATAAATAGAGGGCTTGGGGTAGCCATTTTAAAAAAAAATTAAAAGGCAAGGAAGCCCTGCCCAATTTGCTCTGTACATACCCATATTGAGTGATTGCTCTTTTCAAACACCTGTTAGCTCACATATAGCTATACATTTACCAGCGGGAGCTGAGTTTTTATCCATATAGAGTCACAGAAGTCTGAATTGGCAGCCCACTGTAAGCCTTCTCACACTCTATAAAGCCTTTCTCTTCATTTTTGCACACACTATTCTACACATTGAGAGTCGTGTTATGTGTGTATGCCTGAACTTCGGTCCGTGGTTTTCATTTCTGTTTGTATATATATGTATATATTTATATATGGACTAATATTATCGAGTTATGCCTCGATTGAGCCTAGACTTATGTCTGGAGCGTTTATTTGCTTATATATATATATATATATATATATATATAACTGTTGTCAGACATATCTGATGAGCCTGGATTTTACATCCGGAGCATTTACCTGCTTTTATATATATGTATATATATAATTATTGTCAAACATATCCGATGAGCCTAGATTTTACATCCGGTGCATTTACTGCTTATATATATATATATATATATACATTTTTATCCGGCCTAGAGTTTACTTCGTGGCGGTTGATCGCTTTTACATCTTTATTTACATTTCGTCCCGCCTGGAGTTTACTTCGCGACGGTTGATCGCTTTTACATCTTTATTTACATTTCGTCCAGCCTGGAGTTTACTTCGTGGCGGTTGATAGCATTTATTGCTTTATTTACATTTTATGATCCCCCATGGAGTTTGTAAGACCCCAACTTTTTTTTAATAAAGATGATTTTTCTATAAATATCATTTTTGAATATTATGGAATGAAATTGATATAATGTTATAGTTGTGGGTAATATTTATAAATTTTGTAAAGTACGCAAGTTGTTATATAATATTTGATTGGTAGGGGAATATTCGGTTTAACAAGGAATATTTGTACAACAGCACAATCATTGGTGGACCTCACAACGGAATTATTTTCGGATTGAGAAAATGACAAAAATATTTTATGAAAATAACAACGGAAGTTTTACCGTTAACTGTTGAAACACCCGTTGTTAAAAGTACAGTAATACGTGTGGTTGCATAGTAGCACACAGTATTGATTATTGGTGCTTACGTGAGAAGTCACTCAGTTGTATTCAATTATTGTCGATATTTTTATATTGAGATGATAGAGTTATTAATATTATTATTTGCAATATTAACGATGTCTAGAAGTTCTGCCAAGAGAGGTTTGGTCACCTAATTGCGCGCCAATAGGGAGAAATCCTTATTGGAAAGTCCCTCTTTCACAGGAGCGACACAGTCGATTAATAGTGTGAATAATAATAATGATGATGAGTTTTGTTTTATTAGTATTATTAATGTAATAAAATGTAAATCTTTTTATATAAAACATAATACTTTTATAAAGTTATTTGTTTTATTAGATTATAAATAGAATATATTATATTTTATTATGCATAGTGTTGCATAGTGCCTGCATAGTGTTTTGAATAGTAAAATCTTTTTATATAAAATAGAATACTTTTATAAAGTTATTCGTTTTATTAGATTATAAATAGAATATATTATATTTTATTTAAAAGTTTTTGTTTTAAATCTAGACTGTCCGTTTAAAAGTAAATCAATCTGGACCGTTCATGAATTAGTTACTATTCAGTCCATTCTTCTATACATGGAAGCTCATTCCTTCATTATTTCTTACGAATTCACTAAAACTCTAGAGAGAGAAACTATATAGAGAAAGAAGAAAAGTATTCTACTACTTCACTACTCCTATATCCAGTACTCTTCTTTCAAAGGTAAGGGGTATTATTTCTTTCTTATTCATGAAAAGAACTTATGTTATTCCATTCTTTATTATTACATTGGAATAACTTTGTATCTGTGAGCTACCCTATACTTGGTGAAATTCTTACATTATTCCATTCTTTATCATTATGTTGGAATAACTTTTGTCTATCTTGATACTGCATACATAGTGAAATTCTTACATTATTCCATTTTTATTATTACATTGGAACATCACATGCATGCGTTACTATGACTGACACAGTTCCGTTTATTTATTATTACATTGGAATATCACATGCGTGCGTTCTGCGTGACACAGTTCCATTCTTTATTATTACATTTGGAATATCACATGCGTGCGTTCTGCGTGACACAGTTCCATTATTTATTATTCTGTTGGAAAAACTTGTTTGTGCGGTCTATCGCATGCCTGGTGATTTCTTTTGTTATTCCATTCTTTATTATACTCAGTTGGTTAAAATTTTAACTTCTATACTCCATGAAATTAGTAGAATATCCTTGATATTTGCGCTTCATCCAGTATCTTTTCATGGGAATATTCTTCTGAGCATTCTTGAGTTTTACTCTACAAAGAAGTATCATGTTGACAATTTGGACGATATTAGTTCCTAGATAAATTAATTCTTGAACTTGTTTTATTGAATTCTTATATCATTGTCATCATCCTCATGTTTATATTATGATGAAAGTCATTTGTGGCCTGTAGTGCATAGATGGACTTGGTATGATTATGACCAGGGATTATTCGGTATAATCATGACCGTAATGTTACAAATGATGTGGTAAAAGTCCTCATTGGCCCGTAGTGCATTGGTGGACAGTTGTTGGCATGATCATGACCATTGATGAATACACGAATATCCTTGGCCCGTAGTGCATGGATAATTTGTGGTTGTGATACTAATGAATATCCTTGGTACGTAGTCCGGGGATGATGTGGATTATTTATTAAAATTTTGAGTCCCAATGATAAAAGTGATGAAAAACCTTTTAAATCATAAAAGATAGTAGATTTTATTCTCTACTTGACTCTTTTAATGGATTGCTTGTTCCGCTGTAGTTAAACTTGATGTTTGTTATATTTTATCAGTTTAACACTGTTGAAGGCTAATGATAAATTATTCTGCATTATCTTAGTCATAATATTTCTTACTGGGCTAGTTAAGCTCACCCTTTTGCTTTCATTGTTCTCTTAAGGGAATGAGAACGTGACTGGGACTAGTCGAGGAACAGAGTGATGGTCCTAGATGGTGCATTAGTAGTCCTCACTATTCTGTGAAATAGTGTAATAATAAATGTAATGAGGACCCCATTGAGTGTGGATATTGTCTAGATGTCAATATTTGTATTAAAACTCACATCATATATTTTATCGTATTTTACACGACTGTTGTATAATTAGTTTGTATTTGTATTCAGTACCATGTTTCTGGCGACTCAGAATAGGTGATGTATACCTATTTTGGGGGAGTCACAGTTGGTATCAAAGCTTAGGGATATGATCCCTAGCTGAGATGTGAGATAAGAACTAAGAGGGGAGAGACGGGGAATTCTTTCGCTAGTATGACCTACCTAAGTTTATTTGGTATTTAATTGGTCGGTCAGAGTATAGGGATAATATGTGATATGTTAATTAACCCTTGTTTTGTGGCATTATTTGAAAATGACATCCGAGAATGTTGAGAACATCAATGGAGCACAAGAGACCGTTGAGTCTCCACAGATCAATAATCAGGATAATGTGCATCAGGAAGGCGACAATCCTCAGGCAAACAACAACACTGACCAAATGATGAACGATGGAATGCTCAGAGGCTTTATGCAATTCATGCAACATCGGGCAAGAGTGGCTCCTGTCCAAAATGCAGGTGGAAATACTGGCAACTCTCGGATGGTCATCGCCAAGCAGTTTAAGGAACTTGGACCACCGGAGTTTTTTGGAGAGCCAAAACCACTTAAGGCAGAGACGTGGATAAAGCAGATTTGCAAGATATTTGATGTTTTGGGATGCTCTGAGGAGCAAAAGGTTCCCTTTGCCACCTTCATGTTGCGTGCACAGGCAGATTACTGGTGGGAATCTGCAAAACATACTTAACCTGCCGCACTGAAGATGACTTGGGAGAAGTTCCAAGAATTGTTCAACGACAAGTATTTTCCCAAAAGTATTCGTCACATAAAAGAGGTAGAGTTCATCAAGCTAGAACAAAACAACATGACTGTGTCGCAGTACGAAGCCATGTTTGCCGAGTTTCCCCGGTTTGCGTCCCATTTGGTTGATAATGAGGAGAGAATGACGCGAATGTTTCTAAGAGGTTTGAAGCCCGAGATACGTCAATATCTTATCTCTCATAAACTGTGTTTGTATTCAGATGTTGTTAATAGGGCTCAGTTATTGGAGCGCGATAATGAGTCAACCCAACTAAAAGAGAGCAGCCGATTAAATGATAATATCAGTGAGAGCAGTCATCGAAGCGGTGACAACAAGCGTGGAGGGAATCAACATGCTAGAAATGGTAACCACTTCGGTGGTAATTATGGCCAAAATAATAAGAATGGACATTTCAAGAAGCGGAGATTCAACAATGATGGAAAGACGTCGAAGATCATTTTGTCGTTAAGGAAGGAGAACGACCACCTATCATATGCTTCAAATGTGGAGGGGAGGGACACATCAGTCCAAACTGCGCGATGCCATCCAAAGCATGCTAAATTATGGAAGAGAAGGTCACCTAGCCCGATTTTGTCGTGCATCAAAGTCAAGTCCAGCTGGGATGGAGGCATCAAAGGCCGTCCCAGATTAGACAAAATCGGTAGTTTAAGGGAGAACGTTTGTCGTGACCTCCCAGAAAACAAGGAACCCGAATGAGGTCATCACGGGTAAGCTTATCATAAACTCTAGCGAAGTATATACCTTATTTGATACCGGTTCTACCCATTCCTTTATTTCTCCTACTTGCGCTCAACGTTTAAATTTGACTCCAGAGAAATTAGACTTTGAATTATATGTTGAAACTCCGTTGGGAGAAACCTTCATTACATCCACTGTTTATAAGTCTTGTTTAGTTCAAATCGGCAACCGTACATTATCTGTCGATCTTATTTCTTTGAAAATACTTGCATTCAATGTGATTCTAGGGATTGATTGGTTAACTACTCATCATGCAAAAATTGATTGTTTTCGTAAGGTTGTTAGCTTTCATATTCCTAACCAACCTATTATGCGAATTCAAGCAACCAAACCATTAAAATCAATCAGTGTCATCTCAAGCCATAAAGCTATTTGTTTATTAAAAAACGAATGTCAAGCTTTCTTAGCTCATGTCACAGATCTAAACAAAAATATGTCAGTTTTGAATGATATTTCTATTGTTAATAAATTTCCTGACGTATTCCTGAAGAAGCGCACAGCCTACCCCAGAGCATGAAATTGAATTTTGTATCGACCTTGAACCCGATGACAAAACCCATTTCAAAAGGCCCATATCGAATGGCTTCTATTGAACTTCAAAGATTAAAGACACAATCAGTAGGAATTGTTAGACATTGGCTTTATTCGTCCTAGTACTTCTCCTTGGGATGCTCCTGTTCTATTCGTGAAGAAGAAAGATGGGAGTATGCGACTTTATATTGATTATCGGGAGTTGAATCATGTCAACATAAAAAATAGGTACCCATTGCCACGTATTGATAACTTTGTTTGACCCGATTCACAAGGAGCCAAATTCTTTTCAAAGATTGATCTTAGCTCGGATATCACCAATTGAAGATTAGAACCGATGACATTCGAAAGACGGCTTTTCGAACTTCGATGCGGGCATTATGAATTCCTAGTTATATCCTTTGGATTGACTAATGCTCCTGCTGCCTTCATGGATATGATGAACTGAGTATTCAAGGAATATTTGGATCACTTTGTGGTCGTCTTTATTG
Organism: Panax quinquefolius; assembly: GCA_020205615.1. NCBI lineage: Eukaryota > Viridiplantae > Streptophyta > Magnoliopsida > Apiales > Araliaceae > Panax > Panax quinquefolius. The sequence goes on along the minus strand of CM035158.1, from coordinate 43,196,892 downwards.
ATGACATCCTCATATATTCCAAAAGCCGTGAAGATCATGAGCAACACTTGAGGTTGATACTCTAAAAGCTTCGTGAAAACAAGCTTTATGTCAAGTTAAAGAAATGGGAGTTCTGGCTTGAGGAAGTGGCATTCCTTGGGCACGTAGTATCAAGTCATGGAATATCTATTGACCAGACAAAGATTGAAGCAATTCAAAGCTAGGAGCAACCTAAATCAGTGACCGAAGTACGTAGCTTTCTCGGTTTAGCTGGTTATTATCGAAGATTCGTGGAAGGATTTTCTCGAATCGCTACTCCATTAACTCAGTTGACTCGTAAAGATACAAAGTTCGGTTGGAGCGAAGAATGTGAGAAGAGTTTTCAAGAACTCAAGAGGAGACTCATTTCAAACTGCTGTTACGGCAATACCATCCGGCTCGGAGGATTTGTCATTTGATGATGCTTGAGCAAAGGGTTGGGATGTGTTCTCATGCAACATGGGAAAGTCATAGCCTATGCCTCACGACAAGTCAAAGAATATGAGAGGAATTATCCCACTCATGATCTAGAGTTGGCAGCTGTTATCTTCGCACTTAAAAATTGGAGGCATTACTTGTATGGGGAGAAAGTGGAGATCTTTACGGATCATAAAAGCCTCAAATATTTCTTCACTCAAAAGGAAATCAACATGCGACAACAACGTTGGCTTGAACTATTAAAAGATTATGATCATACCATCCAATACCATCCTGGAAAAGCAAACGTGGTAGCTGACGCATTGAGTAGAAGATCATATCGCGTGCGAAAAGCGATATTGTCAACGCAAAGGCCCATTTTATGTGACTTGCAAAGGATTGAGATAGAGTTAAAGACTCCAGGGACCCATGTGATGATGGTGAATATACAAGTAGAACCGACTTTAATCGATAAAGTTAAAGCTGCTCAAACTACAGACTTGGAGCTGATGCGTATGAGAAAGAAAGTGCAAGAAGGAGTTATGCTGGAAGCAAGAATCGATGAAGAAGGAATACTTCGAGTCAACTCCAGACTTTGTGTTCCTAACGACCCCGATTTAAAGTATAAAATCATGATGGAGGCGCCCAACACACCGTTTGCAATCCATCCTGGGAGTACCAAAATGTATCATGATCTTCGTCATACATTTTGGTGGAGCAATATGAAGAGAGAGATAGCGCTGTTTATCTCAAGGTGTCTAACTTGTCAACGAGTCAAGGTGGAGCATCAAAATTAAAGGTCCATTGCAACCACTTGAAATTCGAGAATGGAAGTGGGAGCACATTACCATGGATTTCAATTCTTCGGTCTTCCCAAGGTTTCTCAAGGCATAGATGCAATTTGGGTCATTGTTGATAGATTGACCAAGTCTGCTAATTTCTTACCAATACGAGAAACTTATACACTTGAACGTTTTGCTCATATGTACATAAACGAGATTGTAAGACTGCATGGTATGCCAGTATCCATAGTTTCTGATCGAGACCTAAGATTCACTTCACGATTTTGGGTTAGTTTGCAAAAAGCTATGGGCACAGATTTACGATTTAGTTCAACATATCATCCTCAGACGGACGGACAATCAGAGAGGACTATTCAAACTCTTGAAGATTTATTAAGACTCTGTGTCCTTAACTTCAAGGGAAGTTGGGATAAGTTCTTACCATTGGTGGAGTTTTCCTACAACAACAGTTATCTAGCAAGTATTGGCATGGCTCCATTTGAGGCGATGTATGGAAGAAAGTGTCATTCTCCAGTATGCTAGGATGAGGTGGGTGAAACAACGTTGTTGGGATTGGAGTTGGTACGTATGACTACAGAAAAGATTCAAACGATCCGACAACGTATAAAAACCTCACAAGATCGACAAAAGAGTTATGTTGATCTTCATCGAAAGAACGTGGATGTGACGCCCCCAAAATAGGTATACATCACCCATCTTGAGTCACCAAATACATGGTACAAAATTTAAATACAACTTAATTATACAGCAGTCGTGTAAAATACGACAAAACATATGCTCTGAGTTTTAATACAAATATTGTCATCTAGACAATATCCACACTCAATTGAGTCCTCATTACATTTATTATCACACTATTTAATAGAATAGTGAGGACTACTAATGCTATTATCTGGACCGTCACTCCGTTCCCCTACTTGTCCCAGCTATATTCTCATTACCTGAAGAGAACAGTGAAAGAAAGGGTGAGCTCAACTAGCCCAGTAAGAAATATTATGACTAAGATAATGCAGAATAAATTATCATTAGTCTTCAACAATGTTAAACTGATAAAATATAATAGACATCAAGTTTAACTACAGCGGAACAATCAATCCATTAAAAGATTTAACTAGAGAATAAAATCTACTATCTTTTATGATTTAAAAAGTTTTTCATCACTTTTATCGTTGGGACTCAGCTTAATAAATAATCCACATCATCAATTCATCCATGCACTACAGGCCAAGGATATTATTTAGTATCACGACCATGAATTATCCATGCACTACGGGCCAAAGATAATTGTGTTTTCATCAACGGTCCTGATCATGCCATAAAACAATTCATCTTTGCTCCCTTGGCTGAAGAGAATCCATATCCATAATCATACCAAAAACTGTCCATTAATGCACTACGGGCCAATGAAGACTTTTTCCACATCATTTGTAACATTACGGTCATGATTATACCGAATAATCCCTGGTCATAATAATACCAAGTCCATCTATGCACTACAGGCCACCGATGACTTTCAACAAAATATAAACATGAGGATGATGACAATGATATAAGAATTCAATAAAACAAGTTCAAGAATTAAATTATCCAGGAACTTATAACGTCCAAATTGTCAACATGATGCTTCTTTGTAGAGTAAAATTCAAGAATGCTCAGAAGTATATTTCCATGAAAAGATACTGGATGAAGCACAAATATTAAGGATATTCCACTAATTTCATGGAGTATAGAAGTTAAAACTTTAACCAACTGAGTATAATAAAGAATGGAATAACAAAAGAAATCACCATGCATGCGGTATTGTGCATGACGAGTTATTCCAATGAATAATAAATAATCGGAACGTGTCGAGGCGTGTCACGCACCGAGAATATTCCAATAGAATAATAAAGAATGGAATAACAACAGAAATCACCATACATGCGGTACATCGAATAGACAGGTTATTCCAATAGAATAATAAATAACGGAACCAGGTCAGGCAAAATTCGCACCGATAGGATGTTCCAACAAAATAATAAAGAATGGAATAACAATGAAATCACCGTGCAATGCGGTGCCCGTAAAAGACAAGGTTATTCCAATAGAATAATAAATAACGGAACTAGGTCCGGCGTAAAATGCACAGACAGGATATTCCAACAGAATAATAAATAATGGAATAACAATAGAAATCACCATGTATGCGGTACGTCGCATAGACAGGTTATTCCAACAGAATAATAAAGAATGGAATAATAGAAGAATTTCACCAAGTATAGGGTAGCCCGCGTATACAGGTTATTCCAACAGAATAATAAATAATGGAATAACAGAAGAATTTCACTAAGTATAGGGTAGACCGCGTATACAGGTTATTCCAACAGAATAATAAATAATAGAATAACAGAAGTTCTCTTCGTGAATATGAAAGAAATAATACCCCTTACGAGTACAATAAATAATATCCTTTACGAGTATTGAAAGAAAATAATTCTCTTCATGAATACGAAAGAAATAATAACCCTTACGAGTATAACAAATAATATCCCTTACCTTTATAAAGAAAAAACTGGATATAGAAGTAGTGAAATAGCAGAATACTTTTCTTCTTTCTCTCTATAGTTTCTCTTTCTAGAGTTTCAGTGAATTCGTAAGAAATAATGAAGGAATGAGCTTCTATTTATAGAAGAATGGACTGAATAGTAACCAATCTATGAACGGTCCAGATTGATTTACTTTTAAACGGATGGTCCAGATTGGTTTACAATAAAATATAATACATTCTATTTATAATCTAATAAAACGAATTACTTTATAAAAGTATTTTGTTTTATATAAATTTTTTTTACTATGTAAACACTATGCAGGCACTATGCAAACATTATGTATAATAAAATATAATATATTCTAATTATTATCTAATAAAAATGATAACTTTATAAAAGTATTACATTTTTATATAAAAAATTTTACTATTAGCCTAATAAAACGAATAACTTTATAAAAGTATTACATTTTTATATAAAAAGTTTTTCTGCTTTTATTACATTAATAATACTAATAAAACAAAACTTATAATATATATATATATATATATATATATAATCAATAATAATTGAATCAAATAACGTGAGATACTATGCAACAACTACTGTATCAATAATTGAACAAAATTGAGTGACTTCTCACGTAAACATCAATAATCAATACCGTGTGCTACTATGCAACCACACATATTACTGTACTTTTACTACCGAGTAGTTTAATAATTTTAATGGTAAAACTTCTGCCATTATTTTCATAAAAATATTTTTGTCGTTTTCTCAATCCGACAATAATTCTGTTGTGGGGTCCACCAATGATTGTGCCGTCGTACGAATATTCCCTATTAAAATGAATATTCCCCGACCAATCGAATATTATATAACAACTTGCATACTTTGCAATATTTATAAATACTACCCACAACTATAACATTATCTCAAATTCACACCATAATATTCAAAAAAATATTTCGAGAAAATTAAATCTTTATTCGTAAAATTTGGGATTTTAATCTCCCCTCCTTATGAAATTTTGCCCTCGAAATTTACGTGCGCACTGGTATCTTAATGATGAGGACACTTCGTCAGATTCTAACTCTTGAGGTATAACCTTTGAGTATTGAATACATTCCAGGATTTTAACAGGTACATCTTCATACGTTAAATTATCAGTTATCTCGTCCGGTTCTAAATCAATAATATGGTTCGGGTCATCCACATATTTACATAACATCGATACGTGAAGAACGTTATAAACATGCGACATACTTGGTGGTAAAACGAGTGTATAAGCCACAGTTCCTACTCGATCGAGGATTTCAAATGGGCCAATTAAATCGAGGGTTGAGATTTTAGCAACTCTTGCTATTTAAAATAACGCCCTCTTGAACCTTCTTCTTCGTGTTCATCAACTCCGGGTGTGTAGCTTGAGCGGCTTTAACTTTATCGATTAAAGTCGATACTACTCGTATATTCGTTATCTTCACGTGGGTCCCTAGAGTCTTTAACTCTATCTTCATCATTTGTAAGTTATAAGAAATGGATTTTTGTGTTAACAACGTCACACTCGTAATCGCATACGATCTTCTACTCAATGCGTCAGCTACCACGTTCGCTCTTCCACAATAATATTGAATGGTATAATCATAATCTTAAATAGCTCGAGCCAACGTCTTTGGCGCATGTTACGTTCGTTTTAGTTAAAAAAATATTTAAGGGTTTTAGAAATGAGGTTCTGTACTGGGGTCAGTACAAAATTCGATTTCACGCTCTAGCGGTAGGCTAAGAAGTCTTCAAGAATACGTCAGGAAATTTATTAACAATAGAAATATCATTCAAAACTGTGACTCTCATCCAAGACTTGGATAGTACGTCACATTAATACCTATCAACTTGCCATCGTCATTCATGACGTCTCCTACGAAAAGTCTGGCTTCGGTGCATTCCACATAAGGAAGTCAACAACGAAAGGATCGGGGCTCTTTACTTATGGCTTGATATGACAGTGATTGACTTTATTGGTTTGGTTGCTTGAATTCGCATAACAAGTTGGTTAGGAATATGAAAGCTAACAACCTTACGAAAAGCATGATGAGTAGTTAACCAATCAATTCCTAAAATGACATCAAAGACAAGTATTTTCAAAGAGATAAGATCGACAGGTAACGTGAAAGTGTCGATTTGAATCAAACAAGATTTATAAATAATGGATGAAACGAAGGTTTCTCCTATCACAGTTTTAACAGATAAGTCAAAGTCTAATTTCTCAATAGCCAAGTTCAAACATTGAACACAACTAGGTGAAATACAAGAGTGGGTAGAACCGGTATCGAATAAGATATAGACTTCGTAAGCATTTATGATTAACTTACCCGTGACAACTTCGTTCGGGTTCCTCGACAAACACTCTCACTTAAACTACCGGCTTTGACTTGTCTGGGACATCCTTTGGCGTCACCATCCCAGCTGAGCTTGACTTCACCGTACGACAAAATCGAGCTAGATGACCTTCTCTTTCGCAATTAAAACACGCTTTGGATTGCTGCATACAGTTTGGACGGATGTGTCCCTCCTGTCCGCATTTGAAACATACGACCGGTGGTCGTTCTTCTTCCTTTGAAACGGGTGTTGGTGCTGCTGTCTTTCCATCATTATTGAACCTCCTCTTCTTGAAATTTCCACTTCTATTATCTTGGCCATGATTACCACCGAAGTGGTTACCATTCTTGGCATGATAATTTCCCCCACGATGCTTATCATTGTTCCGATGACTGTTGCCACCAATATGATTATTATCGTGTTGTTGGTCGTTGCCTTTTGGATGTGCTGACTCATTATCGCGCTCCAATAACTGAGCCCTATTCATAACATCTGAATATAAACAAAGTTTGTGAGAAATGAGGTATTGACGTATATTGGGTTTCAAACCTCTTAGAAACATTCGCGTCATTCACTACTCATTATGAACCAAATGGGATGCAAACCGAGACAACTCGGCAAACTTAGCCTCGTATTACGACACAGTCATATTGTTTTGCTCCAGCTTGATGAACTCCACCTCCTTCATGTGACGAATACTTTCAGGAAAGTACTTGTCGTTGAACAATTCTTGAAATTTATCCTAAGACATCTTGAGTGCGTCAGGCTGGGTACGTTTTACAGATTCCCACCAATGATCTGCTTCTTCACGCAACATAAAGGTGGCAAATGGAACTTTTTGCTCCTCTGAGCATTCCAAGACATCAAATATCTTGGTGATCTGCTTAATCCACGTCTCTGCCTTAAGTGGGTCTGGTTTTCCCAAAAACTCTGGTGGTCCCAGCTCCTTGAACTGCTTAGCGGTGACCAACTGTAGGTTGCCATTGTTTCCACTTGCATTATGAACAGGAGTCTCTCTCGTTTGGTGTTGCATGAATTCTAAAATCCTCCTAAACGTACCGTCATTCGTCATTTGATCAGTGTTGTTGTTTACAATAGGATTATCGCCTTCCTGTTGCACATTATTCTAGCTATTAATCAGCGGCGTCTCAACAGTCTCATGTGCTCCATTGCTTACCTCAACATTTTCAGATGCCATTTTCAAATACTGCCACAAAATAAGGGTTAATTAACAAATCACATATTATCCCTATACTCTGCGTGACACCCCCAAATCCGATACTTCCATTTCCACAGGATTTGGTGTTCACTGTACAAACATCATCTATCTATCTACCCATAAATAAATGCAAACCATGCAATAGATAGAAATAAATAATCAATCTCACCCCTTATGGGGTTACATCAACTGCATAATAAATAAATCCCAGGTTACTCTAACCTTAAATCATCTGTGCGGAAACATAAATAAATAAGTCTTAGTAACATCAATTCTAATTACAGGATCACAATAATAAAACAGTCTTCATTACTTGCTAATCTTGCCCTTGCTTTTACTAGTGGAAGGTTCGTCTACTCTTTCGTTCTTAACTGCAATGTTATTATTACGCAAGAGTGAGCACGATTGCCCACAAGTATAACAATATAACAATGAATAATAACATGCGAGAGAAATAATAACTTCGGATATAAAAGCTCAACTTTTGAATCAAGAATGAATTACAAGAATCAAAAGAAATTCTGAGGGTCGTAAGACCTTGAACTATATCCTAGGTTGTCAAGTGTTTATTCTTGAAACCTTTAATAGTCATAAGACTATGGACTCATCTTCTCGTACTTAGGGGGATCAACCCTTAGTACTATACTGTACACAATATCTTAACGCTAACGCATAAGTAATCCCCTATACAGGGTTGTTCATCTCAGTTTGACATTCGAGTCCGCACCAAAGGAAGTTTGGTTTGGATAATTCATCAAGGGTTCCAAAATTTAGAACGCTCATCAACTATGGACTAGTCGAATCATTAAGGGTTCGCTAGTCTAACAAGGTTTAATAGTAACTGAATATTTAACTTGAACAAAATCTCAAAAGGTATAAAATAGAATAATTATTGTATAACAGCATCATGCTTGAAAGATTAATAGGCTTTAATATAACAAAACAGACTTGATCAATAATAATGAGAACTTGCTCAATGTAGAAAGGTGAATTCATCAACTTATATAATGATAACAAGTAGGGTTAGGAAACTTGCCTCATGCGTAGATTACACTTTAACTAAACCCGTTCCTTGAATTAAATCCTACATATCATTTACGTTCACAATACCATTTAATTATAACGTACTAAACATCACAAGTTCATTCTTTTGTCTAACTCGAATTCATGACTATACTTAGTCAATTACTACACTTAGTGTCAAAATTAAGACTTCATGGACGATAAGCTAACTATGGATTCAATCATTCAATTCACACATAATTGTGTTATGGATATGTTAAGAATTTATTTTAACACCTCATTATATGTCTAACAAGTTTTTATGCTCATTAGATTAAGTTAATAACACATTGCTACACTTAAACATTTTTAAAAACTCATTTCTGGCCATTTTCCTAAGTGGTATTGCTTATTTTTACATTTGTTATCTTATCATCTTGGCAACTGCATCATAAGGTGGTATTTATGGGCTAAGGTGTCTGGCAAGTATTGCTTATTTGGTGGCCCTTCTGCCATGAGTCTCGAACTGAGTTGGCTCATGACGCGACACTCCAGATTCTGAATTTCCAGTTCGCGAAGAACACAGAATCAGGCGAAATAAACATAACATGGTCATTAATTTCACCAAATTAAACATACCCACACTCTAGAATTTATACATGATCATTACCCAACATATATAGAGTGATTTAACCCATTAATACACATAATTACAGAATTAAATTATGCAAATTGTACCGTTCTTGATGTTCTTGAACAAAAACATAGAATTTAATACTACGGATTCATTATAAAACTAAATCCAACCATTCAAGTTTTGTTTTGTTTGTTTTAGCATGCATAATCATATACCAGTGTGAATTTTGCAGAACACTTTATGTTTGACATATTAAAACACGTATAAGGCCATATGGCCATATAACATACTCTGAAATCTTTTACTGTATAATCTCATGAAATTGATGATATGGAATCATATACAATATATATTAAAACATGCCATGATGCTATAATAATACATATATTCACATAATTGTTACCCTTTCCAACTACAGAAACTTTACAGAAGACTTTAAGCCATATTCATGAAAACTTTAAAAGATGTAAAATAGGAATTGGGTTGAAGAGATTACCCAAGCGTAGATTAGTAGGATTGAAACCTTTCTCAAATTCTTCTTAACTCTCACAATCTCCTAACAATCTCTGAACTTTCAAACTCTCTCTCTCTCTCTTCCTCCTCTCTGTTTGTGCCAGACTTAGAAAAAAATAATAAGAAAAGAGAAGACGTCTGATAATAAAGGAGAAGAACTGACGCAGTAGTGGTCAGTTACCCCCCCCCCCATCATGGCTAACCGTTAATAACTCCACTTAGTGCCTCGTTTGGCTGGTAATAAAAGGTTTCTGTTAACGCCAAGATCTTCTCCAACGCCCCAATCACGTAAGACGTCCTGATCCTGCACAGTAAACACGATAAGACACCAAAAGCTTGACGGCTTCGACCATCGGGGGATAGCTCAGGCGTGAGAGTCAGTATCGCTATTCACAAGGTTAACAATGGAGGATGATAATATCTAGTGTATTGAGAGAGATAATAATATTCAGTTGAATGTATATGTGAACATACCTCCTCTTGAAGAATCTTTTGCTAAGTTATACTCTCTTTTGCGGTTTACTAGTACCACCCACCTCTTGTCGACCACATTTTCGATCGATGGGTTCTGCCGACTGCATGCAGTTTACCCACTACCTTTTGTCAGTGTTTTCTACCGCCGGCCGGCTATGATCCTATCCACATTAATGCATGGCAGTTACAACAGTCAACTATCATGTTTTTTCATCATTACAAGTCAAAGTAATAGATATTAAATTATCTAATGGATCAACCCATCGACTTGGTCTGATTTCCTAAGGACTATTCAAGGGTAAATACAAAGATTAGGCCCAAAAATCCTAAGACCCAATAGTAAAGCTCCACTGGACTAATTAAATATATTAGCCCGATTCATTCGGCCTAAGGAGGGAAATATCATGACCCAACATTGCCCCCTAGTTTTTTATTAAACAGAATATTTAATAGAAAACTATAAGTGGTCTACGATGTTATAGGTTCTAACAGGATCGAAATAGGCCCAAAGTAAAACTTACCCAAGCCCAAATGGAAATGAGTTAAAATCATAAGGCAACTTAGAAATCTGAAACCCAACTGAAAGGTTTAATCTAATGAGTGTCTGAGGCTTAACCCGGACGGTACACCTTCAAATTCCCCATCATTACTAGAAATTAAATGTGTCGCCTTTGAACTTTGTGCAACCGTCAGTATAAAAGATAATTTTACCAAATTCGATAGTTTTACCTGTCAATTTGAATTTCGAACCCTTGAGCTTTTTTCTCTTCTTAAGGACTTCCTTTCTATTTTACGAAATTTCAACAATGGTGACTGTAAACTCTAACCAGAGTTCTCCTATTCGTGTAACCCCTATCACCACTGTTCAACCCAGCCCCAATCCATCTGAAAAAGCATCAAGTTCAAACCCCAAGGTTGCTACCCCCAGCGGAAAATCTATGTCTCCAAAACCCATGCCTGACCCCTCTGATTTCTTCAAGAGCAAAGAGCAATATCCCCATGCCAACACGCCTTCCATCATTTCTGAGACTGAGTTAAGGAAGATTAGGGCTCGCTATCACATTCCTGACACCCATTTAATAAGAGCCCCCAAATCTGAAGAGAGGATGTATCAACATCCCGAGGGCTGGACGGCCGTATCGGTGACTTTGCTCGAGAAGGGGGTTAGGTTTCCTCTTCACATATTTCTAATTACCCTCTTGGGATTTATTGGGGTGGGGTTTTCTCAACTGGTACCGAACTCCTACATCCACATTTTGGCTTTTATTGCATTTTATCATGAACTGGGGGTTGAACCCACTCTCAACTTTTTCTTTACTATCTATAAGATTGCCCAAAGCAGAGAAAAGGGGTTCAAAGTCTTAGGCAAGCATGCACAAAAGGCAGGTGAGAAGTTCGAGAGGCGACCGCTGATAAACACTCCTTCGAGCAATAGAGGATGGCATGACAGATGGTTCTTCGTCAAGGGACCCGAAATTGCATCTCTGCCGAACTGAACCATGAGTGAAGTGGTTTCTACCAATTTTGGAGATATATCCGAAGAGCGTGTAGCCGAATTGATTGAATTTATGAACAATTTCCCGAAAGAGGAGTTGAAACATGGACTTCTTTCTAAACAGGCTTGGTTATATGATCATAAACGTAAGTACTGAACTACTCTTGCGTATATTTCTTTGAAATCTTCGATAATATTAGTTCTGACTTGTCCTTACATAATCTTTACAGTGTATTTTATTAAACCGAACTCTTCAGAGGTAAAAGAGTTCAAAGACTTTTTGGCTGGGAAGATTACGGAGGCAAGTGAAGAGCTTCCAACAAAAGAATCTCCCCGAATCGATCCCCTCGTTACTGATCCACCCACTGTCGATCCTCAGATTGATGAACCACAAGTTGATGAAACCATTGTTCCTGAAGAATCCCTCCAACCTCGTCGAAGAAAAAGAGCTTCTAAAAGATCTAAATCCATTTAGTCAGAAACAAATCCTGAAAGTGATCCGGAAGCAAACCCAAAAGCAAGCCCTTTATCCAATCCCAGTTCTGTACCTCCTAAATCTGTTCCAACTAAGAGAAGTCTGTTCGACATACCTCTACACGATCGGGCGAAAGTCCTCCGCGTTAAGAAGTTGAGGACAAAGATTACCCCTTTAACTGCTGACGAGCTTCGAGTGCCAACATCTTCAACTATCATTCCTCCAGCAGTCCCCATGGAAATTCAAGTGCTAGATGATGAGGATCCAATTGAAACCATTCCTTCACTTTCTCGCAAGAGAAAATAGTCATCTGATAGTCACCCAGGGTCGTCTTCTCACCCTTCACCGATCCATGAATCTAATCCTACTCGATCCCCCTCCCCGGAAAACATATATATGGATCCGTTACCAACTCGCGATCGGCCCATGCCTTCCCCTCCAAGACAGTCAACTTCTGGATTTCAGCATGATGCTATGGCCTCTCCAACTATGTGGCCTCGGTTTAACACCAACTTCCCTTTTCAACTGTTTGACGCTTTCGTCCGTGAGACCGATGACCATCGATTTGGGAATAGTTCGAACGGGGATCTGCTTAACGAATGCATGAGCTATCTGGTGAAGGTAAACGGTCTTCTCCTTAATTTCCGTATTTATCTTCATACTTATACATTTGAAACTGATCAAATAATGCTGGACATGCATAGGCGAATGCTGTATTCGGACATCTGCGTCCAAAGTCTATCGAAGCTGAAGCCGAAGAAGAGGCAATGAGAAAGGAGAACGCTATCCTGAAGTCTGCTTTGACTTGGGAAAGGACTCAACATGAAAGCATTCTTCACACAAATGAAGGTCTTCGGAAGGAGTTGGCCCAGACCAAAGAAGATGTGAAGACATCCAATGAAGAACTGAAGTCATCCAAGGCCCAATATCAAGAGAACGTCAAGATGAATGTTGACTTGGTTCAGAGGAATGAGATAAGGATGGCGAAGATCAAAGAGTTAAAGGATGATGCTAAAATCCTGACCAAAACGATCGAAAAGCTAGAGTTAGCAGAAACTTGTCATCTGAATAGGCGTCAAAAGCTTGAAGAAGAAATCCGAGAACTCAAGGCTCTTCGGGACCTTGGACCTCCTTTGGCCGATGATCTTCGCAAGCAGATCTGTGAAGAGTACCGGAAATCAGATGAGATCAATAGAGAGATCATGAAGATATATTCTGAAGGCTATGAGCTCTGTCGAAGTCGCGGCAAGGAAAAGTTGATATCAGCTAAAGTGGACCCGACTTTGCTCGACTCTTCAGATGGCGAGGATGATGCATGAAGTGAATACTCTTGTTTTTCCCGGATTTTATTTGAGAATATTTGTGAAAGTTTCTGTCATTTTGGAAGTTGTTTAAGGATTTTGTTTCAAAAACTTTTATCAGAACTTCTATGTTCTGAAATTATGTTGGAATTTATGTTTTTATGCAATAGTTTGTCATAACGGATGAATGGATTAATGAAGTTTCAACTTTCTATATCATGACTTCTGCATAATACTTTTCGTTTCTTGTCAATAATTCAGTATCAATTAATCTGAATGGACTTAACCTGTATCTGTGAATTAGGCAGGGCATATAATAGTTGAGTTGAAGAACAATACTGAACATAATAAAGTAAACTTATTGAATTGAACTGAAGGAACCGAACTTGACACTTGAATAAAGTAATGTATACTTATCATTTCTGAAGTGTGAGACAGATAGTGAATAGGGTGAATTCGGCTGATCCTCCTTTCACCATCAAGATCTTGTTTACCACTCGGGGTAGAACAAGTATATAAGGACATTTGTTTACCACTCGGGGTAGAACAATTTTATAGGGGCCATGGAATTTTTCTACCACACGGGGTCACAAATTCATAAGGACACTCCTGACAATAAGGATGCCATCGAATGGCCAGCAAGTCCGACCATACCTCCTTACATCAGTGCATTTTGTTTACCACTCGCGATAAATCAAAATTAAAAGGACCATGGAATTTGTCTACCACGTAGGGTATAACAAAACCATAAGGACACTCCTGCCGAAGAGGCTACCATCGAATGGTCAGCGAGTCCACCCCGTCCTCCTTACTTCGGTGCCTATTGATTTACCGCCCTCGGTAAAAGTAATATAAAAAGGACCATAGGATTTGTCTACCACACGGGGCAACAAATAAATAGGCTACCATCGAATGGCCAGCGAGTCCGACCATACCTCCGTACACCCTTTAGGACAAATAGGAAGAAGATCAGTTGTGAAAAAGTGACTTTTTATTGATGGCGAACAATCATGTACAGACTTCCGGTGAACTGACTCGATCTCTACTGGAAATATTTCCGAAGTCTTCCGGCATGCCAGGCGTTCTTGATCTCGGATCCATTTAATGCCTTTAATCGATAAGTTCCTGGCTTTGGTACTTCGACCACCTCATACGGCCCTTCCCAATTCGGCATCAGCTTTCCCGTGTTCTAAGGCGTAGATGCTTCGGCTTCTCTGAGGATGAAGTCCCCCACTTCAAATCTACGAAGCTTTACCCCCTTGTTATAATGCTTGGCAACTCTCCGCTGGTAGGCTGCCAGTTTGACCAAAGCTACTTCTCTGACTTCTTTTAACAGATCCAAGTTGGCCTTCAGTCCTTTATCGTTGTAGATTTCATTGAATTAACTGACCCGAAGACTTGGAGATCCAATTTCAACTGGGACTAAGGCATCAGTACCATAGGCCAATCTAAAAGGTGAATCTCCAGTGGTGGTCCTCGGTGTAGTCCGATAAGCCCATAGCACACTGAGCAGCTCCTCTGGCCATCTTCCTTTAGCTTCGTCCAGTCTGCGCTTGATCCCGTTCAGCAACGTTCTGTTGGTCACCTCAACTTGCCCATTCGACTATGGATGAGCCACCGAGGTCTTTCTGTACTGAATCCCCAACTCCTTCAAAAATCCTTCAAATTTTGATCCCACGAACTAGCGTCCGTTGTCCAATATTACCACTTTAGGAATTCTGAAGCGAAATACTACGGACTCTTTCATGAACTTCAAACACTCTTGCTCCGTTATCAACCGAAGTGACTTCGCCTCTACCCACTTGGTCATGTAATCAATAGCAACTATGACAAAGCTAACCTGCCCCTTAGCTTTTGGCAATGGACCCAGTATATCAATCCCTAAGATAGCAAAGTGTATAGGAGATAGAATCGAGTATATCTCTTCTGGTGGCTGATGTGGGATCGGACTGTTGAGCTGACACTTCTCACACTTCTTCACATACTATGTAGCTTCCTTGAAGATCGTTGGCCAGTAGTACCCCTGCCGAAGAATTTTGTATGCCAGTGACTTAGCAGCCATATGATCGCCACAGATGCCTTCATGAACCTTCCGAAGAGCATATTCTGCTTCAGACGGAATCAGACACTTCAATAATGGTGACGAAAATGCCCTTCGATAAAGATACCCATCAATAAGAACAAAGTTGGTACTCTTGTACTTGATCTTTTTTGCCAGCATCTGATCCGAAGGAAGGATGCCATCTGCCAAATATTCGATGTAGGGAGTCATCCAAAGGTGACTAGATCGTTCGATACATCACCACTTCATCTTTGGATACTCAATTCAACGCAAAACTTCCAAATAAACCGACCCGTTGAAAACATCTGCATCCGTAGTGGCCAGCTTCGACAGTGCATCAGCAGTAGAATTGTCATTACGATCTATGCCTTGAAACTCATAAGAGACAAAATATTGAAGTCGGTCTTTCAACTTTGCCAAATACTTGATCATCCTTGTCCCACGAGCTTCATAATCTCCTGAGAGTTGTTTGACGACCAAGTGAGAGTCACTGTAAATGATCAGCTTCTGAACTTCTAGACTCTTCGCCAGTCGAACTTCTGCTAGCACTGCTTCATACTCGGCCTCATTGTTTGTTGCTTTGAACCCAAATCTGATAGCTTGCTGCACCTTGAATCCCTCCGGACTTGTCAAGATAATCCCTTCCCCACTAACATTCGCCGTAGAGGACCCATCTACATACAAATATCCATGCATTCTCGACCATGCCAGAAGAATAAGAATCGCTTTCGACGGACGTCTCGACCTCTGGCATTCGAAGATCTGCCGGTGAACGAACATTCCACCATAAAATCGGCCAAGACCTGACCTTTGATAGCGGTTCTGGGATGGTATTCGATAAAAAATTGGGATAATTCCATAGTCAACGCTGTTAATCTCCCAGAATTTTCTGGCTTGCTCATCACCTTCTTCAATGGTTGATCCGTGTAGACGACAAGGAGCCAGCCTTGAAAATATTACCGAAGCTTTCGACTAGCAATTAGCAAAGCAAAGGCAAAATTTT
The DNA here is from genome assembly GCA_020205615.1 of Panax quinquefolius. Classification (NCBI taxonomy): domain Eukaryota; kingdom Viridiplantae; phylum Streptophyta; class Magnoliopsida; order Apiales; family Araliaceae; genus Panax; species Panax quinquefolius. The sequence continues at coordinate 43,180,569 of CM035158.1, read as the reverse complement.
CAATATTTGGGTACCTGGTTTCAGCATCTCGTGGGGCGTGGTGACATAATAGACGGATCTTTGCTTCCCACCGACCTCCCAAACTAAGATCGCTTCTAATCGCTAACTAACTCATTGCAGAAGGTACAAATACAAGGTCTCTGTCGGGGCAGGCTTTACCAATAGAGGAGCAGAAGATAGATATGTCTTTATGCCTTGGAAGGCGTCTTCACACTCCGAAGTCCACTGGAACGTCTTCCCATTCTTCGGCCCCTTCAGCGTGTCGAAGAACGACAAGCACCTCTCTGCAAACTTGGACATGAACCTCCTCAAACTGCAATCCTACCAGTCAGACGTTAGATGTCTTTGAATGACTGAGGAGTCTTCATGTCAAAGATAGCCTGGATCTTCTCCAGATTGGCCTCAATGCCCCTCTGACTGACCAAGTAACCCAGGAACTTTCCCGCACCGAGGCCGAAGGTACACTTTGCTGGATTGAGCCTCAACTTGTGGTGACGGACAGTCTGAAAGCATTCCTCCAGATCATCCAAGTGCTTCTGAACCTGCATGCTCTTTACAATCATATCGTCCGCGTACACCTCCATGTTCCTCCCCAGCTGCCTCTCGAAGATGAATTTCATCATTCTTTGGTAAGTGGCTCTGGCATTTATAAGGCCAAAGGTCATCTTCTTATAGGAATACACCGAACGGTGTGTAATGAACGCTGTCTTCGGAATGTCCTCCTTGCACATGGAAATTTGATGATAACCTGAAAAAGCATCTAAAGCTTAGTAATGCATACCCCGAAGTGGCATCGATGAGTTGATCAATATGGGGCAGAGGATAACAGTCCTTCGGATAAGCTTTATTCAGGTTGGTGTAGTCGATACAAACCCGCCACTTTCCATTCTGCTTCTGCACCAACACTACATTAGCCATCCACTGCGGGTAGTCGATCTCAAAGTTAAAATCAGCAGCTATCAGCTTGGAAATCTCCTCATCTATGATCCTCTGCCGCTCAGGTGCAAAGATCTGCCTTTTCTGCTGAACTGGCTTCTTTGAGGGATCTACATCTAGTCTGTGCTCGGCAATCTTCCGGCTAATCCCTGGCATATCTTGTGGTTCCCATGCAAAAATATCTACATAGCAGCGAAGGAGTTCCATAAGGTTTGTCCGAAGAGGTTCTGGTAGAACCAAACCAATCTTCACTGTCTTGTCTGCCTTTCCGAGGACCAGCTCGATCTCCTTTGTCTCCTGCAGGAATTACCAATGGCTCCGAACTACTTTCAGTGAAGGGCTCGATCTTAATTGCCATGGATTGTTTATGTTTGCTGACCCCCAGTCCGGAGGAAATAACAACGTTCCAATAACAGCGTCGGGCCAGATCTAAGTCCCCTGCCACCTCTCCTACTCCATGTGTTGTGGGGAACTTGATTTTGAAGTGAGGGATGGAGGTCACAGCTTGGAGAGTCGTCAATGTAGGTCTTCCCAGTATGGCGTTGTAAGCCGAATCTACATGCACAACATAAAATTTTCATGTTATTTCTACTGCCTTTGGGAGTCTAATGTCAAGACTACTGGGAGTTCGATAGTGCCTGCAACTTTGACTGGATCGTTGCTGAAGCCATATAAGGGAGCCTCCTGCCCGACCTCCATTTTTCGCCCATCAAGATGCATCCTTTGATAAGCATGGGCATACATAATATCCACAGAAAACCCGTTGTCTATCATCATACGCTTCACATTTACCGAGCCTACTTATGTAGTGATCACCAATGCTCCTTCATGCGGCTCGATAAGCTCCGAAGGGTAATCTGCATCGGTGAAAGATATAACAGTCCCGGGAAATGGTCTGTCGACCTTCGGGGGAACACCCGCCACGGACATGACCGAATCCAAATATCCCCTCCTCTTCTTCCCTACTAACTTCCCTGCTGTCCCACCGGTTATTACATCAACGACGTGCCTCGGTGGTGGTATTGGAGCATTTTGGACGGGTGGAACCATTTGAACCGTCTGAACAGTACGGTCGACATTCTGCTAATCTTGTTGGTCCCTCCCTACACATCTTGACCAAAGAACCGCTTTGAATCTTCTTCTCCACGAAATCCTTCAGATTGCAACACTCATTAGTATCATGGCCTGCAGCTTGATGATAGCCACAATATTTCCAAGAGTTGCCCTGTTCTGTCTTATAGTTATCACGAGGTGGCTCAAAGAATGGCTAGTTTCTGATCTGGTCCAAAATCACCGACCTATCCGTATTCAGTTTGGTGTAAACCTTTTTCACCTTTGGGGCGGACGCAGGTGGACGACTATTTCCTTGTCTCCATGAGTTGTTGTACTTCTTCGTACTGCCCTCTGGCCGATCATTATACCCCCCCCCCCCGTCTTCCTCTGATCGCCTTCAGCCTTAGGAGTATCTACCTCCTTCATCTGGTTCGAAGAAGGACGTTTCAGGCTATTCATTGCCTCCTCCACTACAATATAGCCTTCTGCCTTGTCGAAAGCTTCTGCCAAGCTCTTCGGATGGTGGAACATCAACTTTTTCACCAACTTCTTAGACTTCACCAGATCTAGTCCATTCTGGAACAAACCCACAGCCTGAAGATCATTAAGGTCGGACACCTGGCCGACCACTTCTCTGAACCTCTTCACATACTGGCCCAAGGACTCGTTGGTGAACTGTCTGACATGTGCTAAAGAGCCTGTAGGTTTTCCTCTTCTTCGATTGCTCCCAAAGCGGGCATGGAACTTATCATAAAGCTTGGTCCATGAAGATACTGAATGTAACGACCCCAAAATAGGTCCATTCCATCCAACCCATTCTGAGTCGCCAAATACATGGTACAGAAAAACAACTACAACTTTATTACAACAATTGTCGTGCAAAATACAACAACACATATGCTGTGAGTTTGGATACAAATATATACCAAGCAGTAAGTACGTTACAATGACACCTTACATAAAGGTATAGTCAAAAACTGTTTTAGAAATTAGAATCTTTGGGAAGTGCTCAAGGAAACCTTCGTACATGGGAGGCCATGCTTTTAGGTTATGGTAGATATCATATGGCCATAGAATTATCCTTGGTTGACCCAATAGACCCCAAAGAAAAACAAGAAGATTACTATCATATTCTTCCTAATGGCGAGTCTTCTCTTGACATATCATTATCTCCACTGTCTCTAATTGGGTATTATACTCCAAACAAACATCAAGATTATATAAGTAGTGCTTGTAAATATACTCAGCAAGTGGATGAGCACAACCATGTCTTATGATAACACGAGTTTGTATGTCATTAGACATCTTGTATGATAGTGACAAAACACCCTTCCAAAGTTGGGTTCGCCTCACCCTATTTAATTCACCAAAAATAACTATTAAATGATGTATAAAATACAACACACTAAAGCCCTCAATAAAATTATTTTCATACTCTTTAGGAGAACCTCAACAACTATAGACCACCGATTCTATTCCTTGTTATCCCTCTCAACCAACCCAAATACACTTTTTATTACACGAAAGGAATTGTGAAACAAAAAGGGTGAGCACAACTAGCTCAATAAAGAATATTATGACTAAAGATAAATAAATTATCAATAGTCTTCATCAAGAATGAATCGGAGATTTAGAACATATGGTAGACAAAAGGGTGAGCACAACTAGGTCAAGAAAGAATATTATGACTAAAGATAAATAAATTATCAATAGTCTTCATCAAGAATGAATCGTAGATTTAGAACATATGGTAGATGATAAAACTTTTCAACCATAGTTGCGAAATGGAACGAGCAATCCATTAAAAGAGTCAAATAGACTATAAAATCTGTTGTTTCTCCACGTTAAAAGTCCACCAACAATATTTTATCCTCAGAACATCAATCAACAGCCTTTTTCCACAATCATATGAATAACTCATAATCATAATTGTGATTCTAAATTCTCTTTCTCATCCGGAATGAAGATAATTTTCATCACTGTCTTTACCCGAAACATCAAATATCATGGTTATACCAAATCACGCCCTCACATTCATAATCATACTAATAAATTCATCTTTGCACCACGGGTCAAAGATATTCATCAACAGTTCATCTTTACACTACAGGCTAAAGATATTCAACAACAGGTCATCTTTGCATTACGAGCCAAAGATATTCATCATTAATTCATCTTTGCACTACAGGCTAAAGATATTCATCAACAAGTCATCTTTTCACTACGGGCCAAAGATATTCATATCTCAAATAAATACATAATCATTTCAGAAGTTATATAACAATAATTATAACCATGTTGATCAATTCACCTTTGCACTTAAGCTAAAAATATTCAATTGTAAATTCAATGGTCATGATCATACCAACAACAATTCAACTTTTGCACTCTCTTGCCAAAGAGAACCTATGGTCACGATCATACCAATAATCTACCCATCTTTACACTCAAGTCAAAGAGAAATGTCATCATTAGGGTTATAAGAATGTTATATAAAAACAATATAATCAAAACATAGTTTTAATTTCAAGAGTAAGATTCATAAATCAACGATAATTTGGTCAGAGAAAGAAACCAATTTTATTGTGAATAGTACCCGTGAATAGTAACTCGTGAATAGTAACTCGTGAATAGTACTCAGATTCAAGACATAGTACCGTCAGTATATATAAAAATAATGTCATATACGTAAATAGTATTATATATGATGAATAGTGTCGTATACATGAATAGTCAGATACGTGAATAAGAACCCCGACTCAAAAGATAGAAATTCCACAAAAACATCTTCACGCTTCATGAATAGTACTCGTGAATAGTAACTCGTGAATAGTAACTCATGAATAGTAACCCCGACATGAAAAAGTTCCAAATTTGATAAAAAGTTCCAACCAATATTTCAGCATAATGATATTGAAGAAATAATATCATTACGAAAAAAAAATAATATCCCTTACTACCCCTTACCTCAAAAGAGCAGCACTTCTGACAGGATATCGGATATGACGCTGAAGGAAACTTGCACTGATGAATATCAACTCACCAAGTATCTAAATACTCACAAATTACACTCAATAATCTAGAGAGAGAAAGAGAGAAAGCTTATGTTTCTGGTGTGATTTTCAATTCTAACTTAGCCCTCTATTTATAGGAAAATGTTAGCCCAACCAAGCAGACTTTGACTGCTACCGATGGCTTTACCTCGCTACTATTCCACCCACCAAAATCAGCCATCTTCCCCAACAACCAAGAGTGGGGCCCACTCAATTCTAGAATTTTCCACCAAAACCTAATTTCCTAATCGATTACCTCTTAAAATTCATAACAAATCATACGTTCATTTTTAACGGTTCAAAATTTGTGGACATATACTCAACTTATATATGTATAACATATCCAAAATTACAACGATCCAACGGTCGGATCAAAATTTATAACTCACGTAATATAGTCAAGAACACCGATTTTTTCGGACTATTAGTCCTTCTGACCAGATTTCATTCAAAATTTCACCACGAAATATCTACAAAGAATTTTTGGGTGATTCAAATTTCTACAGATTAGCTTACTTCTAGGGCTTTCTTTTGATATATGGCTCATCTCTTAACTCATTATACACAAAGAGTTATGGATTTTACAAAATCAAGTAATAAACTAATTTTTCCGAAAATCCCATATTTTGCTCTCCATTTCGACAAATAATGATAAAACACCTCATCATTAATTCCTTCACTTATAAATACATAAATAAATCCATCATTTATATCCACATCAAATAAATATTTTCTTATCATATAAATCAATAACTAATTATTCACAAATAATATTACGTAATCACATTTATAATGACCAGGCGCTTCCTGGAAAGAGGGGCTTTCAATAAGAATTTCTCCTTCTTTGGCGCGTAATTAGGTGACCAAACCTCTCCTCGATGTAACTTTCTAGACATTGCCAATAATGCTATCTAATAATATTATTCAAATAATATGAATTATTGATCCGATAATGGGAAATCATGCGGTGATAATTATTGAACAACAATAATAAAATATCAACACCGCAATTATTGAATCAATAAAATAAAATATTGAATAAGAATTCATCGTAACAATTATTGAGTAGTGCCTTCTCACGTAAGAATCAATAATTGAAAATACATCAATGTCAACCGTGGTATCTTCTCGCAACAACGCGTATTACTTTACTTTACCAACCGGGTATTCCAACAATGTTAATTGTGAACGATTACGCCATTATTTATAAAAACTTAATTTTGTCGTTTTCTTCATCCCATGCTTATTCTCATTATGGGGCCCAAAAATGGCTACAGGCATTGTAAATTTAATATTCCCTTACGTAAAGAATATTCCACGACCAAACGAATATTCCCAAACAATAATGAATATTTTATAACCACTTGTGTATTTTGAAAAAAATTCATATATCACCCTTAACTTTAACTTTTATCAATTTAACCATTTACTGAATAGTAATTATAAGAAAAATTGAATACTTTTATTTCATAAAATTCGGGGTCTTACACTGAATCTGCTGACAAGGTCCCCATCCACTGCCTGGCATCCTTCCTCAACGTTGTGACAAATGTATGACATTTGGCAGCATCGGTAAAGTCATAATAATCCATCAGCCGCTCGAACGCCTGACTATGGTCATAAGGATCCCCAGATCCATCATAACTCTCCATGCGCAACTTCTTGGTCACATCGGCCTTCTCCTTAAGGATATCCGAGGAAAAAGGGGACGCTTTCTTTCCCGGAGAGTCTTTCACCTGTTGCACCTTAGCTAACTGCTTCCTGAGCTCCATCAACTCCTTCACTAGAAAATCCACACCTTCTGGCTGTGAGGAGACCTCTTTCTTCTGAATGGCCTTCTACTTCTGAGTGGATCGACCCCCCCTATCCGATCCCACTGCCTTTGTTGGACTTTTGGATCTACTCTGACGTGCAACCATATCCTCATGGTGAGAATATTCGCTCTGATGCTCTCTCCTTCTGGCTTCTGGCACGATCTCCCTTGATCTGCTCATTCGTCTGTCGTCGCCTCGATGCTGAGGACCAACAACCATAAGTGCCTTCTTCGAGGCCACGGGGGTTCTGCTCCTAGATCTTCTTCGATCGCGAGAATGATCTCGAGATACATGCAAAGAGTGCTCTGGCTCTTTCCCCTCTCGCTGTTGTGTCTCCTTATGCCTACCTCATCTTTTGGACTGAGCACGACTAGACGCCTCGTCTCTCAACTCTGCCACCCGAAGCATCTGTTCAGCTATATCTTCTCTCTACTTTAGCAGAACTTCTAAGGCTTTATCTACTTCGTCTGCCATCTTTGCCAATTTGGCAGCTCTATCCTCCTGACCACTTCGGCGATGAGTCTTGGTCGGTGAACCTTCTGTCCGCCTCCGACCATGATCACGCTCTTTATCTGCATCAAAGACCAGCCTCCGTCTGGCTCCACCATGAATCTTCGGACGAAGATCTCCCAAATTGTGCTTGGAGGCCGTACTCTCATGAGCACTTTTAGAAGGACCCAGACAATCCTTTACTGAAACACAAGGCAACGATGAGCTAACGGCCATCGCCTGCCCTTCTGGCGTACCATCCCTACTCCTCACCATCTTCCGAAGCAGGTTGAATGAATGTGATTGAAGACTCAATGACACTAGAACTCAACCCTCCTTCTAGCGCCAATGTTAATGCCAAGATCTTCTCCAACGCCCCAATCACGTAAGACGTCCTGATCCTGCACAGTAAACACGATAAGACACCAAAAGCTTGACGGCTTCGACCGTCGGGGGATAGCTCAGGCGTGAGAGTCCGTATCGGTGTTTACAATGTTAACAATGGAGGATGATAATGTCTAGTGTATTGAGAGAGATAATAATATTCAGTTGAATGTATATGTGAACGTACCTCCTCTTGAAGAATCCTTTGCTAAGTTATACTTTCTTGCCTTTTCATCGTACCACCCACTACCGTCTCGACACATTACCGATCCGATGGGTTTCTTGAACGCATGCGCCTACCCACTACCTTTTGTCATTATTTTCATCACGCCCATTATGATCCCATCCACATTAATGCATGGCAGTTATAACAGTCAACTATCATGCTTTTTCATCATTACAAGTCAAAGTAATAGATATTAAAATATCTAATGGATCAACCCATCGACCCGGTCCGATTTCCTAAGGACTATTCAAGGGTAAATACAAAGATTAGGCCCAAAAATCCTAAGACCCAATAGTAAAGCTCCACTGGACTAATTAAATATATTAGCCCGATTCATTCGGCCCAAGGAGGGAAATATCATGACCCAACAGTTTCAAATACCATTTAATTTAATAAAACCTTATTATATAGTTTAAAAAATGTCACACCCATTTATAAAATAAATCTAATATCTTATTTAATTTATTTTAAATAAAATATAATAATTTCTCATTAATTCACATAGTCACATAATTAAATTTCTTATTTATTAATAATATCAAATTATTCGAATCTCTAATTAATAATTAAATTAATTAAAACAATATTAGGCTTATTAAATATTTCTTTTAATACAATAAGCTCATATAATTACATACTTGAACAATAAAAATTCTCCATATTAATTTAATAAGTATAACACATATAATTAAATTAATCTACCACAACTTCATCAATTAATTATTTAATCTAATAATTAATTCATCGAAAAATATTAATTCAATCCAATAAATATTAAAATTAAATTACAAAATCTTGTTTGTCACACTCTGACCGACCAATTAAATACCAAATAAACTTAGGTAGGTCATACTAGCAAAGGAATTCCCCGTCTCTCCCCTCCTAGTTCTTATCTCACATCTCAGCCAGGGATCATATCCCTAAGCTTTGATACCAACTGTGACGCCCCCAAAATAGGTACACATCACCCATCTTGAGTCGCCAAATACATGGTACAAAATTCAAATACAACTTAATTATACAACAGTCGTGTAAAATACGACAAAACATATGTTGTGAGTTTTAATACAAATATTATCATCTAGACAATATCCACACTCAATTGAGTCCTCATTACATTTATTATCACACTATTTAACAGAATAGTGAGGACTACTAATGTTATTATCTGGACCGTCACTCTATTCCCCGACTCGTCCCAGCTATATGCTCATTACCTGAAGAGAACAGTGAAAGAAAGTGTGAGCTCAACTAGCCCAGTAAAAAATATTATGACTAAGATAATGCAGAATAAATTATCATTAGTCTTCAACAATGATAAACGGATAAAATATAATAGACATCAAGTTTAACTGCAGCGGAACAAGCAATCCATTAAAAGAGTTAAGTAGAGAATAAAATCTACTATCTTTTATGATTTAAAAAGTTTTTCATCACTTTTATCGATGGGACTCAGCTTAATAAATAATCCACATCATCAATTCATCCCTGTACTACAGGCCAAGGATATTATTTAGTATCACGACCATGAATTATCCATGCACTACGGGCCAAAGATAATTGTGTTTTCATCAACGGTCCTGATCATGCCATAAAATAATTCATCCTTGCTCCCTTGGTCGAAGAGAATCCATATCCATAATCATACCAAAAACTGTCCATCAATGCACTACGGGCCAATGAGGACTTTTTCCACATCATTTGTAACATTGCGGTAATGATTATACCGAATAACCCCTGGTCATAATCATACCAAGTCCATCTATGCACTACAGTCCACAGATGACGTTCAACAAAATATAAACATGAGGATGATGATAATGATATAAGAATTTAATAAAACAAGTTCAAGAATTAAATTATCCAGGAACTAATAACGTCCAAATTGTCAACATGATACTTCTTTGTAGAGTAAAATTCAAGAATGCTTAGAAGAATATTTCCATGAAAAGATACTGGATGAAGCGCAAATATCAAGGATATTCCACTAATTTCATGGAGTATAGAAGTTAAAACTTTAACCAACTAAGTATAATAAAGAATGGAATTACAAAAGAAATCACCATGTATGCGGTACTTCGCATAGACAGTTTATTCCAACAGAATAATAAATAACGGAACCAGGTCAAAGTATATATACGCATGCCGAATCGGATATTCCAACATAATAATAAAGAATGGAATAACAACGAAATCACCATGCATGCGATGACGTCGATGAGCAGTTATTCCAATGAATAATAAATAATCGGAACTGTGTCAAAGTAAATTAACGACCGATGATGTTCCAATGAATAATAAAGAATGGAATAACAACGTAAATCACCATGCATGCGGTACTTGGCGTAGACAAAGTTATTCCAATAGAATAATAAATAACGAACCAGGTTCTAGATATAAACGCATGCAGACGTGATATTCCAATGTAATAATAAATAATAGAATAACAACAAATCACAATGCATGCAGACGTCAGATGTATGATGTTATTCCAATGAATAATAAAGACGCGAACCAGTCCCACAGAAAGCGCACAAACATGATATTCCAACAGAATAATAAAGAATGGAATAACAGAAGAATTTCACCAAGTATAGGGTAGCCCGCGTATACAAGTTATTCCAACAAAATAATAAATAATGGAATAACAGAAGAATTTCACCAAGTATAGGGTAGACCGTGTATATAGGTTATTACAATAGAATAATAAATAATAGAATAACAGAAGTTCTCTTCATGAATATGAAAGAAATAATACCCCTTATGAGTACAACAAATAATATCCCTTACGAGTATTGAAAGAAAATAATTCTCTTCATGAATACTAAAGAAATAATACCCCTTACGAGTATAACAAATAATATCCCTTACCTTATAAAGAAGAAACTGGATATAGGATTAGTGAAGTAGCAGAATACTCTTCTTCTTTCTCTCTATAGTTTCTCTCTCTAGAGTTTCAGTGAATTCTTAAGAAATAATGAAGGAATGAGCTTCTATTTATAGAAGAATGGACTGAATAGTAACCAATTCATGAACATTCCAAATTGATTTACTTTTAAACGGACGGTCCAGATTGGTTTACAATAAAATATAATATATTATATTTATAATCTAATAAAAAGAATAACTTTATAAAAGTATTTTGTTTTATATAAAAAGATTTTACTATCTGAAATACTATGCAGCACTATGCAAATCATGTGTATAATAAAATATAATATATTCTAATTATTGTCTAATAAAATGTATAACTTTATAAAAGTATTCTGCTTTTATAGAAAAAGATTTTACTATTAGCCTAATAAAACGAATAACTTTATAAAAGTATTCTGTTTTATATAAAAAACTTTTCTGTTTTATTACATTAATAATACTAATAAAACAAAACTTATATATATATATATATATATATATATATATATATATATATATAACAATCAACAATAATTGAATCAAATAACGTGAGATACTATGCAGCAACTACTGTAGCAATAATTGAACAAAACTGAGTGACTTCTCACGTAAACATCAATAATAAATACCGTGTGCTACTATGCAACCACGCTTATTATTGTACTTTTACTACCGAGTAGTTCAACAGTTTTAACGGTAAAACTTCCGCCATTATTTTCATAAAAATATTTTTGTCGTTTTCTCAATCCGACAATAATTCCGTTGTGGGGTCCACCAATGATTGTGTCGTCGTACGAATATTCCCTGTTAAAATGAATATTCCCCGACCAATCGAATATTATATAAGAACTTGCATACTTTCCAAAGTTTATAAATACCACCCACAACTATAACATTATCTCAAATTCACATCATAATATTTAAAAAAATATTTCGAGAAAATTAAATCTTTATTCGTAAAATTTGGGATTTTACAGTGGAATTCGATATTGGAGATCATGTGTTATTACGTGTTGCTCCGTGGAAAGGAGTTACGAGATTTGGAAAGAGAGGAAAGCTCAATCCTCGATTCATCGGCCCATTTTTAATCCTCGATCGAGTAGGAACCGCGCCTATGTACTCGCTTTACCACCAAATATGTCTCGTGTTCATAACGTTTTTCACATATCCATGTTACGTAAATATGTGGAAGACCTGAACCACATTATTGAGTTAGAACCGGATGAAATAGCGGAAGATTTGACGTATGAAGAGGTTCCTGTTCAAATCTTGGATAAGAAGGAACATATTCTACGCTCCAAGGTTATACCTCAAGTCAAAGTTTTGTGGAGAAACCACGATGTTGAGGAAATGACCTGGGAGTTAGAATCTAAAATGAAATCAAGGTATCCTTACCTCTTCGACATACCAGGTACGTACCCTAATTTCGAGGGCGAAATTTTATAAGAAGGGGAGATTGTAAGACCCCAATTTTTTTTAATAAAGATGATTTTTCTATAAATATCATTTTTAAATATTATGGAATGAAATTGATATAATGTTATAGTTGTGGGTAATATTTATAAATTTTTCAAAGTACGCAAGTTGTTATATAATATTCGATTGGTCAGGGAATATTCGTTTTAACAGGAAATATTCGTACAATGGCACAATCATTGGTGGACCCCATAACGGAATTATTGTCGGATTGAGAAAACGACAAAAATATTTTATGAAAATAACGGCAGAAGTTTTTACCGTTAAGTGTTGAAACACCCGGTGTTAAAAGTACAGTAATACGCATGGTTGCATAGTAGCACACGATATTGATTATTGGTACTTACGTGAGAAGTCACTCAGTTGAATTCAATTATTGTCAATATTTTTATAATGAGATGACAGAGTTATTAATATTATTATTTGCAATATTAACGATATCTAGAAGTTCTGCCATGGAGAGGTTTGGTCACCTAATTGCGCGCCAATAAGGAGAAATCCTTATTAGAAAGCCCCCTTCTTTCTTGGGAACGACCTGGTCGATTAATAGTGTGAATAATAATAATGATGATGAGTTTTGTTTTATTAGTATTATTAATGTAATAAAATGTAAAAAAGCTTTTTATATAAAATGTAATACTTTTATAAAGTTATTTGTTTTATTAGATTATAAATAGAATATATTATATTTTATTATGATATAGTGTTCCATACTTGCTTTTGCATAGTAAAATCTTTTTATATAAATCGTAATACTTTTATAAAGTTATTCGTTTTATTAGATTATAAATAGAATATATTATAATTTATTTAAAAGATTTTGTTTTAAATCTGACCGTCTGCTTAAAAGTAAATCAATCTAGATCGTTCATAAATTAGTTACTATTCACCCATTCTTCATAAATAAGCTCATTCCTTCATTATTTCTTACTTAATTCAATTGAAACTCTAGAGAAAGAAACTATAGAGAAAAGAAGAAAAGTATTCTACTACTTCACTACTCCTATATCCAAAGACTTTCTTTCAAAGGTAAGGGTATTATTTCTTTCTTATTCATGAAGAGAACTTCATTATTCCATTTTTATTATTCTGTTGAATAACTCAGATACGCCAAGCTACCCTATACTTGGTGAAATTCTTCTCGTTATTCCTTTCTTTACTATTATGTTGAATAACTCGCCTCATGCGCGGTACCGCATGCACGGTGAAATTCTTCATTATTCCATTTTTATTATTCTCGTTGGAACATCCTCGTCTGACGCTACGCATGACCGGGTTCCGTTATTTATTATTCTGCTGAATATCATATCTCGTATGCGTTTACGCATGACCGGGTTCCATTCTTTATTATTCTCGTTGAATATCATGTGCGTATGCGCTTACGCATGACCGGTTTCGTTATTTATTATTTTGTTGAATAACTCGTCTGCAAGCGGGCCCGTCGCATGCCCGGTGATTTCTTTTGTTATTCCATTCTTTATTATACTCAATTGGTTAAAGTTTTGACTTCTATACTCCATGAAATTAGTGGAATATCCTTGATATTTGCGCTTCATCCAAAGATCTTTTTATGGAAATATTCTTCCGAGCATTCTTGAGTTTTACTCTACAAAGAAGTATCATGTTGACAATTTGGACGTTATTAGTTCCTGGATAAATTAATTCTTGAACTTGTTTTATTGAATTCTTATATCATTGTCATCATCCTCATGTTTATATTATGTTGAAAGTCATCTGTGGTCTGTAGTGCATAGATGGACTTGGTATGATTATGACCAGGGATTATTCGGTATAATCATGACCGTAATGTTTCAAATGATGTGCTAAAAGTCCCCATTGTCTTGTAGTGCATTGGTGGACAGTTGTTGGCATGATCATGACCATTGATGAATACACGAATATCCTTGGCCTGTAGTGCATGGACAATTTATGGTTGTGATACTAATGAATATCCTCGGGTCAGTAGTCCGTGGATGATGTGGATTATTTATTGTCGAGTCCCAAATGATAAAAGTGATGAAAAACCTTTTAAATCCTAAAAGATAGTAGATTTTATTCTCTACTTGACTATTTTAATGGATTGCTTGTTCCACTGCAGTTAAACTTGATGTTTGTTATATTTTATCAGTTTAATACTATTGAAGGCTAATGATAAATTATTCTACATTATCTTAGTCATAATATTTCTTGCTGGGCTAGTTGAGCTCACCCTTTTGCTTTCATTGTTCTCTTCAGGGAATGAGAACGTAGCTGGGACTAGTCAGGGAACAGAGTGATGGTCCTAGATGGTGCATTAGTAGTCCTCACTATTCTGTGAAATAGTGTAATAATAAATGTAATGAGGACCCCCATTGAGTGTGGATATTGTCTAGATGACAATATTTGTATTAAAACTTATAGCATATGTTTTGTCGTATTTTACACGACTGTTGTATAATTAGTTTGTATTTGTATTCAGTACCATGTTTTTGGCGACTCAGAATAGGTGATGTATACCTATTTTGGGGGCATCAGAGAGTTGCTTCGTGGTGGTTGATCATGTCTGTATATATATATTTACAACTTTTATATATATACAACTGCTTACTGCTTTCCATATAATATCATGTCAGCCTGGGAATCATGTGATCACAGATTTCAATCATCAATCTAGATTCGCTTCGTGATGGACATCTTTTCAATTGTAAGCATTATTTTACGCTTTCTAAATTTCCTTGATGGTCACATGCCCATGAGGAGTTCTAAGATCATCAGATATTATTATCTCAAAAATAAAAGCAAACCAGCCGAACATTTTAATAATAAAATGGAAGTATGAAAAGGTCTCAATTTATATTGAGCACAGGGTTTGAAAAACCTATTTTTACAAAACTTCATTGCTATACCTGGTTAAAACTAAATTTTTCTATAAATTCAAACCCTATGTATATAGGTGATAATGTGGCCTCTCACTACTTTCAAATAATTGCACATTGATCCACACACACACACATTCACATAACAGTTTCTTTGAAAAGTGGCGGTCACCGTGGTAACACGGATGTCGAGGGGTGCCTAACACCTTCCATCTACATAATCAAGCCCCCGAACCCAAATGAATCTCAGTTTCACAGACCCGTTTAGTAGTGTCACATCACAAGGTCAATGTGCAAACCTTTTCGGCTGCGTTGGTGCAACCAATTAATAACACCAACTGGCGACTCTGTTGGGGACTCCAGTAAGAGGGCTTAAGCCGCTATTACAAGCTTTTTAAATTTTTATATGCTTGTGTGTGTATGTTGAGTTTACATTTATGATGAATGTGTATGAATGCATTTTACTTACTGAACTGCTAAATATCTATCTGTGATATTAGTGCTTCGCACATGTCATCATTTTGCATAAACAGTAAGACACGATTTATGTGAATGTATGTTGTGTGGTCCCTCCACCAGGAGGCTATCCTATCGGTGTTTGATTACTGGACTTGTAGGAAGACTAATTCCAACGAGGCTCAGGAAAGGCACCACCTAGATTCACTCTAGTTGAAAGACCAGATTAACTTCCCATCAAGTAGATTGCGATGATCTTGGAACCTTCATGCCAAAAAGTCGAGAGAGTAACCCTAAGATAGGTCAACCTCTGATAAACCAAACGCGGAGGAAAGTCTCTTCATGTTTTCCATTTTTAATTACTTGTAAAAGCATTTACTTGTAATTTTATTCCATGATTATCTATATGTAATGGAAAATATGAAGAATATCTGTGCATACATGACATGTTATCAATTAACAGCCGTTTTTGCAGGACCATATTCCTAAAACGGGCACATCATGATAACATTTAAATTATCCCTAAGACTAAACTATATAAGTCTTTTATAGGGAAGCAATTGGGCCTGTTACCTGCTCAAAATCCAAAAAGGTCATGAGCCTACAACCAATCATGTCTTCTTCTGACCAGTCTAATACTATTTCCCGAGAAGAATTTAACGGATTGAGTAAACAAATTACAGATTTGGTTGTTCTGTTGAAAGAATTGCATCAATCTGCTCAGGGTAAAAAGATGCCTACACATACAGAATCCTCTTCACAAGGAGGAGCTCAAGGTTTGGAAAAAACAATTCCAAAACCTCAGTTGGATACAACCAATAAAAACCCTAAAAACACCCATCTCAAAGGAGATCCAGACACCGGTGACATCAGGAAGAAGGTCCTCCAAATGGAGGAAACTATCCATGATCTCAAAGGGATTGGAACACATGGAAGTGTTTCATATGCTGACCTTTGCATATTTCCTGGGGTTCATTATCCAGAGAAATTCAAAACCCCTGATTTTGAAAAGTATGACGGATTAGGGGATCCTTATACACATTTGAAAGTGTTCATTGGAGAACTTGGATCTTAAGCGGAAAATGAGAAGCTCAGAATGCAGTTGTTCCAAAAGAGTCTGACTGGAAAAGCCCGTTTGTGGTATACCAGATTAGACAACTCAAAGATCCATAGCTGGGAAGAGCTAGCTCACGCCTTCCTCACTCAATACAGTTTTCAATCTCAGATGGTTCCTGATCGGTACAAAATTACCAAGGTCAAGAAACGGTCTAATGAGTCATTTAGAGAGTATGCTAAAAGGTGGAGGTGCTTTGCTGCTCAAGTTATTCCTTCCATGACGGAATGAGAAATGGTCACGACTTTCATAGATATACAGGAAGCTCCTTTTTATGAGAGAGTTTTAGCCGGTATTGGCAAACCATTCTTTGAAATGATTAAACACGGAGAAATGGCTTAGATGGGATTGAAGTCTGGTAAGATTCAAGACCTAGCTGTGCTTAAAGCAGTTGCTGAGCACATCTAATCCAGATCTTATGGAAACAACCCCCGGAGGGTCCATAAAAAGAAAGAGGAGGATGTTTCCTTGATACTACAAGGACAGAAAGGCAGTCAAAATATGCCTATACAGAGGAAAAACTACTCCCCTTTCCAAGCACAGTCTTCAAACCCTCCATTGCCTAAAAGTGGAGAAGTAAAGCGCCCTCAAACGTTCACACCCTTAGCGGACTCGCTCAAGAATATTCTGGCTCTTCTGATTACTCAGAAGAAAATTACACCTCTTCTTCCACCAGCCAACCCTAATGGGAGGGGTTTTAATGCTACCCGGAAGTTTGCTTATCATACCGGAGCACCTGGACATGATACTCAAGATTGTTGGGCCCTTAAACACAAGATCCAAGATTTAATAGACAACGGTGAGATCGTGGTCACCAAACCAGATCAACCTCATGTGCAAGACAACCCTCTTCCTCAACACAAAGAAGAAGAGGTCAACATGATCAGTTGGAGAACTAGACAGAGGTTCCAGTTTTAACGGTGAATCATCCCCGACCATCAAAGATGGTGTTGACAGATGGGATTATGCAAAGTTCCAGTTTACTATGGAATGAAAGATGAAAGCTTTTTGCAAACAAATTGAGCAATTAGAAGAACTGGTGACCCACCAGCATCAAGTCACACGCCAATTAATCAGACAAGAGCATGCCTATCTCCTTCCATTTGTTATGAATGCTCCACCATCACCTTCAAAAAGCGAAGCTATGGAGGATAAGGTTGCAAAGAGAGCAAATGCTAAGGCCCTTCGGGATTTTGCCAATCAGAGGGAGTTTACCTATCTGGGCCAATCTATGGAGGAAATATTTTAAATGTTGATCAATGAAGGAAGAATTACATCCCTTCTACTTCCAATCAATCCCCGTGCAGGACGGTTTAATGCCAATGGAGTGTGTCAGTATCATTCCTATTCTCGTGGTCACAGCACAGACGAATGTTGGGTACTCCGTCATCTTATTCAAAATCTTATTGATAGCGGTGTCCTGAAAATGGCAGACGATGACACTGTGCAACTTGAGGGTGGGAGTGCATGTCCTACCAAATGGAAGGGATCGGTAGCAGTTATATCCGACGAGGATTATGAAACTGTCAAAGCATTTCCTATACAAGTAATTCAACTCAAAGGAGCTGACAATCCTTTGAAAGTGGCCGCACCAGAGCCAATTTCTTTACCTTGCAAATCACGATATCCTGTTATCAACTTATACAAAGTTCCATGGAATTATGGAGAAGCTGAAGGATCTACGCCTCATATTATTTCTACAGTGAAGAAAGAAAATCCACTGTATCTTCGTCAGAGGGTGATGAAGCCCGCCATAAAAACAAAGGGGAAGATTCCCATGGAGAAGATTGAAAAATTCCTCCGCGCTATGGGCCATAATGAAGCCAAGGTGGTTCTAAGCTTAAGAGAAGCTCCACATCAGATATCAATACTGGACTTTGTTTTCTCTTCCGAGGATCATCGAAAGATTTTATTGAAGGTTTTAGAAGAAGCCTACTTACCGAAATCAGTGGATGTGGAAAAATTTTAACATATAGTTGATCACATTTTCAACAACAATGTGATATCCTTCACTGATGACGACATACCTCTCGAAGGGACCAGTTATTGCAAGCTATTGCACATTATAGTTTTGTCCTCCGGGTATATGCTAGCTAGAGTTTTGATAGATGGAGGTTCGTCTCTGAATATCTGTCCTTATGCCACTTTGGTGAAGATGAATGTCAATCTAAAACGGATCCAAAGTAGCCATACGGTTATCAAAGCTTTTGATGGATCCCGACAAAATTCTGTCGGAAAGATTGAGCAGCCAATTGAGATTGGTCCAAATACATTCAATGTGTCCTTTCATGTCCTCAGAATAGACTCAGGATACAACCTACTATTGGGGAGACCATGGATACACATGGCTGGAGTTATTCCCTCCACACTACTTAAGCAACTCAAATACATTATCAACAACAGTTTAGTCACTGTCAACGCTAAGCCGGAATGTCCTGAACAAGGAGATCTTCCAATCATCAGCTTCAACTAAGAAGTTGAGCCGACAAGCTTTCATACCTTGGAAGTGAGTAACACGCAATACCATCCTATTGGAGCGTCACTTCCCGTACTCAATATTTCTGCCGAGGTCATGTCGGCCACTCAAGAAACGATGTCATTGGGTCATTAGCCTGGACAAGGGCTTGGTAAAAATTAGCAGGGTATTAAGCACTCTATTTAAGTGTCCAGTCAAATTGGTACAGATGGACTAGGCTATGCTGCTAGTTCCAGTCATAGGAATCCTCATAAGCATAAGCAGGTTCCTTAAGCTTCCGCCACACGGCGGTTTCTTCCATCTGTACCGCGTGAGCTGATATAGTCTCCAGTTAAAGTGCCAGCCCATGTTATGGCTTTGCTGTTTCCCAAACCAGTACCATTTAAAGCAAAAGAGGTGTTGATTCCTAATCCCAAAGTGGAAGAAAAGGAATGGAAACGTATACATGACATCGCCTTGATGATGTCATACATACGCGTCATTATTCATGATGATCATAGAAACAGATATACCCCAGACGATGATTGCCCATATGTCATGGTTATCATTCGGGAGAAGGAGGACAATGACAATCCCTATATCACTGCAGTCCATCAGGACTTTGCCCTCGATAATTGGAGCAGCACTCCATGCATTGGCTGACGAGGGTAAAACGGGCAGAAAATCCCTCTACCCTGTAGATAACTTTAATTGCTTACTTTTCTATACAGTAGTAGCAGTTATTTTATCAAGTACATTCTAACACTTTTTGTATGATCAAACAGTTGCATATATTAAGTGAAAGCATATTTTGGTTTTAGGACTCTGAATTTAGATGTGCATGTACTTGCTAATGAGGTGCCTTCTCTCCACAAGGGCTGTAACTTTGATGCAAAGTTAGACTCAGACTTGATGGACATACAAGAGGACATTGAGACACCTCAGGAGATTAAGGAATGGGTCACATATAAGCCTAAACCCAACCTTAACCAAACCACTTCTTTCAATCTTGGAACCTTAGAAAACCCTAAGCTAATCCAAATTGGTTCAGACCTTACCCCAAACCAACGGAATGACATGGTTGCACTATTAACCCAATTCCAGGATGTGTTTGCATGGTCTCATGAAGACATGGTGGATTTGTCCATCGACATTGTTCTTCATCGCCTTCCCATTCATTCAAGCCGCTTAGCGCTTAAAGCGATCCCATTTTAAAAGTCAAAGAAGAAATTGTGAAAAAATTTGAAGCCGGCATTATCATGGTGTCTACATATCCGGAGTGGATATCTAACATTGTTCAAGTTTAAACCTCGAGGAAAGGTGCGAGTTTGCATGGATTACCGGATTTGAACAAAGCTTGCGAAAGATAGCTTTCCGTGCCCTTTTCCAATTGTCTAATACTACTCAATACGACAAGAAGAAATTGTGAGGAAGAAATTTGCTCGGGGAAACTTTTGCTCGGCCTCATTAATGTCATGGTGTCTTTCCACATATCCCGAGAGGATATCTAACATTGTTCCTCGTGCCTAAACCTCGAGGAAAGGTGCGAGTTGTACGGGATTAACGGATTTGAACAAAGCTTGCCGAAAGATAGCTTTCCGCGCCTTTATCCACATTCTTATTGCTAATACTACTCAATACGACATGTACCTCCTTTTGCTTATTGCTGCATGGGTACCATCAGATTATGGTCACGAGGAAGACCGTGAGAAACCGCTTTCATCATGCCTTGGGGGAACCTTTTGCTACAAACTATTGTTGTATTCGCCTCATTAATGCTCTGGCAACCTACCAAATGAAGCTATGATGGCTCTTTCCACGATTTAATGCATAAAGAGATAGAGATCTACGTGGATGACATCATTGTCAAATCCCGAAAGAGGAAGACCACTTGACCATCTCGTAAAGCTATTCAACAGTTGTGTAAGTACAACTTGAAGTTAAATCCCGCCAAGTGCGCTTTTGTGTTAAGTCGCAAGTTGCTAGGTTTCCTAGTCACCACAAAGGATTGAATCGATCCTACCAAAATCCAGTGCCATCAAGGAAATGCCCATTCCTCGATACGAGAGAGGAAATACGGGATTTTGGGAAGAATCAACTTCATTAGTAGGTTTATCTCTCAACTCACAAAGAACTCATGAGCCCATCTTCAAGTCATATGGAAGAACTCCTCCATGAAATGGAATGATGAGTGTCAAAAAGCCTTCCTTACCATTAAAGAGCAAATGAAGTTAACGCCCCTGCTTTTGGTACCACCTAGGGATGATGTTCCCTATTCATGTACTTCGTCCCATTAATGACAATGCCATGGGCTGCATGTTGGGGCAAAAAGACGATAGAGGCCAAGAACGAGCTATCTATTACCTCAGCAAAAGATTCAGCATCAATGAACACAAGTATACTCTGATTGAGAAGACTTGTTGTGCTTTAGCATGGGCTTCCATAAGGTTACAGCATTACCTCCATGGTCACACAACCCATCTCATATCCTGCGTGATCCTCTCAAGTATGTGTTCAAGAAGCCCATATCAATTGTCGATCGTCCGTGTATGGCGCTTGATCCTATAGCAATTTGACATCGCTCTACGCGGACGCAAAAAGTCCGCCAAAGGTCAAGGAATTGTGGATCAACTGGCCACCGCACCTGCAGGGGATTACAAACCCTTAGAAACATACTTCCCCGATGGAGGGGTAATGACAGTTTAGCAACACCATCAGTACGATGCATGCCATACATAGAAAATGTACTTTGATGGAGTCATATCACGAAAGGCTCGAGCCGAGCAGCTTTAATATTGATACGGGGAGTAGTATCCGTCAGCCATCAAATTGTAGTTTGTCAAGACCAACAACACAAATTGAGTATGAAGGTCAGATCATGGGGTAAAACTTGCCCGTTCAATGGGCATCAGGCGGTTAACTATCTTTGGGGATTCTAAATTGGTAATCAAACAAACCATAGGAATCTATCAAACCAAAGAATTACATTTACTGCCTTACCATCGGCAAGTTTTACAAATGGCTTTGGAGTTCGAAGAAATCTCCTTCCTACACGTTCCTCATAATAGGAATGATTTTGCGGATGCACTAGCTATGTTGGTCTCCTTGATTCACATACCTAACAAGGAAAACATGCCAAGCATCACATTTGCTCTGCAAAAAGCCCCAGTTTATGGGAATTATGTTGGAGAAGTATCGGATGAGCTACCTCCCATCCACCACCCTTGGTATCAGCATATCAAGGAGTATCTCGAGATAGATCTACACCTGCTGAGGCGAGCCTAACTGAGAAGAGGCAGATTCATCGACTTGCTATGAAATTCTACCTGAGCGGAGATGAACTCTACAAAAGAGATGCAGGAATTGGTCTCCTCAGATGTCTAGAAAAAGACCAAGCTTAGAGGCTCATGGATGAGATCCATGGTGGAGTATGTGGCCCACACATGAGCGGCCCCTTACTTGTCAAGAAAATTCTCAGAACAGGGCATTATTGGCTTACGCTCAATGCTGACCGTGATAATCACGTCAAGAGATGCTATCAATGCCAAATTCATGGGAATGTTATCCACGCTCCTCCGAGGGAACTCCACAATATGAGTTCGCCATGGCCCTTCTCAATGTGGGGAATGGATGTGATCGAGCCCATCGAGCCCAAAGCTAGTAATGGACATCGATTCATATTCACCATGATCAACTACTTCACCAAATGGGTAGAAGCAACCTCGTTC
This sequence comes from Panax quinquefolius, assembly GCA_020205615.1. Taxonomy (NCBI): domain Eukaryota; kingdom Viridiplantae; phylum Streptophyta; class Magnoliopsida; order Apiales; family Araliaceae; genus Panax; species Panax quinquefolius. The sequence goes on along the minus strand of CM035158.1, from coordinate 43,157,617 downwards.
CCCAGGGTTACCAAAAAAGTAATCATTGCATTCAGCAGAAACAATGTAGTCTGTCGATATGGACAACCAGAGGTCATTGTGTCAGACAATGCTAGGAGTTATGCAGTCAATTCCACATCAAACACCTTAACTCCGTCATCTACCGTCCAAAGATGAATGGTACTATTGAAGCGGGTAATAAAAACATCAAGAAGATCATGCAGAAAATGTCCGCTAATCACAAAGGATGGCCTGACCTCTTGCCTCTGACTTTATTAGCCTACAGAACTTCCATGCGTACTTCCACTAGGGCAACCCCCTACTCTTTAGCCTATGGGATGGAAGCAGTGCTCCCCATAGAGGTGGAAATGGAATCCCTCATAGTGTTGATGGATGCTCAGTTGGATGAAGACCAGTGGATACAAGACAGGTATCACCAATTGTCTCTAATAAACAAAAGGCGAACTGCGGCTATCTTCCATGGTCAGTTATATCAGCAAAGGATCGCACGATCCTACAACAGAAAAGTCCGGCTACGGCACTTCAAACAACATGACTTAGTTTTAAAGAAGATCGTTGACAACCAAGATCAATCTAAGGGAAAATTCGCTCCTAACTAGGAAGGCCCATTTGTTGTCAATGAGGTATTGACAGGAGGTGCTCTCAGACTATAGGAAATGGATGGCGATGATTTTCCACAGCTTATCAACTCGGACTCCGTGAAACGGTACTATGTCTAAAGTTACCATCAAGTAAACATCCTGGTATTGATCATCCAATCACCAGTCATTTCGATTTTGAACCCTCTCTTTTTTACAAACTCTTCTGCCCCTCAAGGAAACATACACTTCAAACCAGCAGCCTGATTTCACCTCATTTCAAACCTTTCATACAATTTTGGTTATCCTGAAGACGGGATTGAACCTTTCACGCTTGCAGTTTATCCTGAAGATGGGATTAAACTTTTTTACGCTTGCTTTGTCCTCAAGACGGGATCAAACTTTTTCCACACCTGCAGTTTATCCCCATTATGGGATCAAACTTTCTTCTCCCCGCAGTATAGCCTGCACATGGGATTCACACTTCTCTTTGGCTGTGATTCGTCTTGAGGGGCGAACTACGTCGACCTGATCTCCTTGATACCCGGGAGTACGAAGGCAACCATATTCTATATGGTCCGATCGCAATAAACAAAAAACAACAAAAACATTTCTACCCTTCCTCTACAAAAACAAAAACAACAAATAACTTTTATACCTATCTACCTTTCACATTCAGCGTTGAACCTCTTACACCAGGTTCGAACTACGCAGACTGAATCTCCTCTTCAATAGAAGTACGTAAGCATCCATTTATGGTTCAGTCTAACCCCTACCAAAACAAAAATGCTTGTCACACGGTACTGGGATCAACCTTCAATTCATCACATTTCATCAGCTTCAAACCAAGGGGATGGAATTACCCAACCTCTCCTCACAAATAGGAGATTCGGTGACCATCTAAGCTGAGGTCATGCCTCAAAGAGCAACACCAATCCATAAGAGATAGAATTAACTAGGCTTCTCATAAATAGAAGTACTGGCGACCATCTGTGGTGCAGTCAATCTCAAAGAGGAAAAGCCACATTCCTCTCCACATTTCCATACAGAAACCAGTCCCAAGACACCAAAGATGGTAGGGATACATACAGATCAATGATCCGTTCTGAGAGATCTTGTGACGTCTCATTGTCCACCTATCAAGGATGAGTTCAGAATGCATCAAGATCACAAGGCCCTAAAGAAACAAGCAAATATCAAGCAAGTATCAAGGCATAACTAAAAGGGAAGTAAATCAAAATATATTTCTCTGCCATATATACTACTGTTTGATATATACATCTGTCTTGTACATGACAAAATGGCTAAGCTAGTCTGTGTAGGAAAATACAAAGATATCTATGGATCTGTGTGTATGCGGACTATCAGATCTAACATAGCATCCCTCTCTAAAGATGGAGGTAAAACTTCAAGCTCCTGCCCAATAGCATCTACACGAGCTAGCAAATCAGAGGCTAACTGCATGGTGGCATGATGCTCATCGATGTATGCACTCATATCCGAAAGGATGAAAGTAGTATGCACACAAGCCAATCATGTTTGATGATAAAGCATATACTTTGTAACAATCTTATTCATTTATTAATAAAAAGTATTAATTTATTAAAGGCTTTTAATTATCTACATGATGTCGTTTTTATAATATGTGATAAACCCATAGTTTTAAGCAATGCTTTTAGAATAATGATGATGATCATTCTAATGAGATCTAAATTCTTAGAAAGCTTAAAACTAAAATAGTTCCCAATCATTGATTACTAAATCGGGGATTAGTGAATCCGATAGATCGGGTACATACGCTGCTTGCTTTCATCGATGAGGATGATTGATCTCATGATCATTTGTGTGGAGACACTAAAGCAAGTATGTAGGTGCTTATTAGAGAATAAGTTCACCGAACGCGGGCTCGCTAAGGAATACCTAATGGAGTTTTATTTGCCTCACAATAGAATTCTCAGAGTGATAGTAGTACAAGTAATCCTTGACTCGAGATCATCATAAGATTCAGTGTATGATGAGTTATACTTTGACTTATTCCTTAAGACCCTTAGGGTATATCAAAGGGTATGCTTGGGTATAATAAGTCAGATATGGAGATAATGTATGATCAATAAAGAATCTACCACTTAATAAAAGAAGAGAAATGTCCTATGTGATTCGATAAATGACAACCCAAGAGAGTCCTCGGGTTAAGGCGTAATGAAATTAGAAAGGAGTTTCTAATTTGCATTATTTGAGTCAGGCATTTAAGAGTCGAAATACATATAATTAAATAAAATAAGACTTGACAAGAATTCCATGTCTTATATTTAATCGGGACATCAGATGGTGGAAGGATTGAATCAGATTTCTAGAACTATTTACTCAAAGGTTCTTTTAATGATTAATGTTGAAATCTATATTATCCGGAAAGTCGCTGATCGCTAGGGAGGCTTATCCCTATCAGAGAATAAATATTATTTATTTAAATAAATTAATTGTTTAATTTATTTATTTAAATAAGATTAGAATTGTTCTAATTGATTTATTCACAACCTATTAATATGGAGAACCTAAAGGGTCACACCATAAAAAAAGGAAGAATAATTATTTAAGAAGTTAATGGCATAATCGTAATAATATAGTTAAGTATATTTAATTTAATCTATGGTGATAGAATAAATTAAATAGCTTAATATTTATTATTTAATATTTTAGAAATATTAAATATAAATTAATAAGAGGAGTCTTATTAATATTATTACAATTATTATTATTTTAATTTCTAAAAGAGTTTAGGAATTAATTTAATATAAGTATTTCATTTATTCCTAATTGATTAGAAGGAAAATTAGTTAAAGGAGTTTAATTAATTATCCCTAATAAGATTAGGGAGCTTAATTAATTAAAAGAATTTAATTAATTAAATAAAACCCAATTCCTTAATTGTTAAGATGGGTTGCCCACATCTATAAATAAGAGGAGTCTTATTACGGGTGGTATGGGTTGTTGACTTTTTTCAACATACGTAATAATTCCAATTGTTGGAGAGTACGCCTTTTTCTATAGAGATAGAAAACTAGGGTTTAGCCAACCACCCATCTTCTTGAATTTTCTTCTTCCTCGTGGATCACCTCTAGAGGCCAAACATTTGGGTGGCTAACGCCGATCAAAGGAAGGAACCAAACCCTATGGATTCAAGATTGAACGCGAAAGGATTTGAGGTGAACTTGTACCGAGGAAGCTCGATCTTCAAGGGTATGATTTATTCTTTATCTTTTCGCTTAATTAATAATTATGCATAAAGGGTGATCCGGTATATGGTTTGTAAAAATTTTAAACTCGATTTTTACACGCTCAAGACTTTTTATGCAATTTGATCACAAGTATGAATATTACAAACCTAATAAAGGGCATCGTGAGCCAAACCTTTATGCTAATTATTAATTGTTTTAATTTGATATGTTTATCGATATGTGTTTAGAACAATTTAATCGGGCATAATTTTATCAGATAAAATTTTTTAAAAAAAAAAAAAAAATTTTTTTTTTGTTTTTCCTAAGTATTTTACATTACATAAGATGATTTTAATTCAATTAAATTACCAAATAAGGCTCGGAAATCGAGAGGCGCTAAATTACGGCTAATCATGTCAATGATCGGGTCGATAATCAATTTGCAATGCAATCAATTCAAGGCATCCTAAAACAAAGGGCATGATTGATTAATGATTGGTATGCCAAATCCGATTTTTATCACACGGAAATCGAGATGGCAAATAATTTTTTTAATCACGCATTTAAAATTGAGAGATATAAAATAAATATTAACAATCATTATGAACATGATAATCTAATGATGACTAATGATTATATCAATGATTATATAATATTATATATATATATATATATATCATATATTTTTTTCAAGGCATAAAAATAATTTTTTTTTTATAAATATATATATTTATATATAGGTATATATATATATATATATATATATATATATATATTATATATATATATATATATATATATATATATATATATTATTATTATTATATAATTAAAATAAAAGTTTATTTTAATTTTAAAATAAAAGGTTTATTTTAATATTAAAATATAAAGTTTTATTTTAATTTTAATAATTTTATAATTAAAATAAAAGGTTTATTTTAATTTAAAATAAAATGTTTATTTTAATATTAAAATAAAATTTTATTTTAATATTAAAATAAAAGATTTATTTTAATTTTAAAATTAGAATTTCATGCTAACTAATTAGAGTTGGAATTGATTCCATGATAACTAATTGGAGTTGAAATTGATCTTTTTCTTAAATAAAGGAGTTTATTTAGATATGAAATAGATTTCATATTATTCAAAATAAAAGAGTTTATTTGTGAATAGAAAAGAAAATCCGTAATTTCCTTAAATAAAAGAGTTTATTTAAATATGAAATAAGATTTCATATTATTCAAAATAAAGGAGTTTATTTGTGAATAAGAAAGAATATCCGTGTTTCCTTTAATAAAAGATTTTTTTTTTACATGGAATTGATTCCATAATTAATTAAAATAAAAGAGTTTATTTTAATTAAAGAGTTTTTTTAATTAATTAAAATAAAGAGTTTATTTTGATTATATATTTATTAAATAAATAGTTTATTTTATTCAAAATTAAATTAAAATAAAATAGTTTTATTTTGATTTAAATTTTGATTAAAATAAAGGAGTTTATTTTGATTCAAAAATAGATTTTATACTAACTAAATTTGCCCATTAAATGATATCAATATATATATTAAATGTTTATTATTCATGAGATGAATGTTATTTATCGATGCATATGGTGATGTGTATGATAATAAATGGGATTGATTATGGACTATCGACCAATGTGATTGATTTTATTTTAGTTGATGCATGAATGTATGGGTTTTATTAAATGGGGTCTCACAGACTGCCTTCTCTAATTTTTCTAATGTAAATTCTATCTCCTCCTATGTATTTCCCTCGATCACGATCAAGGTTTCTATTTATTTTAAATAGTTTTGTAATAGGAATATTTAGAATTAATTTTGAAGAATTAGAGATCAAGGAGCAAGGAGCGCTTGAAGACCCGCTTGTAATGGAGCCCGTGTTTAAATGTAATAGTTATATTTAAATATTATTTCTCGCACCCTGGGGGTTCACCTTTTTGGTTCACTTGGTGGCTCTAGTGAACCAAACTAGAATAAAAGTCCATAATCAATCCGTAGAATATATAGATTCTATATGTGCATGCTTATACTATATATATATATATATTATGCAAACATGCTTCGCATGTTAATTAATATGACGCGATTTTATATATATATGTGCATGCTGCTTAAACAAGATGAGACAAATTAATAACAAACCCCTCAAATTTTTATATTAAGTCCTAAGCGCTCAAAGATATTTGGAATATCGAACGTCGCTTTCTAGCATGATAAAATTAATAGAGTATTAAATATTTAATATGAGTTTGTTGTGTCACCACAAGGCAAGTATTAAGTATTTAAGATGTTAATTTATCACATTTGATGCTTATAAAGAAAATTGAACAATATTGTTTTGTTGTGTCACCACAAGGATGATATTTTTCTTTTTGAATATACGGAGTGCTAGGTCGGACTTAACTTGATAATTTTGATTCTGATGCCACCACCACTGATCAAAATAATCTAAGAGGCAAAATACAAGGAGTCAGATAGTTGATGTAATTGACAAAAGTTGTCTACCTATTTATTTATATATAGTTTGTTGTGTCACCACAAGGCTATATACATTTGAAATGGGATCCTTATTCTCACTAGCAAATCTTTAATTAGATTTTGCCAACTATATAAGTGAGGGTAATATAGTTTGAAGAAAATAGTGGGAGATACCAATTTAAAACAAGACCTAATTTATTTTGGTAATTAATAAAAGAATGTATGTTAAAATGTTGTTAATTACAAATTCATTTACAAAATTTTACAATGTCTAAAATTACTATCATCATCAAAGCATATTAGATGCTAAATTAACCTAATCAATTAAACGGATTGGTTAAGGAATTTGAGAATAGTTCTCATAGTCGAAAAGCTATCTTATGTCCTTAATACGCCTATCCTCGCAATGGTTGCGCATAATGCCTCCTCGAGGAAGAGATTGCTACTTTTAGAAAGTGGCAAGATGATGCACAATTGGCTCAACGCATCATGCTCGCATCCACGAGTAACGAGCTTCAAATCAAGATGAAACTATGGATGCTTTACTATATTCCCCGCACACATCAAGTAGTCGATGGTGAGGAAAGTAGGACCGATAGATATCGACATCTAAGGAGCTCTTCCGATCTAGAATGGCCAATGGCACTATAAGATGCATAAAAAGTTCTTAACATAATCAATTTGATTGATCAATTAGACAACCGGTTTTGTCATGGATGGAGAGTTGAGCCAAGATTTGATTTTGCACTCACTCCCTAACTTCTTTCACAATTGTTGTGAATTTTTCATATGAACAAGCTAGATATCGCCTTTCACCGATTTGCTTAACATGTTGAAAAATGTCGAGAGTCACTTTCCAACCAAGAAAGATCAAGTCTTACCGGTAGGGGCCAAAGGATCTTCCTAAAAAGAAGAACATTCAAAGAAGGTAAATAGAAAGGCATAAACAAAGGATAATAAGAACAAAACTTATACGGATAGCAAAGGAGTTTGCTTCCACCGCAATAAGCCCGACACCGGAAAGAAATCATGAGAAGCATTTCAGAGAGGCTAACCAAAGAAGCTTAGTGAAGTTTCTACATAATACGCTTTTGTTCATGATTAAAATAAATTTTCTTTAAGTCAAGGTTCTACTGGGTATTGATATCGACTTTGGTTATCATAAATATAGATTTATGAAGGGACCAAGGTAAGTAGAAAGCTAAACAAATATAAGTAATCCTATGTGTGGAAAATGAAGCAAAGGTTGCCACAGATTAGCCATAGAAACTTATAGTTTAGCAATGCCTACGCAAAATCTATTAAGTCAATAAGTTGTTATCAGATTCCAGCTCTTGTTAAAATATTATTTCCATTTTATCATTGGACAATAAAATTTTTGTATTATAATTAAGAACAATTGTTGTTCTATTTATAATAATAATGTTTTTTATAGAATCGAATATTACTTAATAAATTTTGTATACTGACTTACGCGAAAATAATTTTTGCAAATTGAACAAACTAGTATAAGAAAAGGAGATGATCATTCAAAGAGTCAATGTATGTATTTGTTGAATACAAGTGTGAATTATTCGAAAGGTTCAAAGAATTCGTAAGTGAAACAAATTGGCAAAGTATTAAGATTCTTTGATTAGATCAAGGAATAAATACTTGTGCAATAAGTTTCTAGATCATCTCAAATGGTTTTCTCATAATGGACACATCCCGACACGCAATAATTGATTGATGTATCCGAATGGAAAAATCGTACCTTGTTGGACATGGTGCGGTCCATAATGATTTTACCGACATTCCAAAGATCCTTCTGTGGTCATGTCCTAGAAATGGTCATATATACGAAAAAGGTAACCTCAAAATCCTACCCCAAGACTCCATAAAAGTTATGGATGTGGAGGATTCCTAATCTTAAGTATGTTAAGATAAGGGGTTGTCCAACTTATGTGAAAAGGTTTCAAAGGATAAGCTTGGGACAAGATTTGACAAGTGTCGATTTGTGGGACATCCTAAAGTAAGTTTAGGTATATGTTCTATAATCCTACTTAGCAAAAGGTGTTTGTTATGAAACACGCCGCCTTCTAAGATAAAGGTGTTTATCATTAAAAGGGCTAGTGGGAGGATAATAGATCTTGAAGAGTTCAAGAACCACAAAACACTATAAGTCAAATAAGAGGAACCTCAGAGATAGACCTATTGTACCACAACCAAATCAGAACTGAATAGTACCAAGATACCTAGAGGTATGGATTCATCATGGATGATGATGATGAGGTACATCATCATAGAAGATGATGATCCGAGTTACATTCGATGAGGTAAGAGTTCTAGTGTGTACAAAAGGGTCAAATGGGAGCGCCGTGAAATTTCTAATATTATATGTTGATATACTACTTGATGAGGAATTACATACCAATGCTACAATCAAGAAAGATAAAGTTGTCTAAACATTCCTCCATGAATGATTTGGGAAGAGTATCTTAATTGGGGATATAAATCTATATAGATAGATTTAAGAGGATGCTCGACTTAACCCAAGGAACGATATTCATTTGATGCTAAAGTCGCTTAGCATGGCAAACTCCAAGAGATGTCTCATGTTGATGAGCTACATGGAGTGTATCTCTTAATAGTCCCCATGCACTCTCGAAAGAGAGATCGCATGAGTGACAATCATGTATGCAATGAAATATACGAGACCGATGTTGATCACCATATTCTCGAGAAGTTCACTACGAGAGTCGCTGAAAACATCTTAAAGTTCTTAACCCAAGACTAAGGATGTGATCATATTCATGGTGGGTCTAAATTAAAACCAGAGGGCTTAACAGACTCAAGTTTTTCGTATGCACTAAGATGACGTAAAAATCCACTTTAAGGTAAAGCGTTATCTCGAATAAAGGGTGCAAGTTGAATTGAAAGGTTCCAAACAAAGAAAGTTGTTGTTTGGTTTAGTGATAAAGACAAAGTATATAGCTATAAATGAAGTCGCAAGTTGATTGTTTGGATTAAAAGTTCATTACGTAACTAGGAATAGTTCCTAAGTCTCATCTTGATCTAAACATGTGTCAGTGGCACTTTCATTTGATTATTAGAATCAATGAAAGATGGGAAATCACTATAGAGATAGTGGACTCTCATGAACAACATTACATATCCATTAACTAAAGCTTATCCAACAAAGCAGGATAATCGCCACTTAGAGAAGAAGAGTATGAGATACCACGACGATCGATCGGGTTTAGTGCAAGTGGGAGATTGAAAGTAGTATGCACACAAGCCAATCATGTTTGATGATAAAGCATATACTTTGTAAATAATCTTATTCATTTATTAATAAAAAGTATTAATTTATTAAAGGCTTTTAATTATCTACATGATGTCGCTTTTATAATATGTGATAAACCCATAGTTTTAAGCAATGCTTTTAGAATAATGATGATGATCATTCTAATGAGATCTAAATTCTTAGAAAGCTTAAAACTAAAATAGTTCCCAATCATTGATTACTAAATCGGGGATTAGTGAATCCGGATAGATCGGTACATACGCTGTTGCTTCATCGATGAGGATGATTGATCTCATGATCATTTGTGTGGAGACACTAAAGCAAGTATGTAGGTGCTTATTAGAGAATAAGTTCACCGAACGTGGCTCGCTAAGGAATACCTAATGGAGTTTTATTTTCTCGTCAATAGAAATTCCTCAGAGTGATAGTAGTACAAGTAATCCTTGACTTGAGATCATCATAGTATCTCAGTGTATGATGAGTTATACTTTGACTTATTCCTTAAGACCCTTAGGGTATATCAAAGGGTATGCTTGGGTATAATAAGTCAGATATGGAGATAATGTATGATCAATAAAGAATCTACCACTTCTAATAAAAGAAGAGAAATGTCCTATGTGATTCGATAAATGACAACCCAAAGAGTCCTCGGGTTAAGGCGTAATGAAATTAGAAAGGAGTTTCTAATTTGCATTATTTGAGTCAGGCATTTAAGAGTCGAAATACATATAATTAAATAAAATAAGACTCGACAAGAATTCCATGCCTTATATTTAATCGGGACATCAGATGGTGGAAGGATTGAATTGCATTTGAACTATTTACTCAAAGGTTCTTTTATGATTAATGTTGAAATCTATATTATCCGAAAGTCGCTGATCGCTAGGGAGGCTTATCCCTATCAGAGAATAAATATTATTTATTTAAATAAATTAATTGTTTAATTTATTTATTTAAATAAGATTAGAATTGTTCTAATTGATTTATTCACAACCTATTAATATGGAGAACCTAAAGGGTCACACCATAAAAGGAAGAATAATTATTTAAGAAGTTAATGGCATAATCGTAATAATATAGTTATATATTTAATTTAATCTATGGTGATAGAATAAATTAAATAGCTTAATATTTATTATTTAATATTTTAGAAATATTAAATATAAATTAATAAGAGGAGTCTTATTAATATTATTACAATTATTATTATTTTAATTTCTAAAAGAGTTTAGGAATTAATTTAATATAAGTATTTCTCATTTATTCCTAATTGATTAGAAGGAAAATTAGTTAAAGGAGTTTAATTAATTATCCCTAATAAGATTAGGAGCTTAATTAATTAAAAGAATTTAATTAATTAAATAAAACCCAATTCCTTAATTGTTAAGATGGGTTGCCCACATCTATAAATAAGAGGAGTCTTATTATGGGTGGTATAGGTTGTTGATTTTAACAAAGTAATGTAATAATTCCAATTGTTGGAGAGTACACCTTTTCTATATGTAGATAGAAAAACTAGGGTTTAGCCAACCACCCTTCTTCTTGAATTTTCTTCTTCCTCGTGGATCACCCTGTGAGGCCAAACATTTGGGTGGCTAACGCCGATCAAAGGAAGGAACCAAACCCGTGGATTCAAGATCGAACGCGAAAGGATTTGGAGGTGAACTTGTACCGAGGAAGCTCGATCTTCAAGGGTATGATTTATTCTTTATCTTTTCGCTTAATTAATAATTATGCATAAAGGGTGATCCGGTATATGGTTTGTAAATTTTTTAAACTCGATTTTTACACGCTCAAGCTTATTTTATGCAATTTGATCAAGGCGTTATGAATATTACAAATCTAACATATTGAGGTAGATAATTCATGCCTGGAGCATGAGTAATGAAGTTGTAGGGTGAGCTAAGCCCTGTACACGGCAATATAGCAAACGGATCTCTGATCCCTGCCAAGAAAGCTAACCAAGATGAAGCATCTGTACACTCCGCAGGCTGAAAGGAGTACGACAGAGCTATATCATGCGTGAAACAATATCCATGTCGTCTAAATGTGCTAATCGGTCTCAAGTGTGACGTAAACCACATGTACAGCATGACCGAACTGCCTATGAACACTTCTGCCGGATAAGTGCAGCAATATGTGGCCGACCTCAGAGTCTCTGCCATAATCATCGGTAGGATGGTGTGACCCTCCCGGAGAGCTCTCACTGCCACAATGACGCCGATGTCCAACTCATCCATGTACCGTGGCATGTAGACGTATGACAATACGCACATCAATAGTCCATCCACTCTGGCTGAATGCCAATGGTCTTCTGGTGTGGTGAAATCCCTAGAATGCCGTGCATAACTATCCTCAGAGCCAAATCTGTCAAACAGAAAACGCTGGGATATCACGTGGCCGGATGTAATCTCATCCTGTACAACTCTACGCCGCAATCCGGTGAGGGTCATGAACTGTTTACTCATGTCTCCAACCGCCATGTACACGCAAGGTCTGTCCAATGGCAGCATCATCAAACGTGCATACTCCTCAAGAGTAGGAGTCAACTCCTGGGTCCCAAATTGGAAGACCTGTCTCTCCAGTACCCAATGCTTTAGAATATCATCTATGAACTCTGTGGGAACCTGAAACATCAATAAGGTCATAGTGTGCTGCAACAAATGATCTACAGTCACCCTATCTGGTGGTGACATACTATCATACTATGAGCGCATACCAGATGCCACCAAAAATGGTGGGGTATGATCAATATGGCAAACTATCGAAGAAGACATCTGTACGGGCCGTGTCATAAGACCATCCATGGGTCAATGCTGAGTATCTCTGGACATACATATATATGCATAACATAATAACATGCATGATATAATAGATGGCAAAATGATATAGGGAATGAAAAATTGTACATACATTCCAAAGTATATCATCATCTAATACATCTCTGTACGGCTAAAATACAGGGAAATGGGGCAAAGCTACCCAACATCTCAACAGAGGCCTATCAAAAGATATAGCGAGAATGGGGCGAAGTTACCCAATGTCTAACAGAGGCCTATCAAAAGAGATAACAACAAATATACATCAGAAGAAGTTAATGGTATCGATGTCTACATCATCAATCCTGTCCACCTGATGTAACTCCTCCTGAGTCACTGGATCTCTATCTACAGGGATGTCAGGCCTATACAAGGGATGATCTGCACCGGTAAAACCATATGGGTCACCTGAGGGGCCAGTGCTAGAGCTGTAAGGATCAAAAGTATCTGCCTCTGAAGGGTCTCTACCCAAATGCCGGATAAAGAAATGTGCCCGGTCCAACTGCCGGGTCAAACTGTCAATCTGTGTCACATGAGTCGGATCTCTGACACAGGCTAGCCAATCCATCATCATCACAGATCCTGGAACTATATCCCCCATAAAATGCGTAGTGTGGGTCTGAGCTCCAATGGTACGAGGGAACCACCAATGCTGGAACATCTCCTGAGTGCAGGGGCCCTCTGATAATGTGTAACCGTCAATCCCCAATAATGAGATATCAATGATGGGTGACTGCGAAACAGGCCAATAACGCCTAGCAGGAGGAAAGATCGGCATGCGAATCTCTCTTGTAGTGCTCCTGATAGCACGCTCTCCTAAGTAGAGCTCCCATCCTCCATCTGTGAAGAGAGGAATCCTACGGGTGGACATAACGTGCTCGACCCCAGTCGGGTAGCCATCCTCAAATCCAACACTCAAATGTTGTGACGCCCCCAAATTCGGGTATCTTCCAACCCGACATTTGGTGCTACACGGTACTCATAACTATACAATTATTCCATTGAAATACAACATAATGAATGTAATTACTATCTTTTTATTACAATCAAAGTGAAATCCATTCCCAGGTTCATAAACAGATTACATTGTTTGTGGTTCGTAAGTTATAATACATACAAACATGCTAATCTATTACACGATGGTTAAGCATCCATCTTAGCCTTGCCCTTATCTCTCTTAGCATTCTCAATACGTTCATCCTTAATTGCAATCATATAATTCACGCAAGAAGTGAGCATAACAAGCTCAGCAAGTTTTAACAAATGATAACATCAACACCACATTCGTGAACTATATGACTAATCATACATAACTGAACAAATAATTATGAAGTATTATAAAACAGTAATTGTGACGACCCCAAAATAGGTCCATTCCATCCAACCCATTCTGAGTCGCCAAATACATGGTACAGAAACAACTACAACTTTATTATCACAACAATAAAACTGTGAGTTTAAATACAAATATTATCTTCTAGACAATATTTATACTCAAATAAATCCTCATCACATTTATTGATACATTATTTTACAATAATGGTGAGGACTACTAAACAACTCTCTCTAGAACCTTCATTCCATACCCCTCGACTAGTACTGCTACATTCTCGCCTCCCGAGAAGAAAAATGGAACAACAAGGAAAAGGGTGAGCTCAACTAGCCCAAGAAGAATGTTATGACTAAGATAATATACAACAAATTATCGTTAGTCTCCAACAGAAAAAATCTGATAGAATACAATAGATAACAAGTTTTAGATCAATATTCGCAGCCGAAATAATAATTCATGTAAGAGTTACGAGAGAATGAAATCCACTATAATCTATGAATTTAGCGTATCCATCATCAATATTTTATCCCCAGTAACATCAATCAATATTCATCTCAAATCAAATATTCATCTTTGCACTACAGCCAAAGATATTCATCAATCCACCATGTTCATCTCAACACTGCTCATCTTTGCACTAAAGGCCAAAGATATTCATCACTCGGTCATGTGTTCATCTCAACACTGCTCATCTTTGCACTAAAGGCCAAAGATATTCATCACCTGGCCATGTTCATTTAAACACCGCTCATCTTTGCACTACAAAGCCAAAGATATTCATCAATATCATCATTTAAGACCGAGGATGATGAAAAATATTTTTAAAGAAACGAATCCAAAGGAAACAAAATGACAAGGATTAAGGATTAAGGATTCGTACTTTTATTTTATCCATGTCCAACAATACCTCAAAATAATCATCATAGTGGTGTAAAATTCAAGAATGATCAAAACATGGATACAATCAAAGCTAGTATCCGTAATAGATATTTTAGACGCGAAAAGAAAAATTTTCATTTTTCGATGAATAGTACCGTATTCGTGAATAGTGGTCAGATACGTGAATAGTGCCAGATATCGTGAATAGTAACTCACACCAAAAGATAGAAATTCCACAAAAAAACATTTTCACGCTTCATGAATAGTACTCGTGAATAAGAACTCGTGAATAGTAACTCATGAATAGTAACTCGTGAATAGTAACTCATGAATAGTAACCCCGATATGAAAAAGTTCCAAATTTGATAAAAAGTACCAACCAATATTTCAAAGATAATGATATCAAGAATTAATATCATTTGAAAAGAAAATAACATCCCTTACCTCAAAGAATCAAGATTTCTAAGGAAAGGCTCAAGTGATGTTTGAATGAAACTTGTATCGAATGTTGAACTCTCAAAGTATCTAAATACTCACAAAATACGCTCAATAATATAGAGAGAGAAGAGAGAAAACTTTGTTTCGTGTGATTTTCAATTCTAACTTAGCCCCTATTTATAGAAAATGTTAGCCCGTCAAGCAGACTTCGACCAAGCTACCGATGGCTTTACCTCGCTACTATTGCCACCCACCACATTTGAAATAAAATTCAGCACATTTTTCACCAACCACAAGTGGGGCCCACTCAATTCTAGAATTTTCCACCAAAATCAATTATAAACCTAATTTCCTAATCCAACACCTCTTAAAATTCACAACAAATCATTCGTGCATTTTAATTGGTTCAAAATTTGTGGACATATACTCAACTTATGTATGTATAACATACCCAAAAATTACCACAATCCAACGGTTTGATTAAAAATTATAACCCCGCAATATATCTCAAAACCCCGATTTGATTTTTAATACCTCCAATCCGATAAAATAACCGATAAAACACATCAACATTAATTCCTTCATTAATAACCACATAAATAAATCCATCATTTATATTCATATAAAATAAATATTTCTTATCATATGAATCAATAATTAATTATTCACAAATAATATTACGTAATCACATTTATGACAACCAGTCGCTCCTCAGAAAGAGGGCTTTCCAATAAGGATCTCTCTCTTCGGGCGCCGCAATTAGGTGACCAAACCTCTCCTTAGATGTAACTTTCTAGACATTGCCAATAATGTTATCTAATAATATTATTCAAATAATATGAATTATTGATCCGATAATGGGAAATATCAAAAAGACAATTATCGAACAACAATAATATAAAATATCAACGCAAAGAATTATCGAATCAATAAAATAAAATATCGAATAAAGAATTCACTCGTGGAAAATTATTGAGTAGTGCCATCTTACGCATTTAATCAATAATTCAACAATATCTGTGTAATACCGTGCTACTTCTTTAAACCACGCCAGACATCAGATTTTAACCAACGGTATTCCAACAGCCTTAACTGCAGAATAACTACGCCAAGTATTTATAACCACCCAAACTTTGTCGCTTTCCTCATCCAATCGCTTTTCATGGGGCCCACACACGGTCGCTACCGTCGCATTTAATATTCCCCGACAAAGATTTAATATTCCACGACCAAAACGAATATTCCCCGACAAAGATTTAATATTCCACGACCAAACGAATATTCCCCGACAAAAATGAATATTTTATTCTCACTTGCTTATTTTGAAATATTTATGTATTTAACCCTTAACTATCCACATTAATCAAATCAACCCTTACTATTTCAAAATAATAAATAAAGGAAATTCCTTTTATTTAAAAAATTTCGGTCTTACAACCTCCCTCCTTATGAAATTTCGTCCCTCGAAATTGACGTACGTACTGTGTGTTTCAAAAGGTAAAGATACCTCGCTTTCATTTTCGCTTTCCAACTCCCAGTGTCATTTCCTCAATAAGATTGTTTCTCCACAAAACTTTAACTTATGGTATAACCTCTGACATAGGTCATGTTCTTTCCTCTACAAAATCTTGACAGTACCTCCTCGTGACGTTAAGTCTTCTACTATCTCGTCCCTGGGTCTAACTCAATGACGTGTTTCGGTCGTCCACATATTTACGTAACATCGATACGTGAAAAACGCTATGAACACGCCAATCATACTTGGTGGTAAAACGAGTCTATAGGCCACGCCCTATTCGATCGAGAATTTCAAATGGATTAATAAATCGAAGGTTTGAGCTTTCCTCACCTCACCGATTCTCGCTTTTAAAATAACAACTTCTTGCACCTCCTTCTTCAAATTCATCACCCGGTGTGTAGCTTGAAATAGCTTTTAACTTTATCGATTATAGTCGATTATACTCAGATATCATCACGCATCATATATCATCAATGGGTACCTAGAGTTTTCATCTCCATCTCTATTATTTGTATATTATACTGAAATTAGTCTTTGACAACATCGCACTCGTGATTTGTATACGATCTTCTACTCAACACGCCGCCTACCACGTCGCTTTTCCGGGATGGCATGGTCGTAACATATGCTAAAATGAGTCTCCTCTTGAGTTCTTCAAGCTCTTCCCATATTCGCTGCTCCATTTGAATTTTGTATCTCTATGAGTCACCACGTTAATGGAATAGCGATTCGAGAATATCCTTCAACGTATCTCCGATAATAACCAACTAAGCCTAGAAAACTACGATTTCGATTACATCGATTTAGGTTGTTCTCAATCGCGACTCATATCCCAACCTTGATAAGACGTCACAATGACACCTATCGCTTTACTATCGCATCTAATATGACGCCCCTTACAGAGAGTCCGCTTAGTGAATTCCACAAAGGAAGTCACAAGATAAAGGCTCATGTACCAAATTTATAGTTGAATTTTTAACTCCCGAAGTTCAATAGAGCCATTCGATATGAGATTTCGTAAATGAGTTTTGTCACCGTTTCAAAGTCGATACAAAATTTAATATCGCCTTTGGGAGTAAGCCAATAAATTCTTCAGGAAATACGTCAGGAAAAATCAATAACAACAAGAATATTATTCAAATCTGACGTGTCTTTATTCAAATCCATAGCATGGACTAAGAAAACTTGACATCCGTAATAAACGAATGACTTCATGGCTTAATATGAAAGAGTTTGACTTCAATGGTTTGGTTGCTTGAATTCAAATAACAGGTTGCTTAGGAATATGAAAACTAACAACCTTACGAAAACAATCAATTTTGGCATGATGAGTAGTTAACCTTAAAATCACATCAAAAACAAATATCTCTATAGAAATAAGGTTAACAGGTAATGCGATAAAGGCCAACCTGAATCAAGCAAGATTTTTTAAACAACGGATGTAATGAAAGTTTCTCCTAATGGAGTCTCCATAAATAAGTCAAAGTCTAATTTCTCCGTAGTCAAGTTCAAACGCTGAGCGCAAACAAGAGAGATAAAAGAATGGGTAGAACCCAGATTCTAGTAAGGTATAAACATCGCAAGAATTTATAATTAACTAACCCGCGTGCTAACTTCGTCGGGTTCCTCGATTTTGACCCCATCACGACAAACGCTCTTCCAAGAACCGCTTGACTTTGACTTTTCTCGGGACATCCTTTTGAGTCACCGCCTCACCGCACTAGGTTTCGATATCGCATAATCTCGAAAGCGATATGTCCTTCTTTTCCACAATTATAGCATACCTTAAACTGCTGTGGGCGCCAATGATATGTCCCTCTTCCCGCATTTGTAACATACTGACCGGTGGTCGCTTCTCCTCCCTAAAACTAGTTGCTACTAATACCGACGCCTTCAAATGGTCGTTGTTGAATCTCCTCTTTTAAAATCTCCTCCCGACTCGCTTCTTCTATTTTCATGGCCACGATTACCACCGAGTGGTTACCGCCTTTGTCCGTATTCTTCTTTCTCCGTTTGGTTATCGTTATTCGATGATCGCTATCTTCTTGAGATGATCCTCGGTTATGGTCCCTCGGTTGAACGTTTTCGTTATCTCGCTCTAACAATCGAGCCCTGCTTAAACATCCGAATAGAGAAAATTTATGAGAAATGAGATACCGACGATATCGGGGTTTCAAACCTCTCGTAAACATCCGCGTCATACGCTCCTCATTCTCCACCAAATGAGGTGCAAACTCGATAACTCTGCGAACTTCGCCTCGTCATCGGGACACCGCCATGTTATTCTCGCTCTAGTCTAATAAACTCCACTTCCTTCATATGACGCGAATACTTTCGTGGAAGTACTTGTCATTGAATCTGCTTCAAACGCCTCCCACGACATACGCCGAAAAGTGCAAATTGAATGGGTACGCTTCACGATTCCCACTAGTAATCTGCCGCCACGAACATAAAAGTAGCGAATGGAACTTTCGCTCTTCGCATCCCAAGACATCGAATATCTTGGTAATTTGCTTGACCCATGTTTCCGCCATGATCGGATCTCGCTTTCCCTGCACTCGTGGTCCCAACTCTTTGAACTGCTTGGTCAGTGACCACCCGTGAATCGCTATCATCTCCTCCTCAGATTTTGAACACGAGTCTCCTCGTCCGATTTTGCATGAACCGCAAAAAACTTCTAAACATCCCCTCGCTCATCATCTCGCTTTGGTGGTGTTATTCACAGAGAGGTACATTGTCACTGTTGCACGCTCTCCTCGTTGTTAAGTACAGCATCTCCACGGTCTCATTTACACCACTATTAATATTCTCAACGACATTCTCAATTCATCGTCATAAAACAAGGGTTAATTAAGGAAATCAATCACATAATATCCCTATATATCTCACCAACTAACAAATAAGCTTAGGTAGGACACACTAGCAAAGGATTTACTCGCCTCTCCCCTCCTAGTTCTATTCCCCGATCTCCGCCAGAGATCATATCCCTAAGCTCGATACCAACCGTGACGACCCCAAAATAGGTCCATTCCATCCAACCCATTCTCGAGTCGCCAAATACATGGTATGTAAACAACTACAACTTTATTATCACAACAATAAAAGCGTGAGTTTAAATACAAATATTATCTTCTAGACAATATTTATACTCAAATAAATCCTCATCACATTTATTGATACATTATTTTACAATAATGGTGAGGACTACTAAACAACTCTCTCTGTAACCTTCATTCCATACCCCGACTAGTACTCGCTACATTCTCGCCTCCCGAGAAGAAAAATGGAACAACAAGGAAAAGGGTGAGCTCAACTAGCCCAAGAAAAGAATGTTATGACTAAGATAATATACAACAAATTATCGTTAGTCTCCAACAGAAAAAAATCGATAGAATACAATAGACAACAAGTTTTAGATCAATATTCGCAGCGGAAATAATAATTCATAGAAGAGTTACGTAGAGAATGAAATCCACTATAATCTATGAATTTAGCAGTCCATCATCAATATTTTATCCCTGTAACATCAATCAATATTCATCTCAAATCAAATATTCATCTTTGCACTACAAAGCCAAAGATATTCATCAATCGGTCATGTTCATCTCAACACTGCTCATCTTTGCACTAAAGGCCAAAGATATTCATCACCGATCGTATGTTCATCTCAACACCTGTTCATCTTTGCACTAAAGGCCAAAGATATTCATCAGTCGGTCATGTTCATTTAAACACCTGCTCATCTTTGCACTACAGGCCAAAGATATTCATCAATATCATCATTTAAGACTGAGGATGATGAAAAATATTTTTAAAGAAACGAATCCAAAGAAAACAAAATGACAAGGATTAAGGATTAAGGATTCGTACTTTATTTTATCCATGTCCAACAATACCTCAAAAATAATCATAGTGGTGTAAAATTCAAGAATGATCAAAACATGGATACAATCAAAGCTAGTATCCAGAATAGATATTTTAGACGAAAAGAAAAATTTTCATTTTTCATGAATAGTACCGATTCGTGAATAGTGTCAGATACGTGAATAAGGCCAGATACGTGAATAGTAACTCCAGACACCAAAAGATAGAAATTCCACAAAAAAACATTTTCACGCTTCATGAATAGTACTCGTGAATAAGAACTCGTGAATAGTAACTCATGAATAGTAACTCGTGAATAGTAACTCATGAATAGTAACCCCATATGAAAAAGTTCCAAATTTGATAAAAAGTACCAACCAATATTTCAAAGATAATGATATCAAGAATTAATATCATTTGAAAAGAAAATAACATCCCTTACCTCAAAGAATCAAGATTTCCTAAGGAAAGGCTCAAGTGATGTTTGAATGAAACTTGTATCTTGACAATAAAGAACTCTCAAAGTATCTAAATACTCACAAAATACGCCAATAATATAGAGAGAGAAAGAGAAAAACTTTGTTTCGGTGTGATTTTCAATTCTAACTTAGCCCTCTATTTATAGGAAAATGTTAGCCCGTAGAAGGCATTTGACTGCTCACTACCGATGGCTTTACACTGCTACTATTGCCACCCACCACATTTGAAATAAAATTCAGCACATTTTTCACCAACCACAAGTGGGGCCCACTCAATTCTAGAATTTTCCACCAAAATCAATTATAAACCTAATTTCCTAATCCAACACCTCTTAAAATTCACAACAAATCATTCGTGCATTTTTAATTCGCTCAAAATTTGTGGACATATACTCAACTTATGTATGTATAACATACCCAAAAATTACCACAATCCAACTATTTGATTAAAAATTATAACCCCATGAATATATCTCAAAACCCCGATTTGATTTTTAATACCTCCAATCCGATAAAATACCGATAAAACACATCAACATTAATTCCTTCATTAATAACCACATAAATAAATCCATCATTTATATTCATATAAAATAAATATTTCCTTATCATATGAATCAATAATTAATTATTCACAAATAATATTACGTAATCACATTTATGACAACCAGTCGCTCCTGTGAAAGAGGGGCTTTCCAATAAGGATCTCTCCTTATCGGGCGCCGCAATTAGGTGACCAAACCTCTCCTTAGATGTAACTTTCTAGACATTGCCAATAATGTTATCTAATAATATTATTCAAATAATATGAATTATTGATCCGATAATGGGAAATATCAGTGCGACACAATTATTGAACAACAATAATATAAAATATCAACGCAAAGAATTATCAATCAATAAAATAAAATATCAAACAAGAATTACAGTGAAAATTATCGAGTAGTGCCATCTTACGTCGAATCAATAATTCAATCACATCTGCAATACCGTAAAGCTATCTTTGTGCAACCACGCCAGACATCAGATTTTAACCACCGGGTATTCCAATGCCTTAATTGCAGAATAACTACGCCAAGTTATTTATAACCACCCAAACTTTGTCGCTTTTCCTCATCCAATCGCTTTCACATGGGGCCCACACATGGTCGCTACTGTCAGCATTTAATATTCCCTGACAAAGATTTAATATTCCACGACCAAACGAATATTCCCCGACAAAGATTTAATATTCCACGACCAAACGAATATTCCCTACAAAAAATGAATATTTTATTCTCACTTGCTTATTTTGAAATATTTGCGTATTTAACCCTTAACTATCCACATTAATCAAATCAACCCTTACTATTTCAAAATAATAAATAAAGGAAATTCCTTTTTATTTAAAAAAATTTCGGGGTCTTACAGTAATACTTTAACAATCCATAACATCAATTCCCAAAGTATAGAATAGATTAGAATTACGAACCTATTGATAGACCATGAATGATAACTTTCGCTTTCATACTAGAAAAGGATATCACAGCACTAAGGATGTACATCCGCATTACTTACGAACACTTCTAGGTGATCATCCTATAGTACTCTATGTTGATCAACATTCATCTGTTAAACGAATTTACATTTAAGTTTTGGCAAACTTGCGTGCCCATCAAATAATCGATGAAAAATACTTTTGTTTGTTCATAGACAAACCTTACCTTCAAATCCGTACCAATTTCTTGGCATAGGATAGCGTTAATGTGACACCCCCAAAATAGGTATACATCATCTATTCAGAGTCGCCAGATACATGGTACAGAATACAAATACAAACTAATTATACAACAGTCGTGTAAAATACGACAAAACATATGTTGTGAGTTTTAATACAAATATTGTCATCTAGACAATATCCACACTCAATGGAGTCCTCATTACATTTATTATTATACTATTTCACATAATAGTGAGGACTACTAATGCACCATCTAGGACCATAACTCTGTTCTCCGACTAGCCCCAGCTACGTTCTCATTTCCTGAAGAGAACAATGAAAGAAAGGGTGAGCTCAACTAGCCCAGTAAGAAATATTATGACTAAGATAATGCAGAATAAATTATCGTTAGCCTTCAACAGTGTTAAACTGATACAATATAACAACATCAAGTTTAACTGCAGTGGAACAAGTAATCCATTAGAAGAATCAAATAGAGAATAAAATCTACTATCTTCTATGATTTAAAATCACTTTTATCGCTGAGACTCAACTCAATAAATAATCCACATCATCAAATCATCCCTGCACTACAGGCCAAGGATAATCTTTAGTATCACGACCATGAATTATCCATGCACTACGGGACAAAGATAATCGTGTTTTCATCAACGGTCCTGATCATGCCATAAAATAATTCATTTTTACACCCTTGGCCGAAGAGAATCCATAGCTATAATCATACCAAAAACTGTCCATCAATGCATTACGGGCCAATGAGGACTTTTTCCACATCATTTGTAACATTACGGTCATGATTATACCGAATAATCCTTGGTCATAATCATGCCAAGTCCATCTATGCACTACAGGCCACAGATGACTTTCAACATAATATAAACATGAGGATGATGACAATGACATAATAATTCAATAAAACAAGTTCAAGAATTAATTTATCCAGGAACCAATAACGTCCAAATTGTCAACATGATACTTCTTTATAGAGTAAATTCAAGAATGCTCAAAAGAATATTTCCATGAAAAGATACTGGATGAAGTGTAAATATCAAGGATATTCAACTAATTTCATGGAATATAGAAGCCAAAACTTTAACCAACTGAGTATAATAGAATATATGAAACTGCAAATGGATTTTCGCCGCCATGCGGTAATCCACTTAGACAGATTATTTCCATAATTTAATAAGGAATGAATACAAAGGATCATTCACCATGCATGTGATAATCCACATGTATGTGTTTATTCCAATGTAATAATAAAGAATGGAATAATGTAAGAAATCACCATGCATGTGATGTAATCGCATGCATGCACGAGTTATTCCAATGAATATTAAAGAAATGGAATCCGTGTCACGCGTAACGCACGCATGTGATATTCCAAATGTAATAATAAATAACGTAACCAGCTTCATGCATAAACGCATCGACGTGATGTTCTAGCGAGAATATTAAAGAATGGAATAACAAAAAGACTTCACCGGCACGCGATAGATCAAGACAGACGAGTTATTCCAATGTAATAATAAATAATGGAACCAAAGTCAAAGCGATTATGCAACGACGACGTGATATTCCAACAAAATAATAAAGAATGGAATAATGTAAGAATTTCACCATGTATGCGGTACTTTGCATAAACAAAAGTTATTCCAACATAATAATAAAGAATGGAATAATGTAAGAATTTCACCAAGTATAGGGTAGTCCACGATATAAAGCTATTCCAATGTAATAATAAAGAATGGAATAACAGAAGTTCTCTTCATGAATACAAAAGAAATAATACCCCTTACGGGTATAACAAATAAATATCGCTTACCTTTGAAAGAAAAGTACTCCGACTGGTAGGGCGAGGATATACTCGAAGAAAACTTGCACTATGCTCAAAGCTTTCTTAAACTCTAAAGAAATACGCTCAAAATTATAGAAGAAGAACTCTCTCTATAGTTTCTCTCTCTAGAGTTTCAGTGAATTCGTAAGAAATAATGAATGAATGAACTTCTATTTATAGAAGAATGGACTGAATAGTAACTAATTCATAAACGGTCCAGATTGATTTACTTTTAAATGAACGGTCCAAATTGATTTAATAAAAAATTCTAATAAAACAAAATCTTTTAAATAAAATATAATATATTCTATTTATAATCTAATAAAACGAAGTATTCTGTTTTATATAAAAAGATTTTACTATGCAAAACACTATACAGGCACTATAAAACACTATGCATAATAAAATATAATATATTCTAATTATTATCTAATAAAACAAATAACTTTATAAAAGTATTTTGTTTTATATAAAAAGATTTTACTATGCAAATCACGATGCGTAATAGAATATAATATATATTCTATTTATAGTCTAATAATATGAATAACTTTATAAAAGTATTCTGTTTTATATAAAAAGCTTTTCTGTTTTATTACATTAATAATACCAATAAAACAAAACTGAGTGACTTATCACGTAAGCATCAATAATCAATACCGTGTGCTACTATGCAACCATGCGTATTACTGTACTTTTACTACCGAGTAGTTCAACAATATTAACGATAAAACTTCCACCGTTATTTTTATAAAATACTTTTGTCGTTTTCTCAATCCAACAATAATTCCGTTATTGGTTCACTAAATGATTGTGTCGTTGTACGAATATTCCCTGATAAAACGAATATTCCCCGACCAATCGAATATTATATAACAACTTGCATACTTTGCAAAATTTATAAATACTATCCACAACTATAACATTATATCAAATCCACACCTAATATTAAAAAAATTATTTCGAGAAATTTAAATCTTTATTCATAAAATTTGGGGTTTCATAATCTGCCCTCCTTATGGAATTTCGCCCTCGAAATTTTCGTACGTACCTGATATGTCAAACAGGTGAGGATACCTTGACTTCATTTCAGATTCTAACTCTTGAGGTATAACCTTTAAGTATTGAATACGATCATTCTTATCAAAGATTTTAACACGTATCTCCTCATACGTTAAATCTTCTACTATCTCGTCTAGTTCTAATTCAATAATATGATTCGGGTCATCCACATATTTACGTAACATCGATACGTGAAAAACTTTATGAACACGCGACATACTTGGCGGTAAAATGAGTCTATATGCCACAGTTCTTACCCGATCGAGGATTTCAAATGGGCCAATTAAATCGAGGATTGAGATAACGCCTTCTTGAACCTTTTTCTTCACATTCATCAGTTCTAGGTGTGTAGCTTGAGCGGCCTTTAACTTTATCGATTAAAGTCGATTCTACTTGTTTATTCGTTATCTTCATGTAGGTTCGTATATTCGCATTCGTAAACGCATACGATCTTCTACTTCTGCTTGGCTGTGACAAACCGTGAATTGCTATCATTTCCTCCTGTATTTTGAACACGAGTCTCCCTCGTCTGATTTTGTATGAACCGCAAAAAGCTTTTAAACATTCCGTCATTCATCGTCTGATCAATGGTGTTATTTACAGGAGGAACATTGTCGGCTTATTGCATGTTCTCCTCATTGGTGAGTAAAGGAGTCTCCACGGTCTCATTTACTCCACTAATAACATTCTCAGTCGACATTCTCAAAAACTGCCATAAAACAAGGATTAATTAAAGAAATCAATATATCACATAATATCCCTATATTATGACTGACCAACAAATAAGCTTAGGTAGGACACACTAGCGAAGGATTTACTCATCTCTCCCCTCCTAGTTCTATTCCTCGATCTCCACCAGAGATCATATACCTAAGCTCTAATACCAACTGTAACGGCCCCAAAATAGGTATACATCACCCATTTTGAGTCGTCAATAACATGGTACAGAAACAACTACAACTTTATTAATACAACATATAAATTGTGAGTTTAAATACAAATATTACCATCTAGACAATATTCACACCCAAATAAGTCTTCATTACAATTATTGGTACATTATTTTACAAAAATGGTGAGGACTACTAAGACAACTTTCTAGAACCATCATTCCACACCCCGACTAGAACTCGCTACATTCTCGCCTCCTGAGAAGAAAAATGGAACAAAAAGGAAAAGGGTGAGCTCAACTAGCCCAGTAAAGAACATTATGAATAAGATAATATAGAACAAATTATCATTAGTCTTCAACAGGGAAAAATCTGATAGAATACAATAGACAACAAGTTTCAGATCAATATTCGCAGCAGAAATAATAATTCATAGAAGAGTTACGTAGAAAATGAAATCTACTATTATCTATGAATTTAAAAGTCCATCATCAATATTTTATCCCTATAACATCAATCAATATTCATCTTGAATCAAATATTCATCTTTGCACTACAGGCCAAAGATATTCATCAGTCGGTCATGTTCATCTCAACACCTGTACATCTTTGCACTACGGGCCAAAGATATTCATAAGAAAATCAACCATCTTTGCACTACAGGCCAAAGATATTCAGTAATATCATCATTTAGGACTGAGGATGATGAAAAATATTTTAAAGAAAACGAATCTAGTGAAACAAAAGAACAAATATTAAGGTTTCGTACTTTAAACAATCCCAGTTCAAAAATACTTCATAAATAACCATAGTGGAGTAAAATTCAAGAATGATCAAAACATGGATACAATCAAAGCTAGTATCCAAAATAGATATAATTTGGTCAAAAACAAAAATTTATTTTTTCTGTGAATAGTGTCGTATACGTGAATAGTAACCCCCGACACTAAAAGGCAAGAATTTCACAAGAAAAATACTCCCAATATTCCGGCATAATGATATTGAAAGAAATAATATCATTTTCAAAAAAAAATAATATCTCTTACCTCGAAAAGACAGTACTTCTAGCTAGAATATCAGATATAACGCTGAAAGAACTTGCACCGTATAGCAACACTTAAAGTATCAAAATACTCATAAGAATACGCTCGATAATATAGAGAGAGAAAGAGAGACAAAACTTTAGTTTCTAGTGTGATTTTCAATTCTAACCTAAACATCCTATTTATAGGAAAATGCTTGGAACACCAAAGCAGAAAATTTAATAAATATTATTATTATTATTATTCTAAAACCTCCTACGCACACTAATTGAATTCAAACATCAGCCACCCACTTAATAAAAGTAAGAAAAACATTTTTCTTAAATAAAATATTTTAAACTTCAAAATTTTAATTATTCCAGAACTTCGGAACTTCAATAATTCATAGAAAATAGCCATTTTAT
The DNA here is from genome assembly GCA_020205615.1 of Panax quinquefolius. NCBI lineage: Eukaryota > Viridiplantae > Streptophyta > Magnoliopsida > Apiales > Araliaceae > Panax > Panax quinquefolius. Next base: position 43,129,748 of record CM035158.1, on the reverse strand, counting down.
CAAAAAAAAATTCATGTCCATTCCATAGGAAATTTAATTCTCTACAACTTTGCAGAAGAAAGATTTTCCAAATTCCAAACAGAAGTTGACCAAAATCCACCAACGGGCGATTTTACAGGCTATAATCAAATTTCAGTCAAGAAGTGGGCCCACAAACATGTTTAACCTGTTTTAAACAATTTTTTGTAACAAAAATACTCTTCCTCCTCATTTATTCATATATCCCACACTCATTGTAAAAATATCACCATTATTATATTATTATAATATAATAATATATTAAAATGAATTATTATATCAGAAAAAGATAAAATATTAATTTTCAATAATTGTCACATTAAAATTTTCTCCATCTATATCCACATAAAATGAATACTTTCCTCATCATATAAATCAATAATTAATTATTCACAAATAATATTATAGAATCACAATACTGAAAACCAGACAGTTCCCAGGAAAGAGTGGGCTTTCCAATAAGGATTTCTCCTTACTGGCGCCCAATTAGGTAACCAAACCTCTCCTTAGACAGAACTTTCTAGACATTGCCAATATTGCTATCTAATAATATTATTCAAATAATATGAATTATTGATCCGATAATAGAAAATATTATGTAGTGATAATTTTTGAAACAACAATAATATAAAATATCAACATAGTAATTATTGAATCAATAAAATAAAATATTGAACAGTAATTACTGTAACAATTATTGAGAAGTGCCTTCTTGCGTAAGAATCAATAATTGGTGCAATACCGCGTGGTACTGTGTTTTAACCACCGAGTATTTCAACAGTATTAACGGTAACAACTACGCCATTATTTGTAAACAACTTATACTTGTCGTTTTCTTCATCTAATCACTTTCCGTTATGGGGCCCACACAAGGCTGGACCGTTGTACGAATATTCCCCGACAGTAAGAATATTCCATGACCAAACGAATATTCCCCGACAATAATGAATATTTTATAACCACTTGCTTATTTAAAATATTTGCGCATTTTACCCATAACTATCCACATTAATCAAATCGACCATTACTATTTCAAAATAATAAATAGTGAAAATTCAATTTTATTTATAATAAGTTGGGATCTTATAACCTCCCCTCCTTAAGAAATTTTGTCCTCGAAATTGACGTACGTACCTGGTGTTTCGAAAAGGTGAGGGTACCTCGCTTTCATTTCCGTTTCCAACTCCCAGGTCATTTCCTCAATAGCATGGTTCCTCCACAAAACTTTGACTTGTGGTATGACCTTTGTGCGTAGGACATGCTCATTCCTATCCAAGATTTTGACAGTACCTCTTCATACGTTAAGTCTTCTACTATCTCGTCCCGGCTTCTAACTCAATAACGTGGTTCGGTCTTTCACATATTTACTGAAGCACCTGATATGTGAAAAACATTATGAACACGAGACATACTTGGAGGTAACGCAAGTCTATAGGCTACATTTCCTACTCGGTCAAGAATCTGAAATGGACCAATAAATCATGGATTGAGTTTTCCTCTTTTCCCAAATCATGTAACTCCTTTCCATGGAGCAACTCGCAACAATACATGATCCCCAATACTAAATTCCACGTCCTTTCGATGAAGATCCGCATAACTCTTTTGTCGATCCTGTGCCGTTTGTATACGTTGTCGAATCATTTGGATCTTTTTCGTAGTCATACGTACCAAATCGGGTCCCAACAATGTTGCTTCACCCACCTCATCCCAACATATTGGAGAGCGGAACTTTTGTCCATACAATGCTTCGAATGGAGCCACACCTATACTTGCCTGATAACTGTTGTTGTAGGAGAATTCTACCAATGGTAAATACTTATCCCAACTCCCTTTGAAGTCTAGGACACATAATCTTAATAGATCTTCAAGAGTTTGAATAGTCCTCTCTGATTGTCCGTTTGTTTGAGGATGGTATGCCGAACTGAATCATAAATCCGTGCCCATAGCTTTTTGCAAGCTAACCCAAAATCTTGAACTGAATCTTAGGTCACGATCCGAAACTATGGATACTGGCATGCCATGTAATCTCATAATCTCATTTACATACATACGAGCAAGACGTTCAAGGGGATAAGTCTCCCGTATCGGCAAGAAATGAGCAGACTTGGTTAATCTATCAACAATAACCCAAATAGTATTTATGCCTTGAGAAACTGTGGGAAGACCCGTAATGAAATCCATGGTAATATGTTCCCACTTCCATTTCGGAATCTCAAGTGGTTGCAATGGACCCTTAGGCACTTGACGCTCCGCCTTTACACGTTGACAAGTTAAACACCTCGAGATAAACTTTGTAATCTCTCTCTTTATATTGTTTCACCAAAATATATGTCGAAGATCACGATATATTTTGGTACTTCCAGGATGGATTGCAAATGGTGTATTGTGTGCCTCCATCATGATCTTGTACTTTAAATCAGAGTCATTAGGAACACAAAGTTTGGAGTGGACTCGAAGTATTCCTTCTTCATCGATTCTCGCTTCCGGAATAGCACCTTCTTTCATACTTTCTTCTTCTTCATACGATCGCCCAAGATTCGGTGACTTGAGAAACTTTAACTTTTTCAATTAAAGTCGGTTCTATGCGTATACTTGACATCATCGCATGGGTCCCCAGAGTCTTGAATTCTATCTTCAAATTTTGTAAGTCACACAAAATGGACCTTTGTGTTGATAGCATCGCACTCGTTCCTGCATAAGTTCTTCTACTTAATGTGTCAGCTACCACGTTCGCTTTTCCAGGATGGTATTGAATGGTATGGTCGTAGTCTTTCAATAGCTCGAGCCAACGTCGTTGCCGCATGTTGAGTTCCTTTTGGGTGAAGAAATATTTAAGGATTTTATGGTCTGAATATATCTCTACTTTCTCCCCATATAGATAGTGCCTCCAGATCTTTAACGCGAAAATGACTGCTGCCAACTCTAGATCATGAGTATGATAATTCCTCTCATATTCTTTAAGTTGTCGCGAGGCATAGGCTATGACTTTCCCATGTTGCATGAGAACACATCCTAACCCTTTGCCCAAAGCATCGTTGTAGATAACAAATCCATCCGAACCAGATGGTATTGTATGAACAGGTGCCGAAATGAGTCTCCTCTTGAGCTCTTAAAACCTCTTTTCTCATTCCTCGCTCCATACGAATTTTGTATCCTTCCGAGTCAGCTGAGTTAACGGAGTAGTGATTTGAGAAAATCCTTCCACGGATCTCCGATAATAACCGGTTAAGGCCAGAAAGCTACTTCCTCAAGCCAGAACTCGCATTTCTTCAACTTGGCATATAGCTTGTTTTCACGAAACCTTTGGAGTACCTTCTTCAAATGGTGCTCATGATCTTCACGGCTTTTGGAATATATGAGGATGTCATCAATAAAGACAATAACAAACTGATCTAAATGTTCCTTGAATATCCGGTTCATCATATCCATGAAAGCCGCAGGAGCATTAGTCAATCCAAAATACATGACTAAGAATTCATAATGCCCGTACCGAGTTCTAAAGGCAGTCTTTGAATATCTTCAGTTCTAATCTTCAGCTGATGATATCCAGAACGAAGATCGATCTTTGAAAAGAATTGTGCTCCTTGCAACTAGTCAAACAGGTCATCAATGCGAGGTAGTGGATACCTATTCTTGATGGTGACATGGTTCAATTCCCGGTAGTCAATACAAAGTCTCATACTCCCCTCTTTCTTCTTTACAAATAAAACAGGAGCACCCCAAGGAGATGTAGTAGGATGAATGAAACCGATGTCCAACAACTCCTGTAGTTGGACCTTTAACTCCTGAAGTTCAATAGGAGCCATTCGATATGGGGTTTTAGAAATGGGCTTTTTACCAGGTTCAAGATCAATAAAGAATTCAACCTCACGTTCCGGGGGTAGACCGGGAAGTTCTTCAGGAAATACGTCAGGAAATTTACTAACAACGGGAATATTATTCAAATCTGACGTGTCTTTATTCAAACCCATAACATGGGCTAAGAAAGCTTGACATCCGTTTTTTAATAAACGAATGGCTTTATGACTTGATATGATAGTGATTGATTTTAGTGGTTTAGTTGCTTGAATTTATACAACAAGTTGGTTAGGAATATGAAAACTAACAACCTTACAAAAACAATCAATTTTGGCATGATGAGTAGTTAACCAATCAATCCCTAAAATCACATCAAAAGCAAGTATCTTTAAAGAGATAAGGTCAACAGGTAATGTGATGGTGCCAACTTGGATCAAACAAGATTTATAAATAGTGGATGTAATGAATGTTTCTCCTAACGGAGTCTCCATAGATAAATCAAAGTCTAATTTCTCCGGAGTCAAGTTTAAACGTTAAACACAAGCAGGAGAGATAAATGAATGGGTAGCACCGGTATCTAGTAAGGTATAAACTTCGCAAGAATTTATGATTAGCTTACCCGTGATCACCTCATTTGGGATCCTCGCATTTTGACCAGTCACGACAAACACTCTTCTAGGAACCGTTGACTTTGACTTTTCTGGGATAGCCTTTTGAGTCACCGTTCCTGCTGGACTTGGTTTCGCCATCGTACAATCTCGAGTGATATGTCCTTCCTTTCCACAATTATAGCATACCTTGAACTGTTGTGGACAGTTTGGGCTAATATGTCCCTCTTTTTTGCATTTATAGCATACGACCGGTGGTCGTTCTCCTCCCTTAGAACCAGTTGCTGCTGGTGCTGACGTCTTCACATGGTCATTGTTGAATCTCCTCTTTTTAAAATCTCCTCCCGACTCGCTTCTTCTATTCTCATGGCCATGATTACCACCAGAGTGGTTGCCTCTTTTGTCCATATTTTTCTTTCTCCGCTGGTTATCGTTGTTCTGATGACTGTTGTCACCGGTATGATCCTGGTTGTGGTCCCTCGGTTGAACGTACTCGTTATTTCGCTCTAATAATTGATCCCTGTTGACAACATCTGAATAGAGAGAAAATTTATGAGAAATGAGATATTGACGTATGCCGGGTTTCAAACCTCTCAGAAACATCCGCGTCATACATTCCTCATTCTCCACCAAATGAGGTGCAAACCTGGATAACTCCGCGAACTTTGCCTCGTACTGGGACACCGTCATGTTGTTCTGCTCCAGTCTAATAAATTCTACCTCCTTCATATGACGAATACTTTCAGGAAAGTACTTGTCATTGAACAGTTTCTGAAACATTTCCCAAGACATGCTAAGTGCGGCTGGATGAGTACGCTTCACAGATTCCCACCAGTAATCTGCCCCATTACGAAACATAAAGGTGGCGAATGGAACCTTCTGTTCCTTCGTGCATCCCAAGACATCAAATATCTTGGTAATTTGCTTGACCCACGTCTCAGCCTTAATCGGATCCCCGCTTTCCCCACTCGTGGTCCTAATTCTTTGAAGCTGCCACGTGTGACAAACCGTGAATTGCTATCATTTCCTCCTGTATTTTGAACACGAGTCTCCCTCGTCTGATTTTGTATGAACTGCAAAAAGCTTCTAAACATTTCGTCGTTCATCGTCTGATCAGTGGTGTTGTTTACAGGAGGAACATTGTCGGCTTGTTGCACGTTTTCCTCATTGGTGAGTAAAGGAGTCTCCACAATCTCATTTACTCCACTGTTAACATTCTCAGTCGACATTCTTAAATACTGCCATAAAACAAGGGTTAATTAAAGAAATCAACATATCACATAATATCCCTATATTATGACCGACCAACAAATAAGCTTAGGTAGGACACACTAGCGAAGGATTTACTCATCTCTCCCCTCCTAGTTCTATTCCTCGATCTCCGCCAGAGATCATATCCCTAATCTCTGATACCAACTGTGACGGCCCCAAAATAGGTATACATCACCCATTTTGAGTCGTCAATAACATGGTACAGAAACAACTACAACTTTATTAATACAACATATAAACTGTGAGTTTAAATACAAATATTGCCATCTAGACAATATTCACACCCAAATAAGTCCTCATTACAATTATTGGTACATTATTTTACAAAAATGGTGAGGACTACTAAGACAACTTTCTAGAACCATCATTCCACACCCCGACTAGAACTCGCTACATTCTCGCCTCCTGAGAAGAAAAATGGAACAAAAAGGAAAAGGGTGAGCTCAACTAACCCAGTAAAGAACTTTATGACTAAGATAATATAGAACAAATTATCGTTAGTCTTCAACTGGGAAAAATCTGATAGAATACAATAGACAACAAGTTTCAGATCAATATTCGCAGCGAAAATAATAATTCGTAAAAGAGTTACGTAAAGAATGAAATCTACTATTTTCTACGAATTTAAAAGTCCATCATCAATATTTTATCCCTGTAACATCAATCAATATTCATCTTGAATCAAATATTCATCTTTGCACTACAGACCAAAGATATTCATCGATTCGGTCATGTTCATCTCAACACTGTACATCTTTGCACTACGCCCAAAGATATTCATAAGAAAATCAACCATCTTTGCACTACAGGCCAAAGATATTCAGTAATATCATCATTTAGGACTGAGGATGATGAAAAATATTTTAAAGAAAACGAATCTAGTGAAACAAAAGAACAAATATTAAGGTTTCATACTTTAAACAATCCCAGTTCAAAAATACTTCATAAATAACCATAGTGGAGTAAAATTCAAGAATGATCAAAACATGGATACAATCAAAGCTAGTATCCATAATAGATATTTTGGTCAAAAACAAAAAATTATTTTTTCTATGAATAGTGTCGTATACGTGAATAGTAACCCCCGACACTAAAAGGCAAGAATTTCACAAGAAAAATACTCCCAATATTCCGGCATAATGATATTGAAAGAAATAATATCATTTTCAAAAAAAAATAATATCTCTTACCTCGAAAAGACAGTACTTCTAGCTAGAATATCAGATATAACGCTGAAAGAACTTGCACCGTATAGCAACACTTAAAGTATCAAAATACTCACAAGAATACGCTCGATAATATAGAGAGAGAAAGAGAGAGAAAACTTTAGTTTTTAGTGTGATTTTCAATTCTAACCTAAGCATCCTATTTATAGGAAAATGCTTAGAACACCAAAGTAGAAAATTTAATAAATATTATTATTATTTTTATAAAACCTCCTATGCACACTAATTGAATTCAAACATCAGCCACACACTTAATAAAAGTAAGAAAAACATTTTTCTTAAATAAAATATTTTAAACTTCAAAAATTTAATTATTTCAGAACTTCGGAACTTCAATAATTCATAGAAAATAGCCCTTTTATCAGAAAAATTCAAATCTTATGTCCATTCCATAAGAAATTTAATTCTCTACAACTTTGCAGAAGAAAGTTTTTCCACATTCCAAATGTAAGTTGGATCAAATCCATAAACTGACGATTTTACAGGCTATAATCAAATTTCAGTCAAGAAGTGGGCCCACAAACATGTTTAACATGTTTTAAACAATTTTTTGTAACAAAAAAACTCTTCTTCCTTATTTATTCATATATCCCACACTCATTGTAAAAATATCACCATTATTATATTATTATAATATAATAATATATTAAAATGAATTATTTTATCAGAAAAAGATAAAATATTTATTTTCAACAATTGTCGCATTAAAATTTTCTCCATCTATATCCACATAAAATGAATATTTTCCTCATCATATAAATTAATAATTAATTATTCACAAATAATATTACAGAATCACAATATCGATAACCGTATAGTTCCTGTGAAAGAGGGGCTTTCCAATAAGGATTTCTCCTTACTAACGCGTAATTAGGTGACCAAACCTCTCCTTAGACAGAACTTTCTAGACATTGCCAATATTGCTATCTAATAATATTATTTAAATAATATGAATTATTGATCCGATAATAGAAATTACTGTGCAGTGACAATTATTGAAACAACAATATTATAAAATATCAACGTAGCAATTATTGAATCAATAAAATAAAATATTGAATAAGAATTCATCGTAACAATTATTGAGTAATGCCTTCTTACGTAAGAATCAATAATTGGTGCAATACCGCAGTAATCTTCTTGTGTTTTAACCACCGAGTATTTCAACAAATTAATCTTGAATAACTACTGCCTGCTATTTATAAACAACTTATACTTGTGCGCTTTCTTCATCCAATCGCTTTTCGTTATGGGGCCCACACAAAGGTCTACGGCCAGTCATTTAATATTCCCCTACGCGGTAAGAATATTCCATGACCAAACGAATATTCCCTCACAACAATGAATATTTTATAACCACTTCTTATTTAAAATATTTACATTTTACCCATAACTATCCACATTAATCAAATCGACCATTACTATATCAAAATAATAAATAGAGAAAATTCAATTTTATTTATAATAAGTTGGGGTCTTACAGTGGAGGTAACAAAGGTTTCTCCCAACTGTGTTTAAACAGATATATTAAAGTCTAACTTCTCCTGAGTTAACTTCAAACATTGAACACAACTAGGTGAAATAAAAGAGTGAGTAGAACCCAGATTCAACACTAGATAGACTTTGCAAAGAGTTTATGACTAACATACCCGTGATAATTTTATTCAGTTCCTCATCATGAAAAAAAATGCTCTCTCTCTTAAACTACCCAGCTTTGTCTTGGGACATCCTTTGGCATCACTATCCCAAATTGGACTTGACTTCACCATATGACAAAATCGAGCTAAGTGACCTTCTCTTTCGCAATTAAAACACACTTTGGATTGTCACAGCGTCACAGTTTGAACGGATGTGTCCCTCCGTCTGCATTTCAAACATACTGACCGGTGGTCGTTCTTTCTCCTTTGAAACGGGTGTTGGTGCCGACGTCTTCACATCATTGTTGAACCTTCTCTTCTTGAAATGTACATTCTTATTGTTTTGGCCATGATTACCACCGAAGTGGTTACCATTTCTGGCATGTTGATTCCCTCCATGCTTATTGTCACCGCTTTGATGATTTGGTATCACCCCAGATTATCATTTTAATGGTCGCTCTTTTTGGTTGGGTTGACTCATTATCGCGCACTCAATAATCGCGCCTCTATTAACAACATCATCAATACAAAAACACGCTTTATGAGAGATAAGATATTGATGTATCTCAGGTTTCAAACCTCTTAGAAACATTCACGTCATTCTCTCCTCGTTATCAACCAAATGGGACGTAAATCGGGATAACTCGACAAACTTGGCTTCGTACTGCGACACGGTCATGTTATTTTTCTCCAACTTGATAAACTCCATCTCCTTCATGTGACGAATACTTTCGGGAAAGTACTTGTCATTGAACAGCTCTTGGAACTTCTCCCAAGACATCTTGAGTGCGTCAGGCTGGGTACGTTTTATAGATTCCCACCAGTAATTTGCCTCTACACGCAACATAAAGGTGGCAAAGGGAACCTTTTACTCCTCGGAGCATCCCAAGACATCAAATATCTTGGTGATCTACTTTAACAACGTCTCCGCCTTAAGTGGTTCTGGTTTTCACAAAAACTTCGGTGGTCCCATCTCCTTGAATTGCTTAGCGGTGACCGACCGTGGGTTGGCAATATTTTTACCTGCATTATGAACAGGAGCCGCCTTCGCCTGATGTTGCATGAATTCTAAAAAGCTCATAAACGTATCGTCGTTCGTCAATTGATCAGTGTTGTTGTTTACAGGAGGATTATTGCTATCCTATTGCACATTGTCCTGATTATTGATCTGTGGAGACTCAACGGTCTCCTGTTCTCCATTGATGTTCTCAACATTCTCGGATGTCATTTTCAAATACTGCCACAAAACAAGGGTTAATAAACATATCACATATTATCCCTATACTCTGACCGACCAATTAAATACCAAATAAACTTAGGTAAGTTATACTAGCGAAGTAATTCCCTGTCTCTCCCCTCCTAGTTCTTGTCTCACATCTTAGCCATGGATCATATCCCTAAGATTTGATACCAACTATGACGCCCCCAAAATAGGTATACATCACTTATTCTGAGTCGCAAGATACATGGTATAGAATACAAATATAAACTAATTATACAACAGTTGTGTAAAATACGACAAAACATATGTTGTGAGTTTTAATACAAATATTGTCATCTAGACAATATCCACACTCAATGGAGTCCTCAATACATTTATTATTACACTATTTCACAGAATAGTGAGGACTACTAATGCACCATCTAGGACCATCACTCTTGTTCCACAGACTAGCCCCAATTCGTTTTCATTTCCTGAAGAGAACAATGAAAGAAAGGGTGAGCTCAACTAGCCCAGTATGAAATATTATGACTAAGATAATGCAGAATAAATTAGCATTAGCCTTCAACAGTGTTAAACTGATACAATATAACAACATCAAGTTTAACTACAGCGGAACAAGCAATCCATTAGAAGAGTCAAATAGAGAATAAAGTCTACTATCTTCTATGATTTTAAAGGTTTTTCATCACTTTTATCGCTGAGACTCAGCTCAATAAATAATCCACATCATTAAATCATCCATGCACTACAGGCCAAGGATATTCTTTAGTATCACGACCACGAATTATCCATGCCAATGAGGACTTTTTCCACATCATTTGTAACATTGCGGTCATGATTATACCGAATAATCCCTGGTCATAATCATACCAAGTCCATCTATGCACTACAGGCCACAGATGACTTTCAATATAATATAAACATGAGGATGATGACAATGACATAATAATTCAAAAAAACAAGTTCAAGAATTAATTTATCCAGGAACCAATAACGTCCAAATTGTCAACATGATACTTCTTTGTAGAGTAAATTCAAGAATGCTCAGAAGAATATTTCCATGAAAAGATACTGGATGAAGCGCAAATATCAAGGATATTCAACTAATTTCATGTAATATAGAAGCCAAAACTTTAACCAACTGAGTATAATAGAATATATGAAACTGCAAATGGATTTTCGCCGCCATGCGGTAATCCACTTAGACAGATTATTTTCATAATTTAATAAGGAATGAATATAAAGGATCATTCACCATGCATATGATAATCCACATGTATGTTATTCCAAATGTAATAATAAAGAATGGAATAATGAAGAAATCACCATGCATGTGATAGACCGCATGCATGTGTTATTCCAATGTAATATTAAAGAAATGGAACCAGGTCATGCGTAAACGCACAGACAGGATATTCCAACAGAATAATAAATAACGGAACCAGGTCATTGATGAGTGAGTTTTATACACATGAATTGGATACATTCGGGGTTAATTTATTGTTGTTCTCAAGTCTTTTAGATTAGTTTTTAAGTGTTTATGTCTATTCAAGCATATTTTATGTTGTTTTGTAGGAATTGGGACAAAAGTTACATGGATCAACGTTCGGGGTGGCTAGATTCGCGTTTTTGGCTTGCCATTTATATAGCAGTCACTTCAGAGCCAATTTCCGTAATTCTACAGACCTTATTTTGAAAATCTTAAAGAATAAAAGTTGTAGATCTACTTTTCCTCTTTCCAGATCATCTTGAATCATCAAAATTGGAATTCAGACGAAGAAGTTATGGCCATTTTCCCAAAGGACGTCGGAGCAGAAAATGTCAGAACTTGTTACAGCGCCGGGGCACTATTCTTAGTTCATTTTCCAGCGCCAGGGCGCTATAAGGCAGATTCTCAGCGTCGTGAACAGTGTTGGGGCGCTGGGGAAGAGGCTTGGTGCGGCCTGGACGCGTTTTGGGCGAATTTTGACACCTTTTTGACTCCAAATTAGATTGGGTTTGTTCCTAAACTAAAAATTGGACTTGTAACCTATAAATACATGTTGTAAGGCATAAAATAAAAGGATATTACATAGATTAGACTAGATTAAAACTCCTTTAGATTATAACATAACCCTAGTTCTTATTACTTTTGGAGATTGAAGCAACTTAGAGACCATTGAAGATCCAAAGCAGGAGCGAAAGAGGAGTCTCAAGGCTACTGACAATAGATTATATTCTCTTCTCTTCTCTTACTTTTATCTTTTAATGTCTATTCAATTGTGGATTCTTAATTTTAATTCATTAATTATGAACTAACTCTTTCATTAAGATTTCAATTGAACTTTTTATGATTATGAATTGATTATTTGATTTATTCTAATTATTTATGTTGAAGTGAATTGTTCATCTTGCCTTATGCTTATTGATTAATTATCTGATCAGTAATTACCTTATTACTCTAGAAGGAATTGAGAAAGGAATTCTAGGGTTAGAACTAGGCATGGTGACATGTGACTTAGTTATTTGCACAGTGAATAAGTAGGTTTGTGAATAGAATGAGAATATCTATTTGCCGCGTGTAACACATAAGGAATTGGGATTGTAACGAGTTTAATTCAATTGTTTTGCATAGAGATATAGAAAAATTAATCTGGGTTAAATAGAAGGCAATTGATCACTCGAGAGAGGGCTTTTGGCATTTGAGAATTCTTGTTAACAATTCAGTAGACATAATAATTGGGATAATTGGATAATTGGTTTATAGTTCATAATTGGGGATATTGGAGTCTTAGCCTTTATTTATTTGAATTCATTTATATTGTAACCTAGTTTTAATTAGTTAATTTAGTTTTTTTAATTAGAAAATTCACAATTTGCGATTGTTTAAATAAAATTAATTTGGTTAAGAGTTAGTACTTGGTAATTTTTATTAAATAATTCCTCGTGGGAACGATACTCTACTTTCACTTTATTACTTGTTGACCGTGTATACTTGCACGTATTCATTGATTGCGAAATCGATCAACAAGTTTTTGGCGCCGTTGCCGGGGAATTAATTTAATAATTTTTACCAATATTAATTTCAATCAAATTAGTCTTAATTTAAACATTTTTATTTTTATTTTTAATTCTCTTCCTATATTTCTCTCTTTTCAGGTACCATGGATGAGTTTGAGTATCAATGGCCATACACAAACATGACTCAACCAATGGAAACATGGCGTCCACAATCCACACAGCAGGTAGCGATGGTTTATGAAATTTGTGCTGGAAATCATATGAGTCATCAATGTGCCATCGCTTTAGGTACAATATAGTGGGCCAATACAAATTGAGGTAACTTCGAAGACATTGGAGGTTATCGCAGCCCAACAGAGTCAAAGGATGGCAAGAATGACTTCGACGAGGGGAGCGGAGATTGACAGACTTCGAGGCATTTTCTCAGATTGTCACAAGACAATTTTGAGAAACTTTCGAGGATGTTTGAAGCTTTTAAAGCTCAACGTCGTCAAAGTGTGGCGGTTACTTGTGATATTTGTGCTGGAAATCATATGAGTCACCAATGCGCCCATCGAGCCGAAAGCCGAAGACAAGATGGTGGTGATTACCCCAATAATTATGTCTATCCCAATAACTATTATCGAGGATCGGGGATATCACCCGGATTTTCATGGAGCCATACTCATCAAGATTAATTTTATGCTCCAAGTCCAACATACCAACCGGATTTCGTGTCCACCTCCACTACAACAGAAGAAAATTCAAGTTTGGAGGAAACTTTGTCCAAGTACATAGCTTCATGTGAAGAGAGGGGATTAATCAAGAGATATTGAGTCAAAATTTTACGAACCAAATGTAGAACAACTAACCAATGCCTTAAACATCTCGTCCTCAATACCCTTGGCTCTATGATATGAATTAAGAGATCGATGGTGAGCCCGAGCCAAATCTCTGTTGGATGAGCCACGAGATGAAAAGAGGAGACAAGTGGGATAATGACAACAAGGTGGTGAAGAACTAATTGTGAGAACCAATGATGATGAGCCAATGTTATTTACGCCTCAAGTGCCTTCTCCTCCACAGATTCAAGAGTCCGATTAGATTTGTAAAACCTTGTCCGATTGGTAGTCATGTCGTAAATGATACTCTCTGTGATGTAAAAGCAAGTACACCTTCGAAACCATGGTGCGATGAGTTCTAGAAGATAGAAGAAGAAATTGTTGTGTCTGACAAGCCTCAATGCCAGAATATATTCGCAGACACAATGGAGAAACCACTGAGATGCCGGACATTCTTGAATGTGATCTTATCTAAAGAAAGCATGCTAGGTGACTTTAATACAAACGGCTATTACAAATGGGAACCTACCAAAAGCTATATTATTTCCGATGGATGGAGGGTTTCTCAACTTTGAAGAGGAATTGATAGCGTTGACCGACATAAAGTCAAATTTGAAAGATCGTAAAACAAGCGCTTATTGGGAGGCAACCCAAGTTTAATTTTTATTTTTAATTTTTATTTAGTTTTATATTAGTAGTTTGGAATTTGCATTTATTTAGGATTTAATAAAATTGCTTCTATCATGGTTTCACAGGTTATTCAAGTCAAATTCAAGTCTGGTGCCCAATTTATTCCATGTGCTTAGCCTATTCTCCAAACTTAGCGGGCAAAGATGAAGATTGCTATATTTTCAGGGAAGTCCTCTACTTTAATTTTTTCTATTTCAGTCATTGAGGACAATGTCTAGTTTAAGTTTGGGGGCATTTTAGTGTCGTATTGCATATAGTTAGTTATTTACATTGTAGTTCGTTATGTTTTCGGGTTATTTACATTTAGTTTTTGCATTCAGTTTTTTTTGTTTAAAAAAAATTTAAAAAAAAATCGTAAAAATAGTAATTAGTTTACTATGTTTGTTGCGGTTAGTTTATATTTGCATGATTCCAACTGTTAGAGAGTAAAAGTCTATTTTGGCCAATGATGAGACCGGAGTTAAGTAGATAAGTATAGTATTGAATATTCAAAGCTTTGATGTGATTTCTTGTTATGAATTGAATCTTTTCCTATTTGAAATCGTATAATTAAGGTTATGCGTTAATAATGACTATGTTGACCGATTAAGTTTAAATTGATACATAATGGATTTCTTAAGGATAATACTAGTGTGAAGGAATGAAAGACATGAATAGGCGGAGATGGCTAAATTTTGATAAAACTTAAGTTTGGGGGAAAATTTGGGATATATAAGCTTCGCTAAAAAAAGAAAAAAAAAAAAATTTACTGTGTTAGTTTTGTTTCGGGGCCTTTGTTACTTGAGTAGTAAATACCTTGAAGGGTATCTTAAAACTTAAGCGCCTAAGGTCTTATATGGTCCAGGGAGTCGTTGGTCGAAAGCTCAGCTAAGGGGTGACATCATTAGCCTAATGGAATGAGACATTGCATACCATGGTTAAAAAAAAAAACAATAAAACGGAAAACAAAACAAAAAGCCCGTAATGAAAAGTAAAGCATAAGTATCCTGATTGGACTCTTGAACTTGGTGGATGTTTGACTTTAGTTGATCTAGCTTGTTCGTGAATTTTGTGAGTTTTCACCGTATGATGCCTTTAAAGAAACCTATTATGTGTTAAATTTGATTTTATATCGCTTAACATTGTTGTGGAGCACATACGCACTATATCGCTGATAATGATCTAAGATTTGATGATTGATTAGAAATTACCGATTTGTTTTAATATGATGTATTATCATGTTTACTTGATTTCTCTAAGGCCGGTTGAATAGACTTGTTTCTATCATTACTGTTGGAGTCGTAGGCATATAGGTTAGTTTCATTACATTTCATTGCTTAACATTTTTGTGTTTTTTCTTGAGGACAAGCAAAGGTTTAAGTTTGGGGATATTTGATGAGTGAGTTTTATACACATGAATTGAATACATTCGGGCTTAATTTATTGTTGTTCTCAAGTCTTTTAGATTATTTTTTAAGTGTTTATGTCTATTCAAGCATGTTTTATGTTGTTTTGTAGGAATTGGGACAAAAGTTACATGGATCGACGTTCGGGGTGGCTAGATTCGCATTTTCGGCTAGCCATTTACATAGTAGTAACTTCAGAGCCAATTTGAGTATTGCTACAGACCTTATTTCGAAAATCTTAAAGAATAAAAGTTGTAGATCTCCTTTTCCGCTTTCCGGATCATCTTAAATCATCAAAATCGGAGTTAAGACGAAGAAGTTATGGCTATTTTCCCAAAGGACGCTTGGAGCGAAAAATGTCGAACTTGTAATGTTGTGTCGGGCGCAATTCTTAGTTCATTTTCCAGCGCCGGCGCTATAAGGCGAGATTCTCGGCGTAAGTGAATAAAGGTCTTTGGGGCCGGGAAGAGGCTTGGTACGGCCGACGCGCTTTTAGGTAATTTTGACACCTTTTGACTCCAAATTGGATTGGGTTTGTTCTAAACTAAAATTGGACTTGTAACCTATAAATACATGATGTTGTTAGGTTTGTAATGTTCAAGAACGCAAATCAAATTGCATAAAAGTGCGAAGCGTGTAAAATCGAGTTTTAAAAATTTACAAACCATATACCCGATCACCCTTTATGCACAATTATTAATTAAACGAAAAGATAAAGAATAAAATCATACCCTTGAAGATCGAGCTTCCTCAGGTACAAGTTCACCTCCAATCCTTTTCGCGTTCAACTTGAATCCACCGGGTTTGGTTCCTTCCTTTGATCAACGTTAGCCACCCATGTGTTTGGCCTCTGAGGGTGATCCACCAAGGAAGAATAGGAATTCAAGAAGAAGGGTATCGGCTCAAACCCTAGTTTTCCCTATCTCTATAGAAAAAGGGGTACTCTCCAACAAATTGGAATTATGTCGTTGTAAAAGTCAACAACGACACCACCCATAATAAGACTCCTCTTATTTATAGATGTGGGCAACCCACCTTAACAATTAAGGAATTGGGTTTTATTTAATTAATTAAATTCTTTTAATTAATTAAGCTCCCTAATCTTATTAGGGATAATTAATTAAACTCTTTTAATTAATTTAACCTCCTAATCTTATTAGGAATAAATGAGAGTACTTATATTAAATTAATTCCTAAACTCTTTTAGAAATTAAAATAATAATAATTGTAATAATATTAATAAGACTCTCTTATTAATTTATATTTAATATTTCTAAAATATTAAATAATAAATATTAAGCTATTTAATTTATTCTATCACCATAGATTAAATTAAATATACATAACATATTATTACGATTATGCCATTAACTTCTTAAATAATTATTCTTCCTTTTATGGTGTGACCCTTTAGGTTCTCCATATTAAACCCATTGTGAATAAATCAATTAGAATAATTCTAATCTTATTTAAATAAATAAATTAAATAATTAATTTATTTAAATAAATAATATTTATTCTACAATAGGATAAGCCTCCCCCAGCGATCAACGACTTTCCGTATAATATAGATTTCAACATTAATCATAAAAGAACCTTTGAGTAAATAGTTACTGCATAATTCAATCCTTCCACCATACAATGTCCCAATTAAATATAAGATACATGGAATTACCGCACAAGTCTTATTTTATTTAATTATATGTATTTCGATCCTTAAATGTACAAACTCAAATAATGCAAATTAGAAACTCCTTTCTAATTTCATTCTCGCTTAACCAAGGACTACTGGGTTGTCATTTATCGAATCACATAGACATTTCTCTTCTTTATTAGAAGTGGTAGATTCTTTATTGATTATACATTATCTCCATGTACAACTTATTATACCCAAGCATACCCTTTGATATACCCTAAGGGTCTTAAGGAATAAGTCAAAGTATAACTCATCATACACAAGATACTATGATGATCTCAAGTCCAAGGATTACTTGTACTACTATCACTACTGAGAATTCCTATTGACGAGCAAATAAAACTCCATTAGGTATTCCTTAGCGAGCCACGCTCAAAGGAACTTATTCTCTAATAAGCACCTACATATACTTTTTAGTGTCTCCACACAAAATGATCATGAGATCAATCATCCTCATCCAATGAGCAAGCAACGTATGTACCAATCTATCCGAATTCACTAATCCCCAATTTAGTAATCCAATGATTGGGAACTATTTTAGTTTTAAGCTTTCTAAGAATTTAGATCTCATTAGAATGATCATCATCATTATTCTAAAAGCATTGCTTAAAACTATGGGTTTATCACATATTATAAAAACAAAGATCATGTAGATAATTAAAAGCCTTTAATAAATTAATACTTTTTATTAATAAATGAATAAGATTGTTACAAAGTATATGCTTTATCATCACACATGATCGGCTTGTGCATATTACTTTCAATCTCCCACTTGCACTAAAGCCAATCGTCATGGTAACTCATACTCTTCTTCTCTAAGTGACGATTATCCTGCATTTTTGGATAAGCTTTAGTTAATGGATATGTAATGTTGTTCTTGAGAGTCCACTTTGTCTCTATAGTGATTTTCCATCTTTCAATGATTCTAATAATCAAATGAAAGTGCCACAACACATGTTTAGATCCAAGATGAGACTTAGAACTATTCCTAGTTCTCAGAAATGAACTTTTAATCCAAACAATCAACTTGAAGCTTCATTTATAGCTATATACTTTGTCTTTATCACTAAACCAGCAACCCTTTGCTGTTTGGAACCTTTCCAATTCACTGCACCACTGTTCAAGATAACGCTTGACCTTAAAGTGGATTTTCTTCATCTTGTCTGCAGAAAAACTTGAGTCCGCTAAGCCCTCTAGTTTTAATTTAGACCCACCATGAATATGATCACATCCTTAGTGCTTGGGTTAAGCACTTTAAGATGTTTTCATCGACTCATAGTGAACTTCTCCGAATATGACCGATCAACATCGTGTCTCGTATATTTCATTGCATACATGATAGTCACTCATGCGACCTCTCTTTTTCGGGAGTCTGTGGGGACTATTAAGAGAGATACACTCCATAGCTCATCGACATGAGACATCTCTTGGAGTTTTCCATGCTAAACGACTTTAGCATCAAATGAATATACGTTCCTTGGGTTAAGTCGAGCATCCTCTTGTATCTATCTATATAGATTTTATCCCCAATTAAGATACTCT
Source organism: Panax quinquefolius (assembly GCA_020205615.1). Lineage (NCBI taxonomy): Eukaryota > Viridiplantae > Streptophyta > Magnoliopsida > Apiales > Araliaceae > Panax > Panax quinquefolius. The sequence goes on along the minus strand of CM035158.1, from coordinate 43,110,830 downwards.
TCCAAATTATTCATGGAGGAATGTTTAGACAACTTTATCTTTACTGATTGTAGCATAGGTATGTCATTCCTTATCCGTAGTATATCAACATATAATACTAGGAATGTCACGATGCTCCCACTGACCCTTTTGTACACACTAGAAGTCTTACCTCATCGTATGTAACTCTGGATCATCATCTTCTATGATGCGTACCTCATCATCATCATCCATGATGAATCCATACCTCCTAGGTATCTTTGGTACTATTCCAGATTTACGATTCGGTTGTGGTACAATAGGTCTATCTACAGGTTCCTCTTATTTAACTAATAGTATTTTGTGGTTCTTGAACTTTTCAAGATCTATTATCCTCCCACTAGCCCCTTCAATGATAAACACCTTTATCTTATAAGAAAGCGTGTTTCGCAACAAACACCTTTTGCTAAGTAGGATTATAAAACATATACCCTAAACTTACTTTAGGATGTCCCACAAATCGACACTTATAAAATCTTGTCCCAAGCTTATCCTTTGAAACCTTTTCACACAAGTTGGACAACCCTTATCTTAACATACTTAAGATTAGAATCCTCCCCGTCCATAACTTTTATGGAGTCTTGGGGCTTATTTTAAGGTTACCATTTTGTAGATATGTAGCCATTTTAGGACATGACCCTAGAGGATACCAAAATGTCTCAGAAAATCATTATGGACCGCACTATGTCCAACAAGGTACGATTTTTCCTTTTAGATACATCAATCAATTATTGCATATCGAGGTATCCATTGTGAGAAAACCATTTGAGATGATCTAGAAACTTATTGCACAAGTATTCCTTCCTCGATCCGATCAAAGAATCCTAATACTTTTGCCAATTTGTTTCACTTTTGAATTTTTTCAAACCTTTCAAATAATTCACACTTGTATTTCAAAGAAATACACACATTCAACTCTTTGAATGATCATCTCCTTTTCTTATACTAATTTGTTCAATATACAAAATTATTTTCATGTAAGTCAAGTATACAAAATTTATTATAATATTCCAGCCTATACAAAACATTATTATTATAAATAGAACAACAATTGTTCTTAATTATAATACCAAAGATTTCATTGTCCAACAATAAAATGGAAATAATATTTTTAACAAGAACCGGAATACAATAACAACTTATCGACTTAATAGATTTGCCCAGTAGGCATTGCTAAACTATAAGTTTCTATGGCTAATGCAAAGAACCTTTGCTTCATTTTCCTCACATAGGATTTCTTATCTTTGTTTAACTTTCTACTTCGCTTGGTCCTTCATAAATCTATATTTATGATAACCAAAGTCGGTATCCAATACCCAAGTAGAACCTCGACTTAAAGAAAATTTATTTCAATCATGAACAAAAATCGTATTATGAACCAAACTTCACTAAGCTTCTTTGGTTAGCCTCTGCAAGATGCTTCTCGCAGCTTTCTTTCCAAAGGTCCAAAGTTTATTGCAAAGGAAGCAAACTCCTTTGCTATCCATATCGCTTTTTGTTCTTATTATCCTTTGTTTATGCCTTTCTATTTACCTTCTTGAATCGCTCTTCTTTTCGGAAGATCCTTTGGCCCTACCAAGAAGACTTGGTCTTTCTTGGTTGAAAAGACTCTCATCATTTTTCAATATGTTAAGCAAATCGCCAAGGTCGATATCTAGCTTGTTCATATGAAAAATTCACAACAATTGTAAAAGGAGTCTCGGGAGTGAGTGCAAGATCAAATCTTGCTCAACTCTCCATCCATAACAAAACCAATTGTCCTAATTGATCAATCAAATTGATTATGTTAAGAACTTTTATCTGCATTTATAGTGCCATTGGCCATTCTAGATCGGAAGAACTCCTTAGATATCTCGATATCTATCACCCCCTACTTTCCTCACCATCAACTACTTGATGTGCGGGAATATAGTAGAAGCATCCATAGTTTCATCTTGTGGCTGAAGCTCGTTACTCATAGATGCGAGCATGATGCATTGAGCCAATCAGTGCATCATCTTGCCACTTTCTAAAAGTAGCAATCTCTTCCTCGAGGCATTATGCGCAACCATTGCAGGATAGGCGACATGGACATAAGATAACTTTTCACCGTGAGAACTTTTCTCAAATTCCTTAACCAATCCGCTTAATTCGGTCCTAAGTAATTTAGCATCTAATATGCTACGCAGTGATAGTAATTTAGACATTGTAAAATTTCAGAAATGAATTTGTAATTAACAACATTTTAACATACATTCTTTTATTAATTACCAAAATAAATTAGGTCTTGTTTTAAATTGGTATCTCCCATATATTTTCTTCAAACTATATTACCTCACTTATATAGTTAAGCAAAATCTAATTAAAGATTGGTAGTGAGAATAAGGATCCCATTTCAAATGTATATAGCCTTGTGGTGACACAACAAACTATATATAAATAAATAGGTAGACAACTTTTGTCAATTACATCAACTATGCAACTCCTTTTATTTTGCCTCTTAGATTATTTTGATCAAGTGGTGGCACATCCGAATCAAAATTATCCAAGTTAAGTCCGACCTAGCACTCCATATATTCAAAAAAGAAAAATATCATCCTTGTGGTGACACAACAAAAAATAATATTGTTCAATTTTCTTTATAAGCATCAAATGTGATAAATTAACATCTTAAATACTTAATACTTGCCTTGTGGTGACACAACAAACTCATATTAAATATTTAATACTCTATTAATTTTATCATGCTAGAAGGCTTACGCTCGATATTCCAAATATCTTTGAACGCTTAGGACTTAATATAAAAAAAATTGAGGGTTTTGTTATTAATTTGTCTCATCTTGTTTAGCGCTTTACATATATATATATAAAATACGCGTTATATTAATGAACATGCGAAGCATGTTCAGTATAATATATAATATATATAGTATAAGCATGCACATATAGAATACTATATTCTACCTTGGATTGATTATGGACTTTTATTCTAGTTTGGTTCACTAGAGTCACCAAGTGAACCAAAAGGTCAAACCCTAGGGTGCAAGAAATAATATTTAAATATAACTATTACATTTAAACTCTGCTCCATTACAAACGGGTCTTCATGCGCTCCTTGCTCCTTGATCTCCAATTTTTCAAAATAATTCTAATTATTCCTATTACAAAACTATTTTAAAATAATAGAAACCTTGATCAGCTAAATCGAGGGAAGTACATAGGAGGAGATAGAATTTACATTAAGAAAAATTAGAGAAGACGAGGCACGCAGAATTCCCATTTAATAAAACCCATACATTCATGCATCCAACTAAAATAAAATCCAATCACATCGGTCAATTTTCCATAATCAATCCCATTTATTATCATACACATCACCATATGTATCAATAAATAACATTCATCTTATGAATAATAAACATTTAATATATATATTGATATCATTTAATGGGCAAATTTAGTTAGTATAAAATCTAATTTTTGAATCAAAATAAACTCCTTTATTTTAATCCAAATTTAAATCAAAATAAAACTATTTTATTTTAATTTATCCAATTTTGAATAAAATAAACTATTTTATTTTAATCAAAATCTTTAATCAAAATAAACTCCTTTATTTTAATTAATTATGGAATCCAATTCCATGAAAAAAAATATTAAAGGAAACACTTGATTATCTTTCCTATTCACAAATAAACTCCTTTATTTTGAATAATATGAAATCTTATTTCATATTTAAATAAACTCCTTTATTTAAGGAAACATGGATTCTCTTTCCTATTCACAAATAAACTCTTTTATTTTGAATAATATGAAATCTTATTTCATATCTAAACAAACTCCTTTATTTAAGGAAAGATGGATTTACTTCCCTATTCACAAATAAACTCCTTTATTTTAGGAAAAATAAAATCCAATTTCAACTCCAATTAGTTATTATGGAATCCAATTCCAACTCTAATTAGTTAGCATGAAATTTAATTTTAAAAATTAAAATACACCTCTTTTTATTTTAATAATAAAATAAACTTTTTATTTTAAGATTAAAATAAACTTTTATTTTAATTATAAAATTATTTTTGGAGAATATATATATATATATATATATATATATAATAACCGAATATATATATATATATATATATATATATATATAATAACCTTGATCATTCTCCTGCTAGTCCACGGAAAAAAAAAAAAGAGGTTGGGTCATCCTTGATTTCCGTGCATCAGTATTATATATATATATATATATATATATATAATCATTATATAATCATTAGATAATCATTACATGAAAAACCATGCCAATGCTTTCCGTGATATCCTTGTCTCGATTTTCGTGCATGCTTCAAAAAAATAAACGACTCTTTTTCCGTGTGCTGGAATCTCAAAAAAAAAAACGACTCTTTTTTTTTTTTTTTCGTGCATGTCCTGTTGCCTTAAAAAAAATTCGGTCCTTTTTATTTATTTATTTATTTATTTATTTATTTATTTTATACAATAAAATTATGCCCAATTAAATTGTTCTAAACACATCAAATCAAATAATTAATAATTCGCATAAAGGTTTGGCTTTGATGCCACTGTTAGGTTTGTAATATTCAAGAACGCAATCAAATTGCATAAAAGTGCTGAGCGTGTAAAAATCGTAGTTTTAAAAATTTACAAACCATATACCCTAGATCACCCTTTATGCACAATTATTAATTAAACGAAAAGATAAAGAATAAAATCATACCCTTGAAGATCGAGCTTCCTCAGGTACAAGTTCACCTCCAATCCTTTTCGCGTTCAACTTGAATCCACCGGGTTTGGTTCCTTCCTTTGATCAACGTTAGCCACCCATGTGTTTGGCCTCTAGAGGTGATCCACCAAGGAAGAATAGGAATTCAAGAAGAAGGGGTATTGGCTCAAACCCTAGTTTTTCCTATCTCTATAGAAAAAGGGGTACTCTCCAACAAATTGGAATTATGTCGTTGTAAAAGTCAACAACGACACCACCCATAATAAGACTCCTCTTATTTATAGATGTGGGCAACCCACCTTAACAATTAAGGAATTGGATTTTATTTAATTAATTAAATTCTTTTAATTAATTAAGCTCCCTAATCTTATTAGGGATAATTAATTAAACTCTTTTAATTAATTTAACCTCCTAATCTTATTAGGAATAAATGAGAGTACTTATATTAAATTAATTCCTAAACTCTTTTAGAAATTAAAATAATAATAATTGTAATAATATTAATAAGACTCTCTTATTAATTTATATTTAATATTTCTAAAATATTAAATAATAATATTAAGCTATTTAATTTATTCTATCACCATAGATTAAATTAAATATACATAACATATTATTACGATTATGCCATTAACTTCTTAAATAATTATTCTTCATTTTATGGTGTGACCCTTTAGGTTCTCCATATTAAACCTAAGTTGTGAATAAATCAATTAGAACAATTCTAATCTTATTTAAATAAATAAATTAAATAATTAATTTATTTAAATAAATAATATTTATTCTACAATAGGGATAAGCCTCCCAAATAGCGATCAACGACTTTCCGGATAATATAGATTTCAACATTAATCATAAAAGAACCTTTGAGTAAATAGTTACCGTGAATTCAATCCTTCCACCATACAATGTCCCAATTAAATATAAGACATGGAATTCATCACAAGTCTTATTTTATTTAATTATATGTATTTCGATCCTTAAATGTACAACTCAAATAATGCAAATTAGAAACTCCTTTCTAATTTCATTCGCCTTAACCCAAGGACTACTGGGTTGTCATTTATCGAATCACATAGGACATTTCTCTTCTTTTATTAGAAGTGGTAGATTCTTTATTGATTATACATTATCTCCATGTACAACTTATTATACCCAAGCATACCTTTGATATACCCTAAGGGTCTTAAGGAATAAGTCAAAGTATAACTCATCATACACAAGATACTATGATGATCTCAAGTCCAAGGATTACTTGTACTTACTATCACTACAGAAATTCCTATCGACAGCAAATAAAACTCCATTAGGTATTCCTTAGCGAGCCACGCTCAAAGTGAACTTATTCTCTAATAAGCACCTACATACTTGCTTTAGTGTCTCCACACAAATGATCATGAGATCAATCATCCTCATCCAACGAAAGCAAGCAACGTATGTACCAATCTATCCGAATTCACTAATCCCCAATTTAGTAATCCAATGATTGGGAACTATTTTAGTTTTAAGCTTTCTAAGAATTTAGATCTCATTAGAATGATCATCATCATTATTCTAAAAGCATTGCTTAAAACTATGGGTTTATCACATATTATAAAACAGCATCATGTAGATAATTAAAAGCCTTTAATAAATTAATACTTTTTATTAATAAATGAATAAGATTGTTACAAAGTATATGCTTTATCATCACACATGATTGGCTTGTGTGCATATTACTTTCAGATGTAAGGCATAAAATAAAAGGATATTACATAGATTAGACTAGATTAAACACTCCTTTAGATTATAACATAACCCTAGTTCTTATTACTTTTGGAGATTGAAGTAACTTGGAGACCATTGAAGATTCAAAGCAGGAGCGAAAGAGGAGTCTCAAGGTTACTGACAATAGATTATATTCTCTTCTCTTCTCTTACTTTTATCTTTTAATGTCTATTCAATTGTGGATTCTTGATTTTAATTCATTAATTATGAACTAACTCTTTCATTAAGATTTCAATTGAACTTTTTATGATTATGAATTGATTATTTGATTTATTCTAATTATTTATGTTGAAGTGAATTGTTCATCTTGCTTTGTGCTTATTGATTAATTATCTGATCAGTAATTACCTTGTTACTCTAGAAGGAATTGAGAAAGGAATTCTAGGGTTAGAACTGGGCATGGTGACATGTGACTTAGTTATTTGCACAGTGAATAATTAGGTTTGTTAATAGAATGAGAATATCTATTTGCCGCATGTAACACATAAGGAATTGGGATTGTAACGAGTTTAATTCAATTGTTTTGCATAGAGATATAGCAAAATTAATCAAGGTTAAATAGAAGGCAATTGATCACTCGAGAGAGGGCTTTTGGCATTTGAGAATTCCTGTTAACAATTCAGTAGACATAATAATTGGGATAATTGGATAATTGGTTTATAGTTCATAATTGGGGATATTGGAGTCTTAGCCTTTATTTATTTGAATTCATTCGTTAAAGTCTTAGTTTTAATTGATTAATTTAGTTTTCTTAATTAAAAAAATCATAATTTGCGATTGTTTAAATAAAATTGGCTTGGTTAAGAATTAGTACTTGGTGATTTTTATTAAATAATTCCTCGTGGGAACGATACTCTACTTTCACTTTATTACTTGTTGACCGTGTATACTTGCACGTATTCATTGATTGCAAAATCGATCAACAGTCATGTGTAAACGCACCGACAGGATGTTCCAGCAGAATAATAAAGAATGGAATAACAAAAGACTTCACCAGGCATGCGATGAGGCAAACCTGAGCATAAAGTTATTCCAATGTAATAATAAATAATGGAACCGTGTCAAAGTAATATCACCTTGCAAAGCGTGATATTCCAAATGTAATAATAAAGAATGGAATAACGTAAGAATTTCACCATATATGTGGTACATCGCATAAGCAAGTTATTCCAACATAATAATAAAGAATGGAATAATGGAAGAAGAATTTCACCAAGTATAGGGTAGTTCGCGTATACAGTTTATTCCAACAAAATAATAAAGAATGGAATAACAGAAGTTCTCTTAATGAATACAAAAGAAGTAATACCCCTTACGGGTACAACAAATAATATCCCTTACCTTTGAAAGAAGAGTACTCCGACTGGTTGGGCGAGGATATACTCGAAGAAAACTTGCACTATGCTCAAAGCTTTCTTAAACTCTAAAGAAATACGCTCAAGATTATAGAAGAAGAACTCTCTCTATAGTTTCTATCTCTAGAGTTTCAGTGAATTCATAAGAAATAATGAAGGAATGAGCTTCTATTTATAGAAGAATGGACTGAATATTAACTAATTCATAAACGGTCCAGATTGATTTAATAAAATATTCTAATAAAACAAAATCTTTTAAATAAAATATAATATATTCTATTTATAATCTAATAAAATGAATAATTTTATAAAAGTATTATGTTTTATATAAAAAGATTTTACTATAAAAACACTATACAGCACTATGCAACACTACGCATAATAAAATATAATATATTCTAATTATTGTCTAATAAAACAAATAACTTTATAAAAGTATTACATTTTTATAAAAAAGATTTTACTATGCAAAATACTATGCATAATAGAATATAATATATTCTATTTATAGTCTAATAAAACGAATAACTTTATAAAAGTATTCTATTTTATATAAAAGCTTTTTTCCGCTTTTATTACATTAATAATACTAATAAAACAAAACTGAGTGACTTATCACGTAAGCATCAATAATCAATACCGTGTGCTACTATGCAACCATGCGTATTACTGTACTTTTACTACCGAGTAGTTCAACAATATTAACGATAAAACTTCCACCGTTATTTTCATAAAATACTTTTGTCGTTTTCTCAATCCAACAATAATTCCGTTGCGGGGTCCACCAATGATTGTGTCGTTGTACGAATATTCCCTGATAAAACGAATATTCCTCGACCAATCGAATATTATATAACAACTTGCATACTTTGTAAAATTTATAAATACTACCCACAACTATAACATTATATCAAATCCACACCTAATATTAAAAAAATTATTTCGAGAAATTTAAATCTTTATTCATAAAATTTGGGGTTTCACAATCTCCCCTCCTTATGGAATTTCGTCCTCGAAATTTATGTGCGTACCTGGTATGCCGAACAGGTGAGGATACCTTGACTTCATTTCAGATTCTAACTCTTGAGGTATAACCTTTGAGTGTTGAATACGATCATTCTTATCAAAGATTTTAACACGTATCTCCTCATACGTTAAATCTTCTACTATCTCGTCTAGTTCTAATTCAATAATATGATTCGGGTCATCCACATATTTACGTAACATCGATACGTGAAAAACGTTATGAACATGCGAAATACTTGGCGGTAAAACGAGTCTATAGACCACAGTTCCTACCCGATCGAGGATTTCAAATGGGCTAATTAAATCGAGGGTTGAGATAACGCCTTCTTGAACCTTTTTCTTCACATTCATCAGTTTCGGGTGTGTAGCTTGAGGGCCTTTAACTTTATCGATTAAAGTCGATTCTACTCGTATATTCGTTATCTTCACGTTGGTTCGTATATTTGCATTCGTAAACGCATACGATCTTCTTCTCAACGCGTCAGCTACCACGTTCGCTCTTCCACGATTATATTGAATGGTATAGTCGTGATCTTCAACAGCTCGAGCCAACGTCTTTGGCGCATTATACGTTCATTTTGTTTGAAGAAATATTTGAGGGTTTTAGAAATGGGTTTTGTACCGGGGTCAATACAAAATTCGATTTAACGCTCTAGGGGTAGGCTAAGAAGTCTTCAAGAATACGTTATGAGATAACTGCGCCCTATTAACAACATCTGAATACAAACACAGTTATGAGAGATAAGATATTGACGTATCTTAGGTTTCAAACCTCTTAGAAACATTCACGTCATTCTCTCCTCATTATCAACCAAATGGGACGTAAATCGGGATAACTCGACAAACTTGGCTTCGTACTGCGACACGGTCATGTTGTTTTGCTCTAACTTGATAAACTCCATCTCCTTCATGTAATGAATACTTTAGGGAAAGTACTTGTCATTGAACAGCTCTTGGAACTTCTCCCAAGACATCTTGAGTGCGTCAGGCTAGGCACGTTTTATAGATTTCCACCAGTAATTTGCCTCTTTATGTAACATAAAGGTGGCAAAGGGAACCTTTTACTCCTCGGAGCATCCCAAGACATCAAATATCTTGGTGATCTTCTTTAACCACGTCTCCGCCTTAAGTGGTTCTGGCTTTCACAAAAACTTCGGTGGTCCCATCTCTTTGAATTGCTTAGCGGTAACCGACCGTGGGTTGGCATTATTTTTACCTGCATTATGAACAGGAGCCGCCTTCGCCTGATGTTGCATGAATTCTAAAAAGCTCATAAACGTATCGTCGTTCGTCAATTGATCAGTGTTGTTGTTTACAGGAGGATTATTGCCATCCTCTTGCACATTGTCCTGATTATTGATCTGTGGAGACTCAACGGTCTCCTGTTCTCCATTGATGTTCTCAACATTCTCGGATGTCATTTTCAAATACTGCCACAAAACAAGGGTTAATAAACATATCACATATTATCCCTATACTCTGACCGACCAATTAAATACTAAATAAACTTAGGTAGGTCATACTAGCGAAGGAATTCCCTGTCTCTCCCCTCCTAGTTCTTGTCTCATATCTTAGCCATGGATCATATCCCTAATATTTCATACCAACTATGACGCCCCCAAAATAGGTATACATCACCTATTCTGAGTCGCCAGATACATGGTATAAAATACAAATACAAACTAATTATACAACAGTTGTGTAAAATACGACAAAACATATGATGTGAGTTTTAATACAAATATTGTCATCTAGACAATATCCACACTCAATGGAGTCCTCAATACATTTATTATTACACTATTTCACAGAATAGTGAGGACTACTAATGCACCATCTAGGACCATCACTCTGTTCCCCGACTAGCCCCAGCTACGTTTTCATTTCCTGAAGAGAACAATGAAAGAAAGGGTGAGCTCAACTAGCCCAGTATGAAATATTATGACTAAGATAATGCAGAATAAATTAGCGTTAGCCTTCAACAGTGTTAAACTGATACATTATAACAACATCTAGTTTAACTGCAGCGGAACCAGCAATCCATTAGAAGAGTCAAATAGAGAATAAAGTCTACTATCTTCTATGATTTAAAAGGTTTTTCATCACTTTTATCGCTGAGACTCAGCTCAATAAATAATCCACATCATTAAATCATCCCTGCACTACAGGCCAAGGATATTCTTTAGTATCACGATCACGAATTATCCATACACTACAGGCCAAAGATATTCGTGTTTTCATCAACGGTCCTGATCATGCCATAAAACAATTCATCTTTGCACCCTTGGCCGAAGAGAATCCATAGCCATAATCATACCAAAAAGTATTCATCAATACATTACGGGCCAATGAGGACTTTTTCCACATCATTTGTAACATTACGGTCATGATTATACCGAATAATCCCTGGTCATAATCATACCAAGTCCATCTATGCACTACAGGCCACAAATGACTTTCAACATAATATAAATATGAGGATGATGACAATGACATAATAATTCAAAAAAACAAGTTCAAGAATTAATTTATCCAGGAACTAATAACGTCCAAATTGTCAACATGATACTTCTTTGTAGAGTAAAATTCAAGAATGCTCGTAAGAATATTTCCATGAAAAGATCTTTGGATGAAGCGCAAATATCAAGGATATTCCACTAATTTCATGGAATATAGAAGTCAAAACTTTAACCAACTGAGTATAATAGAATATATGAAACTGCAAATGGATTTTCGCCGCCATGCGGTAATCCACTTAGACAGATTATTTCCACAATTTAATAAGGAATGAATACAAAGGATCATTCATTATGCATGTGATAATCCACATAACCAGGTTATTCCAACAGAATAATAAAGAATGGAATAACAGAAGAAAGCACCATGCATGCGATAGAACGCGCAGACAGGTTATTCCAACAGAATATTAAAGAAATAGAACCAGGTCATGCGTAAACATACGTATAGGATATTCAACAATGAATAATAAATAACGGAACCAGTCGTGCGTAAACGCATCGGCTGTGGATGTTCCAAAGAGAATAATAAAGAATAGAATAACAAAAGACTTCACCGTGCATGCGATAGGCCGCATGCATAACGGTGTTATTCCAACGAATAATAATAAATAATGGAACCCGGTCAAAGCGTAATACGCATGCCGACGGGATATTCAAATGTAATAATAAAGAATGGAATAATGTAAGAATTTCACCATGTATGCGGTACTTGCGCAAACAAGTTATTCTAACATAATAATAAAGAATGGAATAACAGAAGAATTTCACCAAGTATAGGGTAGTCCGCGTATACAGGTTATTCCACCAGATTAATAAAGAATGGAATAACAGAAGTTCTCTTCATGAATACAAAAGAAATAATACCCCTTACGGGTACAACAAATAATATCCCTTACCTTTGAAAGAAGAGTACTCCGACTGGTAGGGCGAGGATATACTCGAAGAAAACTTGCACTATGCTCAAAGCTTTCTTAAACTCTAAGGAAATACGCTCAAGATTATAGAAGAAGAACTCTCTCTATAGTTTCTCTCTAGAGTTTCAAAGAATTAAATGAAATAATGAAGGAATGAGCTTATTTATAGAAGAATGGATGAATAGTAACCAATTCATGAAACGATCCAGTTGATTTACTTTTAAGCGGATGGTCCAGATTGATTTAATAAAATATTCTAATAAAATAAAATCTTTTAAATAAAAAATAATATATTCTATTTATAATCTAATAAAACGAATAACTTTATAAAAGTATTACATTTTATATAAAAAAGATTTTACTATCTGAAAACATTAAGCGTGCACTATGCAACACTATGCATAATAAAATATAATATATTCTAATTATTGTCTAATAAAATAAATAACTTTATAAAAGTATTCTATTTTATATAAAAGATTTTGCTATGCAAAACACTATGCATAATAAAATATAATATATTCTATTTATAGTCTAATAAAACGAATAACTTTATAAAAGTATTTTGTTTTATATAAAAAGATTTTCTGTAAAAAGAGGGCTGCCGCAGGTACACCTGCGGCTCCCCCTCTATAAATAGAGGGCTTGGGGTAGCCGTTTTAAAAAAAAAGACAAGGAAGCCCTGCCCAATTTGCTCTGTACACACCCATATTGAGTGATTGCTCTTTTAAAACACCTGTTAGCTCACATATAGCTATACATTTATCGGCGGGAGCTGAGTTTTTATCCATATAGAGTCATAGAAGTCTGTATTGGCAGCCCACTGTAAAACTTCTCACACTCTATAAAGCCTTTCTCTTCATCTTTGCACACACTATTTTACACATTGAGAGTCGTGTTGTATGTGTATGCCCGGACTTCGGTCCGTGGTTTTCATTTCTATCTGTATATATATAATTATATATGTATATATTTATATATGGACTAACATTATCGAGTTATGCCTCGATTGAGCCTAGACTTATGTCTGGAGAGTTTATTTGCTTTTATATATATATATATATATATATATATATATAACTGTTGTCAGACATATCTGATGAGCCAGGATTTTATATCCAGAGCATTTACCGACTTTTATATATATGTATATATATATAATTGTTGTCGGACATATCCGATGAGCCTGGACTTTACATCCGGTAAGTTTACTGTGTGACGCCCCCAAAATAGGTATACAACACCCATTCTAAGTCGCCAAATACATGGTACAGAAATAACTATAACTTTATTAATACAATTGTCGTGCAAAATACAACAACACATAAATTGTGAGTTTAAAAACAAATATTGTCATCTAGACAATATTCACACCCTCATTCCATACCCCGACTAGTACTCGCTACATTCTCGCCTCCTGAGAAGAAAAATGGAACAAAAAGGAAAAGGGTGAGCTCAACTAGCCCAGTAAAGAATATTATGACTAAGATAATATAGAACAAATTATCGTTAGTCTTCAACAGAAAAAATCTGAGAGAATATAATGAGGCAACAAGTTTCGGATCAATATTCGCAATGAAATAATAATTCATAGAAGAGTTACGTAGAGAATGAAATCTACTATTATCTATGAATTTAAAAGTCCATCATCAATATTTTATCCCTGTAACATCAATCAATATACATCTTGAATCAAATATTCATCTTTGCACTACAGGCCAAAGATATTCATCAGTTAGTCATGTTCATCTCAATACCTGTTCATCTTTGCACTACGGACCAAAGATATTCATCAGAAAATCATTCATCTTTGCACTACAGATCAAAGATATTCAGTAATATAATCATTTAGGACTGAGGATGATGAAAAATATTTTAAAGACAACGAATCTAGTGAAACAAAAGAACAAATATTAAGGATTCGTACTTTAAACATTCCGAGTTCAAAAATACTTCATAAATAATCATAATGGAGTAAAATTCAAGAATGATCAAAATATGGATACAATCAAAGCTAGTATCCATAATAGATAACTTGGACAAAAAACAAAAATTTAATTTTTATGAATAATTATCGATTCGTGAATAGCTACCAGTATTAAATGAATAAGTAACTCCAAACACTAAAAGACAAGAATTTTATAAGAAAAATCTTACCAATATTCTGGCATAATGATATTGAAAGAAATAATATCATTTATAAAAAAAATAACATCCCTTACCACTAAAAGACAGTACTTCTGACTTGAATACTGGATGTAGTACTAAAGGAAACTTGTACCGTATAGCAACACTCAAAGTATCAAAATACTCACAAGAATACGCTCGATAATATAGAGAGAGAAGATTTTAGTTTTTGGTGTGATTTTCAATTCTAACCTAAGCACCCTATTTATAGGAAAATGCTTAGAACACCAAAGCAGAAAATTTAATAAAATATTAATATATTTTTTCTTAACTTCCTACGCACACTTATATTGTCCAAACACCAGCCACACCTCACCAACCACCACCAAAAGCGTTTTTCCCATTAAACTCATTTAAAACTCCAAAAAAAAAATCAATTAATCCAGAATTTCAATAATTCACAATAAATAGCCCTTTTATCAGAAAAATTTGAATCTTATGTCCATTCCATAGGAAATTCAATTCTCTACAACTTTGTAGAAGAAAGTTTTTCCAAATTCCAAACAGAAATTGACCGAAATTCACATACGGATAATTTTTCAGGCTATAATCAAATTTCAGTCAAGAAATAGGGTCCACCGACATGTTTAACATGTTTTTAATATTTTTTGATATCACACATTCATTGTAAAAAATAACACCATTATTATATTATTATAATATAATAATATATTTAAATGAATTATTTTATCAAAAAAGATAAAATATCAATTTTTTAACAATTATCACTTTAAAATTTTCTCCATCTATATCCACATAAAATGAATATTTTCCTTATCATATAAATCAATAATTAATTATTTACAAATAATATTACAGAATCACAATACTGGCAACCAGGTCGTTCCCAGGAAAGATGGGGCTTTCCAATAAGGATTTCTCCTTAGTGGCGCGCAATTAGGTGACCAAACCTCTCCTTAGACAGAATTTTCTAGACATTGCCAATAATGCTATATAATAATATTATTCAAATAATATGAATTATTGCTACGATAATAAAAAATACTGTATAGTGACAATTATTGAAACAACAATAATATAAAATATCAACGTAGCAATTATTAAATCAATAAAATAAGATATTGAACAGTAATTACTGTAACAATTATTGAGTAGTGTCTTCTTACGTAAGAATCAATAATTGGTGCAATACCGTGCTACCGTTGTGTTTTAACCAATTTAGTATTTCAACAAGATTAATCTGGTAATAACTACGCTGCTTATTTATAAACAACTTATACTTGTCGTTTCTTCATCCAATCGCTTTATGTTATGGGGCCCACACAAATTCATGCTTACTGCATCGAATATTCCCCGACAAGTAAGAATATTCCACGACCAAACGAATATTCCCACAACAATGAATATTTTATAACCACTTGTTTATTTGAAATATTTACGCATTTTTCCCATAACTAACCACATTAATCAAATCAACCC
Organism: Panax quinquefolius; assembly: GCA_020205615.1. Classification (NCBI taxonomy): domain Eukaryota; kingdom Viridiplantae; phylum Streptophyta; class Magnoliopsida; order Apiales; family Araliaceae; genus Panax; species Panax quinquefolius. The sequence goes on along the minus strand of CM035158.1, from coordinate 43,094,878 downwards.
TTACTATTTCAAAATAATAAATAGAGGAAATTTAATTTCATTTATAATAAGTTGGGGTCTTACATACTGCTTTTATATATATATATATATATATATATATATATATATATTTTCATTTCGTCGGGCTTGGAGTTTACTTCGTGTCCTTTTACGACTTTTATTTACATTTCATCCCACAGAGTTTACTTATGATTTGCTGATCGCTTTTACAGCTTTATTTACATTTTGTCCCGCCTGGAGTTTACTTCGTGACGGTTGATCGCTTTTACAACTTTATTTACATTTCGTCTTGCTTGGAGTTTACTTCGTGGCAGTTGATAGCATTTATTGCTTTATTTACATTTTCTGATCCCCCAGGGAGTTGCTTCGTGGTGGTTGATCATGTCTGTATATATATATTTACAACTTTTATATATATACAACTTCTTACTACTTTCCATATAAACTGTAGTATCATGTGAGCCTAGGAATCTTGTGATCACAGATTCAGTCTACTAAATCTAGATTCAGTTCCCGTGATGGACATCTTTCAGCTGTAAGCAACCTGTACATTATTTTATAGTGTCTGAATTTCCTTGGATGGTTGTCATGCCCATGAGGATTTCGGCACTGTTGTATATTATTTTCTCGAAGATGCCTCGCATCTCAAAAATAAAAGCAAACCAGCCGAACATTTTAATAATAAAATGGAAGTATGAAAAGGTCTCAATTCCTATTGAGCATAGGGTTTGAAAAACCTATTTTTACAAAACTTCATTGCTATACCTGGTTAAAACCCTGTGTATATAGGTGCGAACGAGGCCTCACACTACTTTCAAATAATTGCACATTGATCCACACACACACACACACACATTCATATAATAGTTTCTTTGAAAAGTGGCGGTCACCGTGGTAACACGGATGTCGGGGGGTGCCTAACACCTTCCCTCCGCATAATCAAGCTCCTAAACCTAAATGAATCTCGGTTTCACAGACCCGTTTAGCAGTGTCACATCACTGGGTCAATGTGCAAACATTTTTGGTTGCGTTGGTGCAACCAGTTAAAAACACTAACTGGAGACACTTAAAGTCAAATCGTCGACATTACACATGTCGGACCTTTTTCACTTGATTTTTCAAACAAATCTCACATTAACATGAGAACACCAAAGAACAAGTAACGAAAAGGGACATTAAAAAATCCCGACGTCGACAATTAGCTTCCTTATCTCTTTAGGGATAGAGCCTACGAATAAATTGTTAAAGGGATAGAGAATGGTTAGGTTTCCCAAGCTACCTATGGTAGACAGTATTGATCCCGTGAAATTGTTGACATACAAAGATAATTCCTCAAGATATCTGAGCATTCCAATTTCTTATGGAATGGAACCACCTTGGTTCGAATACATGTGGCAGATTCTAAGGCTTGTGAGTAACCTTATCTCGTGGGGAATGGTCCCAATGTGGTGAATTTGCAACAAGGAAAGACCAATGAGAGACATTAGCTTCCCTATCTCTTTAGGAATAAAGCCTACGAGTAAATTGTTTAAGAGATAGAGAATGGTTAGGTTGTCCAAGCTCCCTAATGGTGGACGATATTGATCCCGTGAAATTGTTGGTATCCAGATCCAATTCCTCAATAGAGTTGAGCATTCCAATTTCTTGTGGAATGGAACCGCTGAGCTGGTTCGAATACATGTGGAATATTCTAAGGTTTGTGAGTAACCCTATCTCATGGGGAATTGTCCTAGTAAGGTGATTTTGTGGCAAGGAATGACCAGTGAGAGACATTAGCTTCCCTATCTCTTTAGGGATAGAGCCTATGAGTAAATTGTTAAAGAGATTGAGAATGGTTAGGTTGCCCAAGCTCCCTATGGTAGACGGTATTGATCCTGTGAGATTGTTGGTATCCAGACACAATTCCTCAAGTGAGTTGAGGAATCCAACTTCTTGCGGAATAGAGCCAATGAGTTAGTTCCTAGACATGTAGCAAATTCTAAGGTTTGTGAGCAATCCTATCTCATGGGGAATGGTCCAGTGAGGTGATTTCCACAAGGAAAGATGAGTGAGAGATTTTAGCTTCCCTATCTCTTTCGGAATAGAGCCTACAAGTAAATTGTTAGAGAGATAGAGAATGGTTAGGTAGCCCAAGCTCCCTATGGCAGGAAGTATTGATCCTGTGAGATTGTTGGTATATAGATCCAATTCCTCGAGAGAGCTGAGCATTCCAATTTCTTGCCGAATGGAACCACTGAGTTGGTTCCCATACATGTCGTAGAGTCTAAGGTCTGTGAGCAACCCGATCTCGTAAGGGATAGTCCCATAGAGTGAGTTGGTAGAAAGGGTAAGGCTTATGAGTTGTGGGAAGTATGAGAATTTGAGATGGTGAAGACTGAAGCGTACCTTTTAAACTGTGATAACCCAAATTTTTGAATAATATTTAAATAAGAATAAAATAAATTAAATTCTTATTTGGCGTTATGTTATGTGATATAACGTGATATGTAATATATGATATGTGTGAATAATAAATATATTATTATATATGTGATGCCCTCAAAATAGGTCCATACAACCCATTCTGAGTTGCCAAATGTATGGTACAGAATTCAAATACAAACTTAATTTACACAATTATTAATTGTCGTGTAGAATACGACAAAACATAAGCTGAGAGTTTTAATACGAATATTATCTCGCAGACAATATCCAAACTTAAATGGAGTCCTCATTACAATTATTATCAAACTATTTTATAGAATAGTGAGGACTACAATAGCCACCATCTTGGACCATCACTCCATTCCCCGACTAGTCCCAGCTATATTCTCATTTCCTGAAGAGAACAATGAAAGAAAAGGGTGAGCTCATCTTGTTAGATTTGTAATATTCATGAACGCAATCAAATTGCACAAATAAAGCGAAAGCATGGAAAATCAAAGTTTAAAATTTTACAAACCATATACCCAGATCACCCTTTATGCTCAATTATTAATTAAACGTAAAGAACAAGAATCATACCCTTTAAGATCCAAGTTTCCTCATGTACAAGTTCACCTCAAATCCTTTTCGCATTCAACTTGAATCCACCGGGTTTGGTTCCTTCCTTTGATCAACATTATCCACCGAAGTGTTTGGCCTCTAGAGGTGATCTACCAAGAAAGAATAAAGATTCAAAATGATGGGTGGTTAGCAAAACCCTAGTTTTCTATCTCTCATAGAAAAGGAGCGTACTCTCCAATAATTGAAATCACGTATGTTGATGAAAAAGTCAACAACCACCTCACCCATAATAAGACTCCTCTTATTTATAGATGTGGGCAACCCTCCTTAACAATTAAGAAATTAGGTTTTATTTTAATTAATTAAAATCCTTTAATTATTTAGCCTCCTAATCTTATTAGGAATAATTAATTAAAATCTTTTAATTAATTTACCTCAAAAATCTTATTAGGAATATATGAGAGTACTTTTATTAATTAATTCTCATACTCCTTTAGAAATTAAATAATAATAATAGTAATAATAATAATAAGACTCCTCTTATTAATTTATATTTAATATTTCTAAAATATTAAATAATAAATATTAAGCTATTTAATTTATTCTATCACCATAGATTAAATTAAATATATTTAACTTATTATTACGATTATGCCATTAACTTCTTAAATAATTATTCTTCCTTTTATGGTGTGACCCTTTAGGTTCTCCATATTAAACCTAAGTTGTGAATAAATCAATTAGAACAATTCTAATCTTATTTAAATAAATAAATTAAACTATTAATTTATTTAAATAAATAATATTTATTCTATAATAGGGATAAGCCTCCCTAGCGATTAACGACTTTCCAGATAATATAGATTTCAACATTAATCATAAAAGAACTTTTGAGTAAATAGTTACTGTGATAATTCAATCCTTCCACCATACAATGTCCCAATTAAATATAAGACATGGAATTCTTTGTCAAGTCTTATTTTATTTAATTATATGTTTTTCGATTCTTAAATGCACAACTCCAAATAATGCAAATTAAAACTCCTTTTAATTTCATTCTCGCCAACCAAGGACTATTGGGTTGTCATTTATCGAATCACATAGGACATTTCTCTTCTTTTACTAGAAGCGGTAGATTTTTTATTGATCATACATTATCTCCATGTACAACTTATTATACCCAAGCATACCCTTTGATATATCCTAAGGGTCTTAAGGAATAAGTCAAAGTATAACTCATCATACACAAGATACTATGATGATCTCAAGTCCAAGGATCACTTGTACTACTATTACTACAGGAATTCCTATTGACAGACAAGTAAAACTCCATTAGGTATTCCTTAGCGAGCCACATTCAGTGAACTTAATCTCTAATGAGAACCTACATACATGCTTTAGTGTCTCCACACAAATGATCATGAGATCAATCATCCTCATCCAATGAGCAAGCAACGTATGTACCAATCTATCCGGATTCACTAATCCCCAATTTAGTAATCCAATGATTGGAAACTATTTTAGTTTTAAGCTTTCTTAGAATTTAGATCTCATTAAAATGATCATCATCATTATTCTAAAAGCATTACTTAAAACTATGGGTTTATCACATATTATAAAATAGCATCATGTAGATAATTAAAAGCCTTTAATAAATTAATACTTTTTATTAATAAATGAATAAGATTGTTACAAAGTATATGCTTTATCATCAAACATGATTGGCTTGTGTGCATTCTACTTTCAATCTCCCACTTGCACTAAAGTCAATCGCCAAGGTATCTTATACCTTTCTTCTCCAAGTGACGATTATCATGCTGTTGGATAAGCTTTAGTTAATGGATATGTAATGTTGTTCTTGAGAGTCCACTATCTCTGTAGTGATTTCTCATCTTTCAATGATTCTTATAATCAAATGAAAGTGCCACAACACATGTTTAGATCCAAGATGAGACTTAGAAACTATTCCTAGTTCTGTAATGAACTTTTCATCCAAATAATCAACTTACAGCTTCATTTATAGCTATATACTTTGTCTTTATCACTAAACCAGCAACTCTTTATTGTTTAAAACCTTTCCAATTCACTGCACCACCGTTCAAGGTAACACTTTACCTTAAAGTGGATTTTCTGTCGTCTTGGTCTGTCTAAAAAATTTGAGTCTATTAAGCCCTCTAGTTTTAATTTAGACCCACCATGAATATGATCACATCCTTAGTGTCGGTTAAGTACTTTAAGATATTTTTCACTGACTCATAGTGAACTTCTCCAGAATATGACTGATCAACATTAGGTCTCGTACATTTCATTGCATACATGATAAATACTCATGCGATCTCTCTTTTACGAGTCTATGGGGACTATTAAGAGAGATACACTCCATGGCTCATCAACATGAGACAACTCTTGGAGTTTGCCATGCTAAACGACTTTAGCATCAAATGAATATACGTTTCTTATGTTAAGTCGAGCATCCTCTTGAATCTATTTATATAGATTTGTATCCCCAATTAAGATACTCTCCCCAAATCATTCATGGAGGAATGATTAGACAACTTTATCTTTACTGATTATAGCATTAGTATGTCATTCCTTATCCGTTGTATATCAACATATAATACTAAGAATGTCATGACGCTCCCATTGACCCTTTTGTACACAATAGGTTCATTCTTGTTTTTGATAAAATCAAACTCTTTTGGTTGTCTCATTGAAACGAATGTTCCATATTTGAGAAGCTTGCTTCAATCCAATTCTCAGAGTGTCTACAACTCTTACCTCATCGTATGTAACTGGATCATCATCTTCTATGATGTGTACCTCATCATCATCATCTACGATGAATCCATACCTCTTAGGTATCTTTGGTACTATTCCAGATTTATGATTCGGTTGTGGTACAATAGGTTTATCTACAGTTTCCTCTTATTTGACTTATAGTATTTTGTGGTTCTTGAACTCTTCAAGATCTAGTATCCTCCCACTAGCCCCTTCAATGATAAATAACTTTATCTTAGAAGGCAATGTGTTTTGCAACAAACGCCTTTTGCTAAGTAGGATTATAGAATATATACCCTAAACTTACTTTAGGATGTCCCACAAATCGAAACTTGTCAAATCTTGTCCCAAGATTATCTTTTGAAACCTTTTCACATCAGTTGGACAACCCCTTATCTTAACATACTTAAGATTATGAATCCTCCCTGTCCATAACTTTTATGGAGTCTTGGGGCCGGATTTTGAGGTTACCTTTTTCGTAGATATGCAGCCATTTCTAGGGCATGACCCCAGAAGGATACTAGAATGTCGGTAAAATCATTATGGACCGTACCATGTCCAACAAGGTATGATTTTTCCTTTCAGATACATCAATCAATTATTGTTTATCAGGAGGCGTCCATTATGAGAAAACCATTTGAGATGATCTAGAAACTTATTGCACAAGTATTCCTTCCTTGATCCGATCAAAGAATCCTAATACTTTGCCAATTTGTTTCACTTCTGAATTCTTTGAACCTTTCAAATAATTCACACTTGTATTTCAGTAAATAAACACATTCAACTCTTTGAATGATCATCTCATTTTCTTATAGAAATTTGTTCAATATGCAAAATTATTTTCACGTAAGTCAAGTATATAAAATCCATTAAGTAATATTCCAGTTCTATACAAAACATTATTATTATAAATAAAACAACTATTAATTTATTTAAATAAATAATATTTATTCTACAATAGAGATAAGTTTCCTTAGCAATTAACGGCTTTCCAGATAATATAGATTTCAACATTAATCATAAAAGAATCTTTGAGTAAATAGTTACCGTACAATTCAATCCTTCCACCATACAATGTCCCAATTAAATATAAGATATTGAATTACTGTCAAGTCATATTTTATTTAATTATATGTATTTCGATTCTTAAATGCACAACTCCAAATAATGCAAATTAGAAACTCCTTTCTAATTTCATTACACTTATGATCAAGGACTCACTGGGTTGTCATTTATCGAATCACATAGGACATTTCTCTTCTTTTACTAGAAGTGGTAGATTCTTTATTGATCATACATTATCTCCATGTACAACTTATTATACCCAAGCATACCCTTTGATATACCCTAAGGGTCTTAAGGAATAAGTCAAAGTATAACTCATTATACACAGATACTATGACGATCTCAAGTCCAAGGATCACTTGTACTACTATCACTACTGAAATTCCTATTGATGAGATAAGTAAAACTCCATTAGGTATTCCTTAGCGAGCCACGTTCAAAGGAATTTATTCTCTAATAAGCACCTACATACTTGCTTTAGTGTCTCCACACAAATGATCATGAGATCAATCATCCTCATCCAATGAGCAAGCAACGTATGTACCAATCTATCCAAATTCACTAATCCCCAATTTAGTAATCCAATGATTGGGAACTATTTTTGTTTTAAGCTTTCTAAGAATTTAGATCTCATTAGAATGATCAGCATCATTATTATAAAAGCATTGCTTAAAACTATGGGTTTATCACATATTATAAAACAGCATCATGTAGATAATTAAAAGCCTTTAATAAATTAATACTTTTTATTAATAAATGAATAAGATTATTACAAAGTATATGCTTTATCATCAAACATGATTGGCTTGTGTAGATACTACTTTCACATCTAGCCCAGTAAAGAATATTATGACTAAGATAATATAGAATAAATTATTCTTAGTCTTCAACAGTATAAAAAATAATAGAATACAATAGACAACAAGTTTAACTGCAGCAGATCAAGCAATCCATTAAAAGAGTCAATTAGAGCGTCTACTATCTTCTATGATTTAAAAGTTCATCATCAATATTTTATCTCTGCAACACAATTCAATAAATAATCTACATCACCGAATTATCCATGCACTACGGGCCGAGGATATTCGTTAGTATAACATCCACGAATTATCCATGCACTACGGGTCAATGATATTCGTTAGTATCACATCCACGAATTATCCATGCACTACGGGCCAAAGATATTCGTTATTATCACCAGTGGTCATGATTATGCCAAACAACTGTCCATCTATGCACTGCGAGCCAAAAAGGACTTTTACCACATTATTTATAAAATTACAGGTCATTATTATACCGATACATAATTCTTAGTCATAATCATACCAATCAACAGTCCATCTATGCACTACGGGCCAAAGATGACTTTAACCACAATATAAGCATGATGATGATGACAATGATTTAAAAAATCAATCAAGTGAGATTAAGGATAAATATTAAAGATTTATAATTCAATTTATCCAGAGTTTAAGAATGTCCAAGTTGTCAACATGATAATTAATTGTGGAGTAAAATTCAAGAATGATATTCATGTATCAAAAATAGTTTGGACAAAAAAAAACCAATTTTGTCATGAATAGTACTTTGTGAATAGTACCCCGTGAACAGTACCGTATGTATAAATAATGTTGTATGTATGAATAGTACCCATGAATAGTACTCCAGCATGAAAAGCTTAAAATTTAAAGTTTAGAAAAATGTTTCAGTGAAACGATACTAGATGAAGCGCAAAATTCAAGAATATTCTACTAATTTCAAGGAGTATAGAAGCAATACTTATCAAAATAAGTGTAGATTTAGGAATATAAAACGAAATAATATTACTTACATATTATAGAGTATGGAAGAAAATAATATTTCTTACGAATATTGAAAGAAAATAATATCCCTTACGAATATTGAATGAAAATAATATTCTTTACGAATATAAGCGAAGACAATATCCCTTGCGAATATTGAATGAAAATAATATTCCTTACGAATATTGAACGAAAATAATATTCCTTACGAACATTGAATGAAAATAATATTATTTACGAATAAGAAAAATAATATCTCGTACGAATATGAAATAAATAATACCCCTTACCTTAAAAGGAGAGTAATTCTTACTGGTATAACAGAGATATTCTTGAAGAAAACTTCAACTATTTACAGCACTCAAATTTTTCTTAAACTCAAAAGAAATACGTTTAATATTATAGAAGAAGAATTCTCTGATTCTGGTGTGATTTTCACTTCTAAACTAAGCATCCTATTTATAGGAGAATGGTAGGATACTATTTAAGAAAATAATCACGGACTGCATAAAAAAAGAATCACGGGCACAGAACCGGCGAATTCGCGTGATTTTCTGATTTTTACTTTTCATTATTATGCAATAAAATATTCTAATAAAACAAAAACTTTATATAAAATATAATATATTCTATTTATAATCTAATAAAATGTATAACTTTATATATAATATAAAAAGTATTCTGTTTTATATAAAAAGTTTTCTGTTTTATTACTATTGTAATAATAATAAAATAAAACTTATATAATACCGTGTGTTACTGTGCAACCACGCATATTACTGTACTTTTATCACCGGGTATTTCAATAGTTTAACGGTAAAAGTCTTGCCATTATTTTTATAAAAAGGTTATTTCTGTCGCTTTCTAAATCCGAAAGTATTTTTTTTGTGGGGTCCACCAATGATTGTGCCGTCCTACAAATATTCCCTGATAAAACGAATATACCCCGACCAAATGAATATTTTATAATAACTTGCTTACTTTGTAAAATTTGTAAATATTACCCACAACTATAACATTATATCAAATCGACACCTTATTATTCAAAATAACATTTAGAGAAAATTAAATTATTATTCACAAAAAGTTGGGGTCTTAGAATCTCCCCTCCTTATGAAATTTCATCCTCAAAATTGCGGTATGTACCTAGTATATCGAAGATGTGAGGATACCTTGATTTCATTTCAGATTCTAACTCCCAGGTCATTTCCTCAATATCATGGTTTCTCCACAAAAATTTGACTTGAGGTATAACCTTTGAGCATAGAATATGTTCCTTCTTATCCAAGATTTTAATAGGTACCTCTTCATACGTTAAATCTTCCGCTATCTCATCTGGTTCTAATTCAATAATGTGGTTCGGGTCTTCCACATATTTACGTAACATAGATATATGAAAAACGTTATGAACACGAGACATACTTGGCAGTAAGGCGAGTCTATAGGCCAAAGCTCCTACTCGGTTGAGGATTTCAAATGGACCAATGATTCGAGGATTGAGATTTCCTCTCTTCATCAACTCTTACTTCTGGAATAACACAATCTTGTACTTTCTTCTTCATATTCATCAGCTCCGGGTCTATAGCTTGAGCGACTTTAACTTTATCTATTAAAGTCAGTTCTACTCGTATATTTGACATCATCACATGGGTCACTAGAGTCTTTAACTCTATCTCCATCATTTGTAAGTCATACAAAATGGGTCTTTGTGTTCAATAATATCTCACTCGTACCCGCATATGATATTCTACTCAACGCGTCAGCTACTACATTCGCTTTTCCAGGATGGTATTGCTAGAACAGGTGCTAAAATCAGTTTCTTCTTGAGTTCTTGGAAGTTCTTCTCACATTCCTCGCTCCATTCGAATTTTGTATCTTTATGAGTTAGCTGAGTTAATGGAGTGGCGATTCTAGAAAATCCTTCAAAAATCTCTGATAATAACCAGCTAGGCCTAGAAAGCTATGTATTTCGATTACTAACTTAGGTTGCTCTCAACTGTGACTCATATCCCAACCTTGGATAGCACGTCATAATGGCAGCTATCAGTTTATCACCGCACAAATATGGCATCCCCTACAGAGAGTCTGGCTTTAGTGCATTCTACAAAGGAAGTCAGTAGATAGAGGCTTGGGTCCCCAAAATAGGTATACACAACACCATTCTGAGTCGCCAAATACATGGTATGCGAAACAACTACAACTTTATTATCACAACAATAAAAGCGTGAGTTTAAATACAAATATTATCTTCTAGACAATATTTATACTCAAATAAATCCTCATCACATTTATTGATACATTATTTTACAATAATGGTGAGGACTACTAAACAACTCTCTCTAGAACCTTCATTCCATACCCCACTAGTACTATTTACATTCTCGCCTCTCCCGAGAAGAAAAATGGAACAACAAGGAAAAGGGTGAGCTCAACTAGCCCGATAAAGAATGTTATGACTAAGATAATATACAACAAATTATCGTTAGTCTCCAACAGGAAAAATCGATAGAATACAATGAATGACAAGTTTGAGATCAATATTACGCGGTGAAATAATAATTCATAGAAGAGTTACGTAGAGAATGAAATCTACTATAATCTATGAATTTAACGATCCATCATCAATATTTTATCCTGTAACATCAATCAATATTCATCTCAAATCAAATATTCATCTTTTACTACGAGGCCAAAGATATTCATCAATCGGTCGTATTCATCTCAACACTGTTCATCTTTGCACTAAAGGCCAAAGATATTCATCAATCGGTCGTGTTCATCTCAACACTGTTCATCTTTGCACTAAAGGCCAAAGATATTCATCGATCGGTCGTATTCATTTAAACACACTGTTCATCTTTTACTCTGAGCCAAAAGATATTAATCGATCGGTCGTATTCATCTCAACACTGCTCATCTTTGCTACAGGCCAAAGATATTCTTGAAATCATTCATCTTTGCACTACTGGGCCAAAGATATTCTTGAGAAATCATTCATCTTTGCTACGGGCCAAAGATATTCAATAATATCATCATTTAAGGCGAGGATGATGAAAATATTTTTTAAAGAACGAATCGATTGAAACAAAATGACAAGGATTAAGGATTAAGGATTAGTACTTTGTTTTATCCATGTCCAACAATACCTCAAAAATAATCACGGTGGTGTAAAATTCAAGAATGATCAAAACATGGATACAATCAAAGCTAGTATCCGAAATAGATATTTTTGAGCGAAAAGAAGAAATTTTATTTTTCGGTGAATAGTCTTGTGATATTAAATAGTCGTGAATCGTGAATAGTCTTATATCGTGAATAAGTAACTCAAACACCAAAAGATAGAAATTCCACAAAAAAAAAACATTTTCACGCTTCATGAATAGTACTCGTGAATAGTAACTTCGTGAATAGTAACTCATGAATAGTAACTTCGTGAATAGTAACTCATGAATAATAGTAACCCCAACATGAAAAAGTTCCAAATTTGATAAAAACTTCAATCAATATTTCGGCGTAATGATATTGAAGAAATAATATCATTACGAAAAAAAATAATATCCCTTACCTCGAAGAATCGATTACTTGGGAAGGAAAGGTCGGAAGTGATCTTTGAATGAAACTTGTCTTGAGCAGCAACTCTCAAAGTATCTAAATACTCACAAAATCGCTCGATAATATAGAGAGAAAGAGAAAACTTTGTTTACGGTGTGATTTTCAATTCTAACTTAGCCCTCTATTTATAGGAAAATGTTAGCCGTAAAGCGACTTGACTGCTACACGATGGCTTTACACTACTATTGCCACCCACCACATTTGAAATAAAATTCAGCACATTTCTTCACCAACCACAAGTGGGGCCCACTCAATTCTAAATTTTCCACCAAAATCAATTATAACCCTAATTTAGAATCAGACACCTCTTAAAATTCACAACAAATCATTCGTGCATTTTAACGGTTCAAAATTTGTGGACATATACTCAACTTATGTATGTATAACATACCCAAAATTACCACAATCCAACGGTCGGATTAAAAATTATAACCCCATGATATATCTCAAAAATCCACGATTTAATTTTAATACCTCCAATCCGATAAAATCTTGATAAAACACCTCAACAATAATTTCTTCATTTATAACCACATAAATAAATCCATCATTTATATCCATATAAAATAAATATTTCTTTATCATATGAATCAATAATTAATTATTCACAAATAATATTACGAAATCACAATTATAATGACCGGTAGGTTTTCGGGAAGAGGGGCTTTCGATAAGGATTTCTCCTTCTTGGCGCGCATTAGGTGACCAAACCTCTCCTTGAGGAGAACTTTCTAGACATTGCCAATAATGTTATCTAATAATATTATTCAAATAATATGAATTATTGATCGATAATGGAATATATGTGCGGTGACAATTATTGAACAACATAATAATATAAAATATCAACGCGACAATTATTGAATCAATAAAATAAAATATTGAGCGATAACTCTTGTGAAAATTATTGAGTAGTGCCTTCTTACGTAAGGATCAATAATTCAACAATCTTGTATGCAATCTGGTATCTTCTTTGTGCGACCACGCGTATTCTTTGTATTTTAACCATAGGGTATTCAATGATCTTAACGGTAACAACTACGCCGTTATTTTTAACCAACTTATATTTATCGTTTTCTTCATCCAATCGCTTTCGTTATGGGGCCCACACATTACTATGCGCAGTCATCGAATACGAATATTCCCGACAGCGATCTGAATATTCCACGACCAACGAATATTCCCAAACAAAATGAATATTTTATAACCACTTGCTTATTTTGAAATATTTGCGTATTTAACCCTTAACTATCCACATTAATCAAATCAACCCTTACTATTTCAAAATAATAAATAAAGGAAATTCCTTTTTATTAAAAAAAATTTGGGGTCTTCTGACCTCCCTCCTTATGAAATTTAGTCCTCGAAATTGGCGTCGTACGTACTGGTGTTTGAAAAGGTGAGGATACCTCGCTTTCATTTCGTTTCCAACTCCCGTCATTTCCTCTATAGCATGATTCCTCCACAAAACTTTAACTTGTGGTATAACCTTTCTTACGTAGGGTATGCTCCTTCCTATCCAAAATCTTGTGGTACCTCCTCATACGTTAAGTCTTGGCTATCTCGTCGGTTCTAACTCAATGGCGTGTTTGGGTCGTCCACATATTTACGTAACATCGATCGTGAAAAGCGTTATGAACACGCGTCGTAATACTTGGTGGTAAAAGCGAGTCTATAGGCCACGGTTCCTATTCGATCGAGAATTTCAAATGGATTAATAAATCGAAGGTTTGAGCTTTCCTCACCCTCACCGATTCTCGCTTTTGAAATAACAACTTCTTGCACCTCCTTCTTCAAATTCATCGACTCGGTGTGTAGCTTGAGCGACTTTAACTTTATCGATTAAAGTCGATTATACTCGTATATCATCACGTACTCGTATATCATCACGTGGGTACCTAGAGTTTTCATCTCCATCTCTATTATTTGTATATTATCTGAAATGAGTCTTTGACATATTGTACTCGTGCTTGTATACGATCTTCTACTCAACACGTCGGCTACCACGTTAAACTTTTCGAGGATGGCATGGTCGAACATGTCTTTGAAATGAGTCTCCTCTTGAGTTCTTGAAGCTCTTCCCACATTCCTTGCTCCATTCGAATTTTGTATCTCTACGAGTCAGCTTGCGTTAATGGAATAGCGATTGAGAATATCCTTCAACGTATCTCAGATAATAACCAACTAAGCCTGAAAACTACGCATTTCGATTCTGACTTAGGTTGTTCTCAATGTGACTCATATCCCAACCTTGGATATGCGTCACAATGACACCTATCGATTTACTATCGCTCTACGAATATGGCGTCCCCTACGGAGAGTAAAGCTTAGGTGAATTCCACAAAGGAAGTCACAAGATAAAGGCTCGGTACCAAATTCTATAGTTGAATTTTTAACTCACGAAGTTCAATAGGAGCCATTCGATGTGAGATTTTAGAAATGAGTTTTGTCTGGGGTTCAAAGTCGATACAAAATTTAATATCGATCTTTGGGAGTAAGCGATAAATTCTTGAAATCGTCGGGAAAAATCAATAACAACAAGAATATTATTCAAATCGGCGTGTCTTTATTCAAATCCATAACATGGACTAAGAAAACTTGACATCCGTAATAAGCGAATGACTTCATGGCTTGATATGAAAATGTTTGATTACAATGGTTTGATTGCTTGAGTTCGAATAACGGGTTGCTTAGGAATATGAAAACTAACAACCTTACAAAAGCAATCAATTTTGGCGTGATGAGTAGTTAACCAATCAATCCCAAAAGCAAATATCTTTAAAGAGATAAGGTTAACGGGTAAGGTAATGGTGCCAACTTGAATCAAACAAGATTTTTTAAACAACGGATGTAATGAAAGTTTCTCTAACTTGAGTCTCCATAAATAGGTCAAAATCTAATTTCTCCGTAGTCAAGTTCAAGCGTTGGCGCAGCGAAGAGATAAAAGAATGGGTAGAAGCAGGTTATCTAGTAAGGTATAAACATCGCAAAATTTATAATTAACTAACTTGTGCTAACCGTTCGGGTTCCTCGCATTTTAATGGACCGGTCACGACAAACGCTCTTCGAGAATCGTTGACTTTGACTTTTACGGGACATCCTTTTGAGTCACCATTCCCATTGCACTAGGTTTCGATATCGTCTGATCTCGGCGATATGTCCTTCTTTTCCACAATTATAGCATACCTTAAAGCTGTTGTGGGCGGTTTGGGTGATATGTCCCTCTTTCCGCATTTGTAACATACTACCGATGGTCTTTCTCCTCCTTGGAACCGATTGCCCTTTGGCGGCGGCGTCTTCACATAGTGGTTGTTGAATCTCCTCTTTTAAAATCTCCTCCCACTCGCTTCTTCTATTTTCATGGCCACGATTACCACCAGGAGTGGTTCTACCGCCTTTGTCCGTATTCTTCTTTCTCCACTTTGGTTATCGTTATTACGATGGCTGCTATCTTTGGTATGATCCACGGTTATGGTCCCTCGGTTGAGCGTTACTCGTTATCTCGCTCTAACAATTGAGCCTGTTTACAACATCTGAATAGAGAAAATTTATGAGAAATGAGATCTTGGCGTATCTTAGGTTTCAAACCTCTCGAAACATCCGCGTCATCGTTCCTCATTCTCCACCAAATGAGGTGCAAACACGGATAACTCATGAACTTACGCCTCGTCTTTGGGACACCGTCATGTTATTACTGCTCGATCTAATAAACTCCACTTCCTTCATATAGCGAATACTTTCGGGGAAGTACTTGTCATTGAGCTATTTTCTGACGTCTCCCATGACATCTTTGAGTGCGGTGAATGAATGGAGTGCGCTTCACTGATTCCCACCGATGTCTGCTTCGCCCGGGAACATAAAAGTAGCGAATGGAACTTTACATTCCTTCGTGCATCCCAGACATCGAATATCTTGGTAATTTGCTTGACCCATGTTTCCGCCGTGATCGGATCGGCTTTCCCAGTGCAGTGGTCCCAACTCTTTGAAGCTGCTTGGGCTGTGACCACCCGTGAATTGCTATCATCTCCTCCTGTATTTTGAACACGAGTCTCACTCGTCTGATTTTGCATGAACTGCAAAAAGCTTCTAAACATCCCTCGTTCATCATCTGCTCAGTGGTGTTATTCACAGGAGGTACATTGCCCGCCTGTTGCCACGTTCTCCTCGTTGTTAAATACAGGCATCTCCACAGTCTCATTTACACCACTATTAATATTCTCGATTGACATTCTCAATTACTGTCATAAAACAAGGGTTAATTAAGGAAATCAATCACATAATATCCCTATATATCTTGACCAACTAACAAATAAGCTTAGGTAGGACACACTAGCGAAGGATTTACTCGTCTCTCCCTCTAGTCTATTCCCGATCTCCATATCCTAAGCTAGTTCTATTCCCAACCGATCTCACGATGGTAGATCGTTGCCACCGCAGCAGCGCGTCCCTAAGAGTCCGGCTTTGCATCCCCCATCAACAGATCACCAAGAGAGGCTCGGGGCTCTTTAGGGCTCATTCCAACCGTGGCGCCCCCAAAATAGGTATACACAACACCATTACGAGTCGCCAAATACATGATGCGAAACAACTACAACTTTATTATCACAACAATAAAGCGTGAGTTTAAATCAAATATTATCTTCTAGACAATATTTATACTCAAATAAATCCTCATCACATTTATTGATACATTATTTTACAATAATGGTGAGGACTACTAAACAACTCTCTCTAGAACCTTCATTCCATACCCCAGACTAGTACTACATTACATTCTAGCCTCACGAGAAGAAAAATGGAACAACAAGGAAAAGGGTGAGCTCAACTAGCCCGATAAAGAATGTTATGACTAAGATAATATACAACAAATTATCGTTAGTCTCAACGAGGAAAAATCGATAGAATACAATAGACAACAAGTTTGGATCAATATTACATGGTGAAATAATAATTCATAGAAGAGTTACGTAGAGAATGAAATCTACTATAATCTATGAATTTAACGGTCCATCATCAATATTTTATCCTGTAACATCAATCGATATTCATCTCAAATCAAATATTCATCTTTGCACTCTGAGCCAAAGATATTCATCAATCGGTCATGTTCATCTCAACACTTCATCATCTTTGCACTAAAGGCCAAAGATATTCATCAATCGATCGTATTCATCTCAACACTGTTCATCTTTACACTAAAGGCCAAAGATATTCATCGATCGGTCGTATTCATTTAAACACTGTCATCTTTTTCACTACTGGGCCAAAGATATTAATCGATCGGTCGTATTCATTTCGACACTGTTCATCTTTTGCTACTGAGCCAAAGATATTCTTGAAATCATTCATCTTTTGCTCTACGGCCAAAGATATTCTTGAAAATCATTCATCTTTTGCACTTCTGGGCCAAAGATATTCAATAATATCATCATTTAAGGCGAGGATGATGAAAATATATTTTTAAGAAGCGAATCCGGTGAAACAAAATGACAAGGATTAAGGATTAAGGATTAGTACTTTGTTTTATCCATGTCCAAAATACCTCAAAAATAATCATAGTGGTGTAAAATTCAAGAATGATCAAAACATGGATACAATCAAAGCTAGTATCCGAATAGATATTTTAGACGAAAAGAAAAATTTTATTTTTTAGATGAATAGTCTTAGTATCGTGAATAGTCTTATCGTGAATAGTCTTGTATCGTGAATAAGTAACTCAAAGACACAAAGATAGAAATTCCACAAAAAAAAACATTTCACGCTTCATGAATAGTACTGCGTGAATAGTAACTTCGTGAATAGTAACTCATGAATAGTAACTCGTGAATAGTAACTCATGAATAGTAACCCCAGAGCATGAAAAAGTTCCAAATTTGATAAAAACTTACAGATCGATATTTGACGTAATGATATTGAAGAAATAATATCATTTGAGAAAAAATAATATCCCTTACCTCGAAAGAATCGATTACTTGGAAGGAAAGGTCGGAAGTGATCTTTGAATGAAACTTGTCTTGAGCAATGACTCTCAAAGTATCTAAATACTCACAAAATCGCTCAATAATATAGAGAGAAAGAGAAAACTTTTGTTTACGGTGTGATTTTCAATTCTAACTTAGCCCTCTATTTATAGGAAAATGTTAGCCGTAGAAGCGGACTTGACACCTACTACGATGGCTTTACACTTACTATTGCCACCCACCACATTTGAAATAAAATTCAGCACATTTCTTCACCAACCACAAGTGGGGCCCACTCAATTCTAGAATTTTCCACCAAAATCAATTATAACCCTAATTTAGAATCGAACACCTCTTAAAATTCACAACAAATCATTAAATGCATTTTAACGGTTCAAAATTTGTGGACATATACTCAACTTATGTATGTATAACATACCCAAAAATTACCACAATCCAACGGTCGGATTAAAAATTATAACCCCATGATATATCTCAAAACCCACGATTTAATTTTTAATACCTCCATCAGATAAAATCTTGATAAAACACCTCAACAATAATTTCTTCATTTATAACCACATAAATAAATCCATCATTTATATCCACATAAAATAAATATTTCTTTATCATATGAATCAATAATTAATTATTCACAAATAATATTACGAGAATCACAATTATAATGACGGTAGTTCCCGGAAAGGGGGCTTTCAGATAAGGATCTCTCCTTCTTGGCGGCATGCAATTAGGTGACCAAACCTCTCCTTGACAGAACTTTCTAGACATTGCCAATAATGTTATCTAATAATATTATTCAAATAATATGAATTATTGATCGATAATGGAAATCTTGTGCGATGACAATTATTGAACAACAATAATATAAAATATCAATAGCACAATTATTGAATCGATAAAATAAAATATTGAGCGGTAACTCTTGTGAAAATTATTGAGTAGTGCCTTCTTACGTAAGGATCAATAATTCAACAATCTTGCAATCTGGTGTCTTCTTGTCTGCGACCACGCGTATTCTTGTATTTTAACCATAAGGGTATTCCAATGAGTCTTACTTGATAA
The DNA here is from genome assembly GCA_020205615.1 of Panax quinquefolius. Taxonomy (NCBI): domain Eukaryota; kingdom Viridiplantae; phylum Streptophyta; class Magnoliopsida; order Apiales; family Araliaceae; genus Panax; species Panax quinquefolius. Next base: position 43,075,593 of record CM035158.1, on the reverse strand, counting down.
CAACTACGGCAGTTATTTTTAACCAACTTATATTTATCGTTTTCTTCATCCAATCGCTTTTCGTTATGGGGCCCACACATGGGCTGCGTAAGTAAATGCGAATATTCCCAAACGATCTGAATATTCCACGACCAAACGAATATTCCCAGACAAAATGAATATTTTATAACCACTTGCTTATTTTGAAATATTTGCGTATTTAACCCTTAACTATCCACATTAATCAAATCAACCCTTACTATTTCAAAATAATAAATAAAGGAAATTCCTTTTTATTTAAAAAAATTTGGGATCTTCTGATGATCAAAATTGTTAGGTTGATCTTAACTTTCAATGTTCATCATTCTATAAACGAATGTATAGATTAAGAGATCAAAGTTGTTAGGTTAATCTATGACTTGAAAGAAATAGATAAGCCTTGAACGGAATCACAGTTTATCAAGCTGAACAACAAAATGCAGAAGCTAAGGCAGGATCGTAGAGCTCAGAAGATCGTAGTGTATCTGCCTTGAAAGGCCTCTTCAGTAATCGTGGAGTGGTCCAGACGTTTGCCAAAGTTAACTCAGAGATCGTAGTGTGCTCTCGGAAATGTAGAGTCCGCAAGACGAGCAAGTGAAAATCGTAGAGTGCTCTCGAAAATGTAGAGTCTAAAAGACGAACAAATAAAGATTGTAATGTTCTGATTCAGCCCAAGCACCAACATGACAAGACACCACGATATGGATCGTAGAGTATCATCTGCCTTATGTCAGAAGCATCGAGCCCTACTCTTATGTAAAGATAAATTCCAACAAAAGTGGAATGGGTTTGAAACGTTGATGTCCTCTCCAGTCCCAACGGTACAAAAGATATCCTTAGTATTCAACAAATGAAACGTATTCAAAAAGCTAAGGAAAGGACCATAGGACAGAGGAAAAACACCTTTTCAGGTGTTAGGTGAGAAAGCAGGCTACTGTGTCAGTGGGCCAGAATGCAATTTAGAAGGTGTGCAAAAAAGTCTCCATCGAAGTTCAGAAATGTCAAACGCATTTAATGCTTCAACAAAAGGCTTCAACGGATAGATTTCAAGAAACGCATATATGCAAAACATATGCGAGATGATACAAGACAAAGAAGCAATTGAACAAAAAGCACAAGAACACTCAACGCTCAACTCTACGATCCGAGAAAAAGAGGAAGCTCGCCAAATTTACTCAGTTCTTTCGAACAAGTGCTTAACTACAACTGAGTAGCATCAATCACAAACTCAACAACTACCAACCAACTGAAGTAAGAGTTCCAAGTCAGAAGGACTTGAAGAGTTCTAAGTGAACTGTGAAGAACCAAGTCTGCTGGACTTGAAGAGTTCAAGAGTGAACTGAGAAGTGCCTAGACTGTTGGTCTAGAAGGAATCTGTGAGATTCAAAAAGTGTAACAGACATCCTTAATTAATTTCCTACTAGAGGAGTAGAAGAGTGGATTAGGAGCTTTAAGTGCTCTGAACCACTTAAAACCGTTGTGTGTATTATATTCGTGCTATAACTGCTATAACTGCCATAACTGTCTCACTCTCATTAATTCAAGATATCTAAAAGAAGGTTAATCAAATACTCATTCCGCTGTGCATTAATCACTCTTAAAACTAACTAGTTAAAAAGAAAAGTTTTTAAATATCTATTCAACCCCCCCCCCTTCTAGATAACTATTGTGCCTCCGGGAACTATCAATTGGTATCAGAGCAGGTTCTATAATATAGCCTACAAAGCTTGAGTAGATCCAATGGCACACTTACCAAGTGAATCAAAGACTGGAGGAGGTAGCAAGCCACCTATATGCAACAAAGATAAATTTGCTAACTGGAAGGTTAGGATGCAAGCTTACATGGATTTAATAGATGAAGATCTATTTGAAATTATTCAGAATGGGCCCTATGTTCTTACAAAGCTTTCACCAACTACAGACGACCCAAACAGAATACAGATCAAGGTCAAAGGAGAATGGATAGAAAATGAGAAGAGAGCTGTCCAGCTCAACAAAAAGGCCAAGAACATCTTATTCCAATCCTTAAAAGATGATCCGTTTGAAAATGTGGTCAACAGAAAAACAGCAAAGGAGGTTTGGGAAGCATTACTCATTATGCATGAAGGAACATAAGAAGTCAGAGAAAACAAACAATCTCTTGACTCAGCAATATGAGATGTTTGTTCACGTTCAAGGAGAGAACGTCACTGCCACCTACGAGAGATTTAATGTTCTGCTCAACTCTCTACGAGCCTATGGAAAGATCTATCCAAACAAATATCTAATCATAAAGTTCACTCACCGTTGGATAAACTTTATTATCGGCATAGTTATTACCATTAACAACAATAAAGCGTGAGTTTTAAATACAAATATTATCTTCTAGACAATATTTATACAAATAAATCCTCATCACATTTATTGATACATTATTTTACAATAATGGTGAGGACTACTAAACAACTCTTTCTAGAACCTTCATTCCATACCCAGACTAGTACTTACATTCTACGCCTCACGAGAAGAAAAAATGGAACAACAAGGAAAAGGGTGAGCTCAACTAGCCCGATAAAGAATGTTATGACTAAGATAATATACAACAAATTATCGTTAGTCTCCAACGAGGAAAAATCGATAGAATCTGATAGACAACAAGTTTGGATCAATATTCGCGTGAAATAATAATTCATAGAAGAGTTCGTAGAGAATGAAATCTACTATAATCTATGAATTTAGCGGTCCATCATCAATATTTTATCCTGTAACATCAATCGATATTCATCTCGAATCAAATATTCATCTTTTGCACTTTTCTGAGCCGAAAGATATTCATCAATCGGTCGTGTTCATCTCAACACTGTTCATCTTTTGCACTAAAGGCCAAAGATATTCATCGATCGGTCGTATTCATCTAAACACTGTTCATCTTTTGCACTAAGGCCAAAGATATTCATCGATCGGTCGTGTTCATTTAAACACACTTTCATCTTTGCTTTCTGAGGCCAAAGATATTCTTGAAAATCATTCATCTTTGCACTACTGGGCCAAAGATATTCAATAATATCATCATTTAAGGCGAGGATGATGAAAATATTTTTAAAAGCGAATCCGGTGAAACAAAATGACAAGGATTAAGGATTAAGGATTAGTACTTTATTTATCCATCGTCCAAAAATACCTCAAAAATAATCATAGTGGTGTAAAATTCGAGAATGATCAAAACATGGATCTGATCAAAGCTAGTATCCGAATAGATATTTTAGACGAAAAGAAAAATTTTCATTTTTAGATGAATAGTCTTAGTATCGTGAATAGTCTTGTATCGTGAATAGTCTTAGTATCGTGAATAGTAACTCAGAGCACCAAAGATAGAAATTCCACAAAAAAAAAACATCTTCACGCTTCCGTGAATAGTACTAAGTGAATAGTAACTGAATGAATAGTAACTCATGAATAGTAACTCGTGAATAGTAACTCATGAATAAGTAACCCAGAAGCATGAAAAAGTTCCAAATTTGATAAAAAGTACCAACCAATATTTGACGTAATGATATTGAAGAATTAATATCATTTGAGAAAAAAAATAACATCCCTTACCTCGAAAGAATCGATTACTTGGGAAGGAAAGGTCGGAAGTGATCTTTGAATGAAACTTGTCTTGAGCAATGACTCTCTCAAAGTATCTAAATACTCACAAAATCGCTCGATAATATAGAGAGAAAGAAAAACTTTGTTTACGGTGTGATTTTCAATTCTAACTTAGCCCTCTATTTATAGGAAAATGTTAGCCGTAAAAGCTTGACTTGACTGCTACACGATGGCTTTACACTACTACTATTGCCACCCACCACATTTGAAATAAAATTCAGCACATTTTTCACCAACCACAAGTGGGGCCCACTCAATTCTAAATTTTCCACCAAAATCAATTATAACCCTAATTTAGAATCAGGCACCTCTTAAAATTCATAACAAATCATTAGTTTCATTTTAACGGTTCAAAATTTGTGGACATATACTCAACTTATGTATGTATAACATATCCAAAAATTACAACGATCCAACGGTCGGATTAAAAATTATAACCCCATGATATATCTGAAAACCCACGATTTGATTTTAATACCTCGATCAGATAAAATCTTGATAAAACACCTCAACATTAATTCCTTCATTAATAACCACATAAATAAATCCATCATTTATATTCATATAAAATAAATATTTCCTTATCATATGAATCAATAATTAATTATTCACAAATAATATTCGAGAATCACATTTATAATGACGGTTTGTTCCGGGAAGAGGGCTTTCGATAAGGATCTCTCCTTCTTGGCGGCGCAATTAGGTGACCAAACCTCTCCTTAGAGCGAACTTTCTAGACATTGCCAATAATGTTATCTAATAATATTATTCAAATAATATGAATTATTGATCGATAATGGGAAATCTTGTGCGGTGACAATTATTGAACAACATAATATAAAATATCAACGACAATTATTGAATCGATAAAATAAAATATTGAGCATAACTCTTGTGAAAATTATTGAGTAGTGCCATCTTACGTAAGGATCAATAATTCAACAATCTTGTATCTGCATATCTGGTGTCTTCTTTGTTGCGACCACAGCGTATTCTTTATATTTTAACCACTAGGGGTATTCAACGATCTTAGCGGTAACAACTACTGTTATTTTTAACCAACTTATATTTGTCGTTTTCTTCATCCAATAAACTTTCCGTTATGGGGCCCACATGGGCTGCTTGTGGTCGTGCGAATATTCCCAAAGCGATCGAATATTCCACGACGAAACGAATATTCCCAAAGCGATGCTGAATATTCCGACGACCAAACGAATATTCCCAAGCAAAAATGAATATTTTATAACCACTTGCTTATTTTGAAATATTTGCGTATTTAACCCTTAACTATCCACATTAATCAAATCAACCCTTACTATTTCAAAATAATAAATAAAGGAAATTCCTTTTATTTAAAAAAAATTTGAGGTCTTCTGACCTCCCTCCTTATGAAATTTAAGTCCTCGAAATTGGCGTGCGTACACAGTGTTTGAAAAGGTAAAGATACCTCGCTTTCATTTTCGTTTCCAACTCCCGGTCATTTCCTCAATAGCATGGTTTCTCCACAAAACTTTAACTTATGGTATAACCTCGGTATGCATGGGTCGTGTTCTTTCTCTACAAAATCTTGGCGGTACCTCCTCGTCGTTAAGTCTTGGCTATCTCGTCCGGTTTCTAACTTCGATAGCGTGTTTGGTTAATCCACATATTTACGTAACATCGATCGTGAAAAGCGTTATGAACAGCGTCGTACTTGGTGGTAAAAGCGAGTCTATAGGCCCACGGTTCTATTCGATCGAGAATTTCAAATGGATTAATAAATCGAAGGTTTGAGCTTTCCTCACCTCACCAGATTCTAAACTTTTAAAATAACAACTTCTTGCACCTCCTTCTTCAAATTCATCGACTCGGTGTGTGGCTTGAGACGACTTTAACTTTATCGATTAAAATCGATTATACTCGTATATCATCACGTACTATCGTATATCATCACGTGGGTACCTAGAGTTTTCATCTCCATCTCTATTATTTGTATATTATCTGAAATTAGTCTTTGTGATATCGTACTTTCGTACTTGTATCGATCTTCTACTCAACACGTCGGCTACCACGTTAAACTTTTCGGGATGGCATGGTGAACATGTCTTTGAAATGAGTCTCCTCTTGAGTTCTTGAAGCTCTTCCCATTCCTTGCTCCATTCGAATTTTGTATCTCTACGAGTTAGCTTTACGTTAATGGAATAGCGATTGAGAATATCCTTGACGAATCTCGATAATAACCAACTAAGCCTGAAAACTACGTATTTAGATTCTGAACTTAGGTTGTTCTCAAGCGTGACTCATATCCCAACCTTGGATATGCGTCACAATGACACCTATCGATTTACTATCGCTTGAAATATGGCGTCCCTACGAGAGTGCGGCAGGTGAATTCCACAAAGGAAGTCACAAGATAAAGGCTCATGTACCAAATTCTATAGTTGAATTTTTAACTCACGAAGTTCAATAGGAGCCATTCGATATGAGATTTTAGAAATGAGTTTTTGTCTGGGGTTCAAAGTCGATACAAAATTTAATATCGATCTTTGGGAGTAAGCGATAAATTCTTGAAAATCGTCGGGAAAAATCAATAACAACAAGAATATTATTCAAATCGGCGTGTCTTTATTCAAATCCATAACATGGACTAAGAAAACTTGACATCCGTAATAAGCGAATGACTTCATGGCTTGATATGAAAATGTTTGACTACTGATGGTTTGATTGCTTGAATTGAATAACGAGTTTGCTTAGGAATATGAAAACTATGACCTTACGAAAACAATCAATTTTGGCATGATGAGTAGTTAACCTTAAAATCACATCAAAACAAATATCTCTATAGAAATAAGGTTAACGGGTAATGTGATAGTGCCAACTTGAATCAAACAAGATTTTTTAAACAACGGATGTAATGAAAGTTTCTCTAATGGAGTCTCCATAAATAAATCAAAGTCTAATTTCTCGTGAGTCGAGTTCAAGCGTTGGCCTATGAGCAAAGAGATAAAAGAATGGGTAGAAGCAGGTTATCTAGTAAGGTATAAACTTGCGAAAATTTATAATTAACTAACTTGTGCTAACCGTTCGGGTTCCTCGTATTTTAATGCCAAGTCACGACAAAGCGCTCTTCGAGGAATCGTTGACTTTGACTTTTACGGGACATCCTTTTGAGTCACCATTCCATTGCACTAGGTTTCGATATCGTCTGATCTCGGCGATATGTCCTTCTTTTCCACAATTATAGCATACCTTAAAGCTGTTGTGCCAGGCGGTTTGGTGATATATCCCTCTTTCCGCATTTGTAACATCTGACCAGATGGTCTTTCTCCTCCTTTGGAACCGGTTGCCCTTTGGTATTTCAGCGTCTTCACATGGTGGTTGTTGAATCTCCTCTTTTAAAATCTCCTCCCAACTCGCTTCTTCTATTTTTCATGGCCCACGATTACCACGGTGGTTCTGCCTTTATCCCGTATTCTTCTTTCTCCTTTGGTTATCGTTATTACGATGGCTGCTATCTTTGGTATGATCCACAGTTATGGTCCCTCGGTTGAGCGTACTTTCGTTATCTCGCTCTCTAACAATTTGAGCCACATTTTGACATCTGAATAGAGAAAATTTATGAGAAATGAGATCTTGGCGTATCTTGGTTTCAAACCTCTCGAAACATCCGCGTCATCGTTCCTCATTCTCCACCAAATGAGGTGCAAACACGGATAACTCATGAACTTAAGCCTCGTCTTTGGGACAAATCGTGTTATTACTGCTCGATCTAATAAACTCCACTTCCTTCGTATAATGAATACTTTCGGGGAAGTACTTGTCATTGAGCTATTTCTGAAAGCGTCTCCCATGACATCTTTGAGTCTTGGTGAATGGATGCAACTTCATGATTCCCACCGATGTCTGCCTTTCCCACGGAACATAAAAAGGTGGCGAATGGAACTTTCTGTTCCTCCGTGCATCCCAAGACATCGAATATCTTGGTAATTTGTTTGACCCGTGTTTCGCCATAATGATCGGATCGGCTTTCCCAGTTACGGTGGTCCCAACTCTTTGAAGCTGCTTGTTTGTGACCACCCGGTGAATTACTATCATCTCCTCTGTATTTTGAACACGAGTCTCCTCGTGCGATTTTGCATGAGCGCAAAAAACTTCTAAACATCCCTCGTTCATCATCTGCTCGGTGGTGTTATTCACGGAGGTACATTTGCCCGACTGTTGCGTTCTCCTCGTTGTTAAATACGAGGCATCTCCACGGTCTCATTTACACCACTATTAATATTCTCGATCGACATTCTCAATTCTTGTCGTAAAACAAGGGTTAATTAAGGAAATCAATCACATAATATCCTATATCTCTTGACCAACTAACAAATAAGCTTAGGTAGGACACCTTTAGCGAAGGATTTACTCGTCTCTCCCTCTGGTTCTATTCCCGATCTCATGGAGATCATATCCCTAAACTACGATACCAAGCTGTGGCGACCCCAAAATAGGTCCATTCCATCCACCCATTACGAGTGCTTGAATATACATGATGCGAAACAACTACTGACTTTATTATCACAACAATAAAGCGTGAGTTTAAATACAAATATTATCTTACTAGACAATATTTATACTCAAATAAATCCTCATCACATTTATTGATACATTATTTTACAATAATGGTGAGGACTACTAAACAACTCTCTCTAGAACCTTCATTCCATTTTCCAGACTAGTACTACGCATTACATTCTAGCCTCACGAGAAGAAAAATGGAACAACAAGGAAAAGGGTGAGCTCAACTAGCCCGATAAAGAATGTTATGACTAAGATAATATCAACAAATTATCGTTAGTCTCCAATGAGGGAAAAATCGATAGAATCTGATAGACAACAAGTTTGAGATCAATATTATGGCGGAAATAATAATTCATAGAAGAGTTACGTAGAGAATGAAATCTACTATAATCTATGAATTTAACGGTCCATCATCAATATTTTATCCTGTAACATCAATCGATATTAATCTCGAATCAAATATTCATCTTTGCCTTTCTGAGCCCGAGATATTCATCGATCGGTCGTATTCATCTCAACACTGTTCATCTTTGCACTAAAGGCCAAAGATATTCATCAATCGGTCGTGTTCATCTCAACACACTGTTCATCTTTTGCAAAAAGGCCAAAGATATTCATCGATCGGTCGTTATTCATTTAAACACTGCTCATCTTTTTGCTTTCTGAGGCCAAAGATATTCTTAAATCATTCATCTTTGCACTTCTGAGGCCAAGATATTCAATAATATCATCATTTAAAGGCGTAGGGATGATGAAAAATATTTTAAAAAGCGAATCCGGTGAAACAAAATGACAAGGATTAAGGATTAAGGATTAAGTACTTTATTTTATCCGTCGTCAAAAATACCTCAAAAATAATCATAGTGGTGTAAAATTCAGAATGATCAAAACATGGATCTGATCAAGCTAGTATCCGAATAGATATTTTAGACGAAAAGAAAAATTTTCATTTTTTGAATAGTCTTATGATTATGAATAGTCTGTATATCGTGAATAGTCTTAGTATCGTGAATAGTAACTCAGACACCCAAGATAGAAATTCCACAAAAAAAACATCTTCACGCTTACGTGAATAGTACTCGTGAATAGTAACTTCGTGAATAGTAACTCATGAATAGTAACTTCGTGAATAGTAACTCATGAATAAAGTAACTAACCCAAGCATGAAAAAGTTCCAAATTTGATAAAAGTACCAACCAATATTTGACGTAATGATATTGAAGAATTAATATCATTTGAGAAAAAAATAACATCCACTTACCTCGAAAGAATCGATTACTTGGAAGGAAAGGTCGGAAGTGATCTTTGAATGAAACTTATCTTGAACAACAACTCTCAAAGTATCTAAATACTCACAAAATCGCTCGATAATATAGAGAGAAAGAAAACTTTGTTTACGGTGTGATTTTCAATTCTAACTTAGCCCTCTATTTATAGGAAAATGTTAGCCGTAAAGCGGAGACTTGACTGCTTTACGATGGCTTTACACTCTTTACTATTGCCACCCACCACATTTGAAATAAAATTCAGCACATTTTTTCACCAACCACAAGTGGGGCCCTCAATTCTAGAATTTTCCACCAAAATCAATTATAACCCTAATTTAGAATCAGATACCTCTTAAAATTCATAACAAATCATTAGTTCATTTTTAACGGTTCAAAATTTGTGGACATATACTCAACTTATGTATGTATAACATATCCAAAAATTACAACGATCAACGGTCGGATTAAAAATTATAACCCATGATATATCTAAAAACCCACGATTTGATTTTTAATACCTCGATCAGATAAAATCTTGATAAAACACCTCAACATTAATTCCTTCATTAATAACCACATAAATAAATCCATCATTTATATTCATATAAAATAAATATTTCCTTATCATATGAATCAATAATTAATTATTCACAAATAATATTACGAGAATCACATTTATAATGACGAAATACATTCCGGGAAAGAGGGCTTTCGATAAGGATCTCTCTCCTTCTTGGCGCATGATTAGGTGACCAAACCTCTCCTTAGAGCGAACTTTCTAGACATTGCCAATAATGTTATCTAATAATATTATTCAAATAATATGAATTATTGATCGATAATGGGAAATCTTGTGCGATGACAATTATTGAACAACGATAATATAAAATATCAATGACATTATTGAATCAATAAAATAAAATATTGAGCGATAACTACTTTGTGAAAATTATTGAGTAGTGCCATCTTACGTGGAATCAATAATTCAACAATCTTTATCTGTCTGGTGTCTTCTTTGTGCGACCACGCGTATTCTTGTATTTTAACCATAGGGTATTCAACGATCTTACTTGTAACAACTTCTGTTATTTATAACCACTTATATTTGTCGTTTTCTTCATCCAATAAGCTTTCAGTTATGGGGCCCACACATGGGCTGCTTGTGGTAAATACGAATATTCCCAAGCGATTCTGAATATTCCACGACCAAACGAATATTCACAAGCGATCTGAATATTCCGACCGAAAAACGACGAATATTCCCAAGAAAAAATGAATATTTTATAACCACTTGCTTATTTTTAGAAATAAATTTAACCCTTTGCTATCCATTTAATCAAATCAACCCTTACTATTTCAAAAAATCATAAATAAAGGAAATTCCTTTTTATTTAAAAAAATTTAGAGTATGGTTTGAGAATCCTATATATGAGGTATATCTGATTTTTATGAGGGTTTTGGTTATTGGTGATGAAATCTTATGAGTTTGGAATTTTAGGATGATTAAATGCATTATTTAGTAAAGTGTAAACAATTAAAATAAATTATTTATAAGTTTAAGAAATGTTATTCTTTCAATATCATTATACCAAAATATTGGTATAGATTTTATTGTGGAATTTCTACCTTTTTCATGTCGGGGTTACTATTCATGAATTACTATTCATGAATTACTATTCACGAGTTACTATTCATGGGGTACTATTCACGACAAAATTAGTTTCTTTTTCTGACCAAATTATCGTTGATTTATGAATCTTACTCTTGAAATTAAATCTGTGTTTTGATCATATTGTTTTTATTATCATATATAACATTTTTATAATCCTGGTGAAGAAATTTCTCTTTGACTTGAGTGTAAAGATGGGTAGATTATTGGTATGATCGTGACTATGAGTTCTCTTTGGCCAGTAGTGCAAAATTGAATCGTTGACTGATATGATCATGACCATTGAATTTATAATTGAATATTTTTAGCTTAAGTGCAAAGGTGAATTGATCAACATGGTTATAATTATGGTTTATATAAATTCTGAAATGATTATGTATTTCTTTAAGATATTAATATCTTTGGCCTGCAGAGCAAAGATGAATTATTGATGAGTATCTTTGGCCCGTAGTGCAAAGATGACTTGTTGTTGAATATCTTTGGCCTGTAGTGCAAAGATGACCTGTTGTTGAATATCTTTGGCTTGTAGTGCAAAGATGACCTGTTATTGAATATCTTTGGCCCGTAGACGCGAAGATGAATCATTAATCAATATCTTTGGCCGTAGTCAAGATGAACTTATTAATATGATTATGAGCGAGGCGTGATTTGGTATAACCATGATCTTTGATGTTTCGGTAAAGACATGTGATTAAAAATATCTTCGTCTTGGATGAGAAGAGAAAATTAGAACTACAATTATGATTATGAGTTATTTACATGACTGTGAACAGGATCTGTTGATTAATGTTACAGGGTTAAAGCATTGTTGGTGGATTTTTAACATGGAGAAGATAATAGACTTTATGGTCTATTTGACTCTTCTAATAGATTGCTTTCGTTCATTTAAACTATGGTTGAAAAGTTTTATCATCTACCATATGTTCTAAATCTCTAATTTATTACTGATGAAGGCTATTGATAATTTAATTATCTTTAGTCATGATATTCTTTATTGAGCTAGATGTGCTCACCCTTTTGCTTCACAATTCCTTTCAGGTAATAAGAGTGTTCTTACGGGTTGAAGCGGGGATAACGAGGGGAATAGAAACGTTAATCTATATAGTTGTTGAGGTTCTCCTAAATAGTATGGAAATAATTTTATTGAGAACTTTAGATAAGTGTGTCGTATTGTATACGTCATTTGATATTTAATTTTGGTGAACCGAATAGGGTGAGGTGAACCCAACTTTGGAAGGGTGTTTTGCCACTATCATACAAGATGTCTAATGACATACATCCTCGTGTTATCATAAGATAGGGTTGTGCACATCCACTTGCTGAGTATATCTATGAGCACTACCTATATGATCTTGGAGTTTATTTGAAATATAATCTTCAACTGGAGACAGTGGAGATAGTTATATATCAAGAAAAGACTCACCATTGGAAAGAACATGAAAGTAATTTTCTCATTTTTCTTTGGGGTCTATTGGGTCAACCAAGGATAATTCTCTAGACATATGATATCTATCATAACTTAGATTCATGGCCTCCTATGTACGAAGGTTTCCTTGAGCACTTCCCAAAGATTTTAATTTCTAAAACAGATTTATTGATTGTCGTTTATGTAATGTATCAATGTGTCTTTGTCCATAGTTGGGACATGAGTTAAAGTTGGTATTAAAACTCACAGTATATGTGTTGTTGTATTTTGCACGACAATTGTAGTAATAAAGTTGTAGTTGTTTTATGTACCATGTATTTGGCGACTCATAATAGGTTGGATGGATTGGACCTATTTTGCGGGCGTCACATGGAGGATCGTGGAGTGACTCAGACAATGACTCAACTCCAGAATCTGGAGATGATGAAGATCCTCAAATGACAAATCTTTGCCTGATGGCCAAAAATGCAAGGGAAAAATAGAACTCCAACATACATGAAGTAAGTATTGATGAGGTATTTGACTTTAACTCTCCTGATGTAGATATTGATGACCTAAGAACTGCACTACATGGTATAACATCTGATCTACATCAATACATGAAGTGGTTTAGAGTTCTGTCCAAGGATTATTCACTTCTTCAAAAGAAGAAAGAAAAGGTTCAAGAAGAACTGAAATGCTTGACCCTTCTCAAGATTCTCTCTCTCCAAGCTTGAAGCTGAGAATAAGCTCTTGAGACAAACAAATGAGCTCAGTGCAAAAAGAGAGTCATGTCTAACCTCTAAGATTGAGGATCTAGAAAAGTCAATCTCTACATGGAATAAATCCTCTTCATCCATGGACTCCTTAATCTCTAACCAGAGAAGTGTCTCTGATAGAACAGGGTTAGGCTTTGGGGAATCTACCTCAGAGTCATGTGTGGAAAAAGTAAAGGAAATTAGCACTAGTAATGCCTCAGGTTTTAGTAGAGGCATTATATTTGTGAAATCCTCACGAGAAGGTTGAGCACATCGAAACCACCGCCACCGATTAAATTCATATTCCCAGGAGTAAGGGATCTCATGCCGGTTTGGGTTTTAGAAAAGAGAAGAGTAACCTAGCTACTACTCACCAACCTCGAAGGATAGTAGAGTCCAATAAGATCAACTCTACGAACCAACCGGGAAGGTACAGTAGAAGTAAGATATACTCCTCACAAATCATGAAACACGAGAACACATGGAAGAAGGAATATCAGCTTAACAAGAGGATGACCAATAACCCACAAAAGTCCAAATGGTGGAATAACTTTCACACACACATAAACATGCATCATATCAAATGTTTTTGTGTCTTCTGAGTGAGTCGCCCACAAGGTCGCAAAATGTCATTATAATTCCATGCATGTGAGACCCAAAATCAAGCAGATTTGGGTCCCCAAAGGCACTAACAATGTAGGACCCATGCAAGTATGGGTACCAAAATGAAGGTTTAATGTTACTATAGGAAAAGAGCTCCACGATCACAACCTGATATCTTGACAGTGGATACTCAAGGCACATGACACGGAACAAAGCCCTTCTGTCTAACTACATAGAGAAGGAGGATCCCTCGGTCATCTTTGGAGACAACGGCTCTAGCAAGACAAGAGGTTATGGCTCAGCTGGAAATGGTATGGTATCCTTCAGCAAAGTGGCCTATGTGGAAGGACTACAACATAATCTTCTAAGCATTAGCCAACTCTGCGACAAGGGTCATCAAGTAACATTTCTCAACAATCAATGTCAAGTCCGAGACCTGAAGACATCTGCTATAAAGTTAACCGGAACAAGAGAAGGAAATGTTTACACAGTAAACCTTGGACAACTAAGCTCAGACGAGACTATATGCCTTCTGGCTAAAGCATCTAAAGAAATGAGCTGGCTATGGCATCGAAGATTATCTCATCTCAACTTCAAAAGCATGTCCAAATTAGCTTCAAAAGATCTAGTTGCAGGCTTACCCAAGTTTAACTTCATCAAAGAAAGGTCGTGCAATGCCTGTTAACTTGGAAAGCAGACCAGAAGCTCATTCAAGAACAAAACTGTCAACTCAATTGACAAGCCTTTGCAGTTGCTACATATGGATCTTTTTGGGCCAATTTCAACGACGAGCCTTGGGGGAAAGAGATACTCTCTCCGTCGTAGTCGATTTACTACACCAGATTTACATGGGTGTTCTTTCTAACCTCAAAGGATGAAACAAGCTCCCAACTGATCAAGATGTTCAAGCTGGTGATGAACGAGAAAGGAGAGAAAATCAAGGCCATAAGGAGTGATCATGGCAGAGAATTCGATTTCTCAGAAATGGACCAGTTCTGCATGGACAATGGCATTAGTCACAACTTCTCAGCTCCACGAACTCCCCAACAAAATGGAGTAGCTGAGAGAAAGAATAGGACATTGATAGAAACTGGAAGAACTCTGCTAGCAGCTTAACTTGCAACCATGAAATATGCTCTAGTTTGTGCTAACTATACAGATTTAAAGGCTATGTTCAAAATCATAGACATGATCAAAGGAAGTCCACGATCGTAGAGCTGAAGTATCATAAGACTCAACGATCATAGTACTGACTCAAAGATCGCAGTGAAGACTCAACGATAGCAGAGCTTCATCAACAAAACAAAAGGAGCACCCTATGATGATCAAGTACAAAACAAAGCAATCTCTCTGATAAGTGCCTCGGGGACAAACCTAACCCTTGATTCGTTCAATGAGGTTGGCCCTTCCTGAGCTACCTTAAACTAAGAAGAATGCTAAGTCAAAAGTTTATCACGAGGACTTGGTCAGACTCGATGGTTGCTATTCAAACTCGACGATCACAGGTCAGACTCGACGATTGCAGCTTAGACACGACAACTTCTTAATAGACTCAACGATGGTGGAACAGACTCGATGATTCCAAGGACCATCTCAACGATCGTAGTCCTCCTGAAGAATATATTAGCTCAGAAGGAGTTAAGGGAAATCCAGTACAATCCTTCTCAGTCAAATTCGTAGAGCCAAGCAGAATTCGACACCTGTCCCGCTAAGTAAAATAGAGAGAGGGAAGTTACTTGTGTAAGACCCCGAAATTTTTTTAAATAAAAAGGAATTTCCTTTATTTATTATTTTGAAATAGTAAGGGTTGATTTGATTAATGTGGATAGTTAGGGTAAAATCATAAATATTTCAAAATAAGCAAGTGGTTATAAAATATTCATTGTTGTCGGGAATATTCGTTTGGTCGTGGAATATTAAATCGCTTGTGGGGAATATTAAATGCATTGACCAAGCGACCATGTGTGGGCCCCCAACTGAAAGCGATTGGATGAGAAAAAGCGACAAAGTTTGGGTGGTTATAAATAACTGGCGTAGTTATTCTGAATTAAGACATTGGAATACCCGTGGTTAAAATACGATATCTGGCGTGGTTGCGCACGAAGAAGCATTGGTATTGCATCAATTATTGATCCTTACGTGAAGAAGGCACTACTCAATAATTGTTACGATGAATTACTTATTCAATATTTTATTTTATTGATTCAATAATTGTTGCGTTGGTATTTTATATTATTCTTTGTTTCAATAATTTTCACCGCATGATATTTCCCATTATCGGATCAATAATTCATATTATTTGAATAGTATTATTAGATAACATTATTGGTAATGTCTAGAAAGTTACATCTAAGGAGAGGTTTGGTCACCTAATTACTTGCGCCAAGATGAGAGAGATCCTTATTGGAAAGCCCCTCTTTCTGAGGAGCGACTGGTTGTCATAAATGTGATTACAGTAATATTATTTGTGAATAATTAATTATTGTTTCATATGATAAGGAAATATTTATTTATATGAATATAAATGATGGATTTATTTATGTGGTTATTAATGAAGGAATTAATCTTTGAGATGTTTTATTTGTATTTTGTCGAATTGGAGGTATTAAAAGATCAAATCGATGTTATTACGACTTTATTGTGTGAGTTATAATATTTAATCCGAATAGTTGGATCGTTGTAATTTTTGGATATGTTATACATATATAAGTTGAGTATATGTCCACAAATTTTGAACCAATTAAAGATCGTATAATTTATTATGAATTTTAAGAGGTGGTGATTGAAAATTAGGTTATAAATGATTTTGGTGGAAAATTCTAGAATTGGTGGGCCCCACTTTTGGTTGGTGAGAAATGTGCTCAATTGAATTTTCAAATGTGGTGGGTGGGAATAGTAGCAGGTAAAGCCATCAGGTTGCAGGTTAAGTCTGCTTCGGCGTGCTAACATTTTCTTATAAATAGAGGGCTAAGTTAGAATTGAAAATCACACCAGAAACAAAGTTTTCTCTCTTTCTCTCTCTATATTATTGAGCGTATTTTGTGAGTATTTAGATACTTTGAGAGTTCTTTGTTCGATTACAAGTTTCATTCGAAGATCACTTGAGCCTTTCCTTAGAAATCTTGATTCTTTGAGGTAAGGGATATTATTTTTTCAAATAATGATATTATTTCTTGAATATCATTATCTTTGAAATGTTGATCTGAAGTTTTATCAAATTTGGAACTTTTTCATGTCGGTTACTATTCATGAGTTACTATTCATGAGTTACTATTCACGAAGTTACTATTCACGTAGTACTATTCATGAAGCGTGAAGATGTTTTTGTGGAATTTCTATCTTTTGGTGTCGAGTTACTATTCACGTATATCGGCACTATTCACGTATCTGACACTATTCACGTATCTATCGGCACTATTCATAGAAAAATAAAATTTCTTCTTTTCGTCCAAAATATCTATTACGGATACCGACTTTGATTGTATCCATGTTTTGATCATTCTTGAATTTTACACCACTATGATTATTTTGAGGTATTGTTGGACATGGATAAAACAAAGTCTGAATCCTTAATCCTTAATCCTTGTCATTTTGTTTCCTTTGGATTCGTTCTTTAAAATATTTTTCATCATCCTCGGTCTTAAATGATGATATTATTGAATATCTTTGGCACAGAGTGCAAAGATGAATGATTTCTGAAGAATATCTTTGGCACAGTAGTGCAAAGATGAACAGTGTTTAAATGAACATGATCGATCGATGAATATCTTTGGCTGTAGTGCAAAGATGAACAGTGTTTAAATGAATATGACCGATGATGAATATCTTTGGCCTTTAGTGCAAAGATGAGCAGTGTTGAGATGAACATGATCGATTGATGAATATCTTTGGCACAGAGTGCAAAGATGAATATTTGATTTGAGATGAATATTGATTGATGTTACGGGGATAAAATATTGATGATGGATTTGTTAAATTCATAGATTATAGTAGATTTCATTCTCTACGTAACTCTTACATGAATTATTATTTCCACCGCGAATATTGATCCGAAACTTGTTGTCTATTGTATTCTATCGATTTTTCCCTGTTGGAGACTAACGATAATTTGTTGTATATTATCTTAGTCATAATATTCTTCTTGAGCTAGTTGAGCTCACCCTTTTCCTTTTTGTTCCATTTTTTCTTCTCGGGAGGCGAGAATATAGCGAGTATGCAGTCGAGGTATGGAATGAAGGTTTTAGAAAGGATTGTTTAGTAGTCCTCACCATTTTGTAAAATAATGTATCAATAAATGTGATGAGGATTTATTTGAGTATAGATATTGTCTAGAAGATAATATTTGTATTCAAATTCACAGTTTCTTGTTGTAATATTAAAGATGTAGTTATTTACGTACCATGTATTTGGCGACTTCGAGAATGGGTGTTGTGTATACCTATTTTGGGGCGTCACAGTTAATATCGAGCTTAGGGATATGATCTCACGGCGGAGATCGGGGAATAGAACTAGGAGGAGAGACGAGTAAAACCTTCGCTAGTGTGTCCTACCTAAGCTTATTTGTTGGTTGGTCATAATATAGGGGTATTATGTGATTTGTTAATTTATTTAATTAACCCTTGTTTTATGATAGTTTTTAAGAATGGTTTGCTTTGAGAGCGTTAACAATGGAGTGAATGAGATCGTGGAGACACCTCTAATCGCCAACCGAGGATAATGTGATGTCGGTGAAGAAGGAATTAGAGATATCCATGTGGTGAGTGAAGAATTGATAGTTGCACTTTAGATAGTCGCAGAGGTAACACGGTGAGAGTGAGGAAGAAGAGGAAGAAGAGGTACACGAAGAGAGTTTATTAGAGGTATTTTATGATCAAAATGTAGAATTGCAAAATCGTATTCATGAGTTAGAAGAAGCGCAAATTTGAAGAATTGCGAGGCGGTCGTGGAGCAAAAGGATGCAACGATTCAAGCTTGTGTTACCCGATCGTGATGCTTGAAACGAAGCACTCTTTGGAAGAGTATAAGATGATAAAGTTTGGAATCTGTGAAAGAAGAAATAAGCGAACGAGTGAGAATGAGTGATGCATGGGTAAAAGCCGCATCGACGCGTTGATATTATGGAAAGAGATGTCCAATCTAAAGAGAAGATTTAACGAAGACGGGAAGACGCGTCGGCGTGACATCAACACCATCAACAAATTCTAGGGAAGAGAATGATCGCCAGAGTTAGATCTACGAGATGTGGAGAGAGGGACATATAAAATCAAACTGTTCAAAGCCTTCCAAGGTATGCTATAATTGTGGAAAAGAAGGACATATATCGCTTCGAGATTATGCGATATCGAAACCCAGATCCGGCGAGAATGGTGACTCAAAAGGATGTCCCGAAAAAAGTCAAAGTCAATCGGTTCTTGGAAGAAGCGTTTGTCGTGACCGGTCAAAATCGAGAGAACGAGAACGAAGTTATGCAAGTTAGTTAATTATAAATTCTTGCGAAGTTTATACCTTACTAGAATCTGGGTTCTACCCATTCTTTTATCTCTCTTGCTTGCGCTTGAACTTGACTACGGAGAAATTAGACTTTGACCTATTTATGGAGACTCCGTTAGGAGAAACTTTCATTACATCCGTTGTTTAAAAAATCTTGCTTGATTCAGGTTGGCACTATCACATTATCTATTAACCTTATTTCTATAGAGATATTTGCTTTTGATGTGATTTTAAGGTTAACTACTCATCATGCCAAAATTGATTGTTTTTAAGGTTGTTAGTTTTCATATTCCTAAGCAACTTTTGTTATTCAATTCAAGCAATCAAACCATTAATAGTCAAACATTTTCATATCAAGCCATGAAGTCATTCGTTTATTACGGATGTCGAGTTTTCTTAGTCCATGTTATGGATTTGAATAAAGACACGTCGATTTGAATAATATTCTTGTTGTTATTGATTTTTCCTGGCGTATTTCTGAAGAATTTCTTGGTTTACTCCCAAAACTTTGATATTAAATATTGTATCGACTTTGAACCCTTATGCAAAACTCATTTCTAAAATCTCATATCGAATGGCTCTATTGAACTTGGGAGTTAAAATTCAACTATAAATTTGGTACCGAGCCTTTATCTTGTGACTTCCTTTGTGGAATTCACTGGCCGAACTCTCTCCGTAAGGGCGTCATATTAGATGCGATAGTAAAGCGATAGGTGTCATTGTGACGTCTTATCCAAGGTTGGGATATGAGTCACGATTGAGAACAACCTAAATCGAATCGAAATCGTAGCTTTCTAGGCTTAGTTGGTTATTATCGGAGATTCGTTGAAGGATATTCTCGAATCGCTATTCCATTAACGCAAAATGACTTCGTAGAGATACAAAATTCGTTTGGAAGCGAAGAATGCGAGAAAAGTTTCCAAGAGCTTAAAGGAGACTTATTTGGCACTGTTTCTAACAATACCATCTGGTTCGGATGGATTTGTTATCTCTGATGATGCTTGAGCAAAGGGTTAGGATGTGTTCTCATGCAACGTGGGAAAGTCATAGCCTATGCCTCGCGACAACTTAAAGAGTATGAGAGGAATTATCCTACTCATGATCTAGAGTTAGCGTGATCGTTTTCAGCACTAAAGATATGGAGGCACTATCTATATGGGAGAAAGTGGAGATATATTCGGACCATAAAAGCCTTAAATATTTCTTCACTCAAAAGAAACTCAACATCTACGCTGGCGGTGACGTTGGCTCGAACTATTGAAAGACTACGACCACACTATTCAATACCATCCCGGTAAAAGCGAAACGTGGTAGGTGACGCGTTGAGTAGAAGATCATATGCTTTAAGCGAGTGCGATGATGTCAAGTATCTGCGTAGAGCCAACTTTAATAGAAAAAGTTAAGGTTGCTCGAGCCACCAGGCCGGAGCTAATGCATATGAAGAAGAAAGTACAAGAAGGAGCTATTAGGGCGAGAATTGATGAAGAAGGAATACTTGAGTCCACTCTAGACTTTGTGTTCCTAACGACTCGATTTGAAGAACAAGATTATGATGGAGGCACACAATACACCATTTGCAATCCATCCTGGAAGTACTAAAATGTATCGTGATCTTGACATACATTTTGGTGGAACAATATGAAGAGAGAGATTGCAAAGTTTATCTCGATGTGTTTAACTTGTCAACGTGTAAAGGCGGAGCATCTAGTACCTAAGGGTCCGTTGCAACCACTTGAGATTCGGAATGGAAGTGGGAACACATTACCATGGATTTAATTCTGGGTCTTCCCAAGGTTTCTCAAGGCGTAGATGCGATTTGGGTTATTGTTGATAGATTAACCAAGTCTACTCATTTCTTCCGATCTGAGACTTATTCCTTGAATGTCTTGCTAGTATGTACGTAAATGAGATTGTGAGGTTGCATGGCATGCCGTGTCCATAGTTTGGGATCGTGACCCAAGATTCACTTCAAGATTTTGGGTTAGCTTGCAAAAAGCTATGGAGTGCGGATTTGCGATTTAGTTGACATACCATCCCCAAACAGACGGACAATCGAGAGGACTATTCAAACTCTTGAAGATATATTAAGACTACATGTCCTATACTTTAAGAAGCGGTTGGGATAAGTATTTACCATTGGTGGAATTCTCCTACAACAACGATTATCGAGCAGAAGTATAGGTGTGGCTCCATTGAAGCATTATATGGGCCGAAAATGTCGTTCTCCAATATGTTGGGATGAGATGGGTGAAGCAACATTGTTGGGACCCGAAGTTAATACGTATTATGACTAAAAAGATCCAAATAATTCGACAACGTATACAAACCGGCACAAGATCGACAAAAGAGTTATGCGGATCTTCATCGAAAGGACGTGGAATTTAGTGTAGGGGATCATGTATTATTACGAGTTGCTCCATGGAAGGGAGTTACAAGATTTGGGAAGAGAGGAAAGCTCAAATCCACGATTTATTGGTCCATTTCAAATTCTTGACCGAGTAGGAAATGTAGCCTATAGACTTGCGTTACCTCCAAGTATGTCTCGTGTTCATAATGTGTTTCACATATCTCAGATTAAGTAAATATGTGAAAGACCGAACCACATTATTGAGTTAGAACCGGACGAGATAGCCAGAAGACTTAACGTGTGAGGAGGTACTGTCAAGATCTTGGATAGGAAGGAGCATGTCCTACGCTAAGAAAAGGTCATACCACAAGTTAAAGTTTTGTGGAGGAATCATGCTATAGAGAAATGACACGGGAATTGGAAACGGAAATGAAAGCGAGGTATCCTCACCTTTTGAAACACCAGTGCGTCGTCGTCAATTTCGAGGGACGAAATTTCATAAGGAGGGAGGTTGTAAGACCAAAAATTTTTTAAATAAAAAGGAATTTCCTTTATTTATTATTTTGAAATAGTAAGGGTTGATTTGATTAATGTGGATAGTTAGGGGTAAAATCATAAATATTTCAAAATAAGCAAGTGGTTATAAAATATTCATTGTTGTTGGGAATATTCGTTTGGTCGTGGAATATTCGTCTTTGTCGGAATATTAAATGCGACCAGTAGCATGACCATGTGTGTGGCCCCCCATAATGGAAAGCGATTGGATGAGGAAAAGCGACAAAAGTTTGGGTGGTTATAAATAACGGTGAAGTTATTCACCAATTAAGATCGTTGGAATACCCTTGGTTAAAATACGATGTCTGGCGTTGGTTGCAAATAGCACGGTATTGCATCAATTATTGATCCTTACGTAAGAAGGCACTACTCGATAATTATTACGATGAATTCTTGTTTAGTATTTTATTTTATTGATTCAATAATTCTTTGCGTTGGTATTTTATATTATTGTTGTTTCAATAATTGTCCTTTGCGATGATTTCCCATTATCGGATCAATAATTCATATTATTTGAATAGTATTATTAGATAACATTATTGGCAATGTCTAGAAAAGTTACATCTGGAGAGGTTTGGTCACCTAATTGCGCGCCCAAGATGAGAGATCCTTATTGAAAGCCCCTCTTTCACAGGAGCGACTGGTTGTCATATAAATGTGATTACTGTAATATTATTTGTGAATAATTAATTATTGATTCATATGATAAGGAAATATTTATTTATATGAATATAAATGATGGATTTATTTATGTGGTTATTAATGAAGGAATTAATCTTTGAGATGTTTTATTTGTATTTTGTCGGATTGGAGGTATTAAAAGATCAAATCGGTTGTTATTACAACTTTATTGTGTGAGTTATAATATTTAATCCGATGAGTTGGATCGTTGTAATTTTTGGATATGTTATACATATATAAGTTGAGTATATGTCCACAAATTTTGAACCGTTAAAGATGAGCGTATAATTTATTATGAATTTTAAGAGGTGGTGATTCGAAATTAGGTTATAAATGATTTTGGTGGAAAATTCTAAATTGGTGGGCCCCACTTTTGGTTGGTGAGAAATGTGCTCAATTGAATTTTTAAATGTGGTGGGTGGGAATAGTAGCGAGTAAAGCCATCGGGGTTGCAGTTAAATCCGCTTTGGCGTCTAACATTTTCCTATAAATAGAGGCTAAGTTAGAATTGAAAATCACACCCGAAACAAAGTTTTCTCTCTTTCTCTCTATATTATTGAGCGTATTTTGTGAGTATTTAGATACTTTGAGAGTTCTTTATTTAAGACAAGTTTCATTCAAAGATCACTTGACCTTTCCTTCCGGGCAAATCTTGATTCTTTGAGGTAAGGGGTATTATTTTTTTTTCAGTAATGATATTATTTCTTCAATATCATTATCTTTGAAATGTTGATCTGAAGTTTTTATCAAATTTGGAACTTTTTCATGTTGGGTTTACTATTCATGAGTTACTATTCATGAGTTACTATTCATGAGTTACTATTCACGAGTACTATTCATGAAGCATGAAGATGTTTTTTGTGAATTTCTATCTTTTGGTGTCGAGTTACTATTCACGATACTCGGCCTTATTCACGATATCTGACTATTCAATCAAAAAAATAAAATTTCTTCTTTTAAGTCAAAATATCTATTCTGGATACCAGCTTTGATTGTATCCATGTTTTGATCATTCTTGAATTTTACACCACTATGATTATTTTGAGGTATTGTTGGACATGGATAAAACAAAGTACGAATCCTTAATCCTTAATCCTTGTCATTTTGTTTCACTTTGGATTCGTTCTTTAAAAATATTTTCATCATCCTCGGTCTTAAATGATGATATTATTGAATATCTTTGGCTGTGTAGAAAAGATGAATGATTTCTGAAGAATATCTTTGGCCCAGTAGTGCAAAGATGAACAGTGTTTAAATGAACATGACCAGGCGATGAATATCTTTGGCTCAGAGTGCAAGATGAACAGTGTTTAAATGAATATGATCGATGATGAATATCTTTGGCCTTTAGTGCAAAGATGAGCAGTGTTGAGATGAACATGAATGGATTGATGAATATCTTTGGCTGTGTAGTGCAAAGATGAATATTTGATTTGAGATGAATATTGATTGATGTTACGAGGGGATAAAATATTGATGATGGATTTGTTAAATTCATAGATTATAGTAGATTTCATTCTCTACGTAACTCTTCTATGAATTATTATTTCAGCTGCGAATATTGATCTCAAACTTGTTGTCTATTGTATTCTATCGATTTTTCCTCATTGGAGACTAACGATAATTTGTTGTATATTATCTTAGTCATAATATTCTTCTTGAGCTAGTTGAGCTCACCCTTTTCCTTTTGTTCCATTTTTCTTCTCGGGAGGCGAGAATATAAGCGAGTACAAGTCGGGGTATGGAATGAAGGTTTTAGAAAGGATTGTTTAGTAGTCCTCACCATTTTTGTAAAATAATGTATCAATAAATGTGATGAGGATTTATTTGAGTATAGATATTGTCTAGAAGATAATATTTGTATTCAAATTCACAGTTTTACTGTTGTAATATTAAAGATGTAGTTGTTTCTGTACCATGTATTTGGCGACTCAGAATGGGTGTTGTGTATACCTATTTTGGGGGCGTCACAACTTGTACCATTTGAAGGCACCTTTTTGAAATCAGAAGTTCAAAAGCTTATCTCTCTCCTTATCTCTGCAAGAAGAAACCCTAAACTATCAAGAAAGCTCAATCAACCATACACTCTGCAAAGAAATCAATGGCAACCTCCAACGTCATCTCTGGCTACAGACTCTGCTTTGACAAGTTCAAAACAGCTGAACCCAAATTTCACAAAACTCTGTCATTATTAAAGAAAGCGGGTCTCAAAGAAGCTCTGGGTAAAGACACATTGATCTACCCTGAGCTAGTGAAAGAATTCTACAGGAATGGTGTGTTTGAAAATGATGCCATCACTACGAAAGTAAGGGAAGTGGAAATCAGACTGAAGGCTGAGGACATCAACCTAGCCCTAGGTTTCAAATCTGAAGGGTATTCATTTATAGATGGCATAGACTTCCACGAGGGACTTAAAAGAATGCATCACAAGAAATCCCCCTCTGTAAAAGGATACAAGAAGAAGGAGTTTCCTCAGAGGTATGAATTTTTAGCTGATATTGTTGGAAAATGTATATGTTGCAAGAGTTCTGGTCATGATTTTGTGAATGAAGTGCAACTCAAGCTCATGACTACCATATGTTATAGAATATAACTTAACTATAGAGCTCTATTGCTTGAATGGATTGGAAAGTGGATCACCAACTCAAAGAAGTTAAAGAGCTCTCAAAAGATGCTCTACGGGCAATTTATAAGTATCATTCTACAGTCTGCTCTGGGTAACAAAATTGGGGACGAAGAAAGAGAAGCTATCAATCCAAACAGATGAATGACCCAGCAACTATTCGTGAACTGGAAAAGGAATCCAGTAGAAAATGTGCGTATGATGTCTGAATCCAGTGGTAGAACTCATGATCGATGCGAAGGAGTCGTGGGATCTAGGAAATATATCTCATTGTCAAGAGACGAAGAAGAAGAAGAAACAAATAAAGAAGAACCCACTGCCCTGATCAGAAAAAGCAACGGCAAGAGAAAGTTAAAGGCCAGAATAGCAGAAGAACCCCAGGGATCCACAACTGATAAACTTGTAGAGTGCTCTGACGTTGAGACTCTAAGGATCCTGAGAAAGAAGCAACAGCAGGCTGAGGCAGAAGAAGACAGAGCAACTATATCACAGCTTCTGAAGAAGAATAAAATCAATCACAAATCTAAGAGTCCATGTGTCTCTTCGATCATAGAGTCTCTACAGATCGTAGAGACCAGACTGAACACCGAAGCTGCTGCATCAGATGTTCTGGTTGATCAACAAGACAGAGCTGAAGCTCAAGAAAGTCATGAGGCTGTGGCTCAGCCTAGAAAACTAAGACAAAAATTAGTTAAGAAGTACATCCTTGTCAATGAAGGAGTACTTAAGAAGGAAGACAAAGAGTTGGCTGCTGAACAGGAACTGTCCAAAGAAATCCAAAAGGACAAAGCTCAAGCTGAGGGGGAGACACCTGAAGATCTAATCATAGAGAATACGTCAACTGAGGGGGAGATGCCTAAAGCTCTCATTCTAGAAAACACTCCAGCTGAGGGGGAGAGGCCTAAAGCTCTCATCCTAGAGAATGCTCCAACTGAGGGGGAGCTACCAATCATGCAGGAGGATGATTATGTTGAGGGGGAGACTCACGATATCCACATGACAGAAGAAGATGTTCCTGCAAAAAATGAGGGAGAAACAGTGCAAGAACATCATGAGACCATTGATATAATAGAATCCTCAAACAAAAACAGCGAAGAGGATGAAAGTGACAAGGTCGAGATCATAGCTGAGGGCATTGATGGGTACAGAAAAGCTAACTATGAGCAACTATTTTCCTATTTACCCATGATGACTTTCCATCAAGCTCAAATTCTAAACTCCTAGAATCACATGTTTTGGAGCTTCAAAGAATATCCAGCCATCTCTGTGCTAGCTCATGGATTACCAGGTAGTTTTAACTTTGCCAAGAAGTTACTCACCAATAACTCCTCTTTAAAGAATATACATGAGGTACTGTGTAAGACCCCAACTTATTATGAATAAAATTAAATTTTCTCTATTTATTATCTTGAAATAATAAGGAGTTAATTTGATATAATACTTTGGTTATGGGTAAAATGTGCAAATTTTACAAAATAAGCAAGTGGTAATAAAATATTCATTTCTGTCGGGAAATATTGGTTTGGTCGTGGAATATTCTTGTTATCGGGGAATATTCGTACGACGACACAGTCATTTGTGGGCCCCATAACAGAATAACTGTCGGATGAAGAAAATGACAAGTTTGAGTTTTTATAAATAACGATGTAGTTGTTACCGTTAACACTGTTGGAATACCTGGTGGTTAAAATACAGTAATACGCGTTGTTGCGTAGCAGCACACGATATTGCACAGTATTTTTGAATTATTGATTCTTACGTAAGAAGGCACTACTCAATAATTGTTACAGTAATTATTGTTCAATATCCTATTTTATTGATTCAATAATTGTTGCGTTGATATTTTGTATTATTGTTGTTTCAATAATTATCAACTTTATTGATATTTCCCATTATCGGATCAATAATTCATATTATTTGAATAATATTATTAGATAACATTATTGGCAATGTCTAGAAAGTTCTGTCAAGGAGAGGTTTGGTCACCTAATTGCGCGCCAATAAGGAGAAATCCTTACCAGAAAGCCCCCTCTTTCTTGGGAACGACCTGGTTGTCATAATTGTGATTCTGTAATATTATTTATGAATAATTAATTATTGATTTATATGATAAGGAAATATTTATTTGATGTGGATATAAATGATGGATTTATTAT
The DNA here is from genome assembly GCA_020205615.1 of Panax quinquefolius. Taxonomy (NCBI): domain Eukaryota; kingdom Viridiplantae; phylum Streptophyta; class Magnoliopsida; order Apiales; family Araliaceae; genus Panax; species Panax quinquefolius. The sequence continues at coordinate 43,047,845 of CM035158.1, read as the reverse complement.
GTGGTTATAAATGAAGGAATTAATGTTGAGGTGTTTTATCAGTATTTTGTCGGATTGGAGGTATTAAAAACTCAAATCAGTGTTCTTAAAGCTTTATTGCGTGAGTTATAATTTTAATCCGACCGTTAGATCGTTGTGATTTCTCGATATGTTATACATATATGAGTTGAATATATGTCCACAAATTTTGAATCGTTAAAAATTAACGTATGATTTGTTATGAATTTTAAAAGGTGTTGAAACGGTGTTTAAAATCATCTGTTTGTGGATTTTGGATATTTTTGGTCTGGAATTTGGAAAAATTTTCTTCTAAAAAGTTGTACAGAATTCGATTTCGTGTGGAATGGACATAAAATTCGTATTTTTTTGTTAAACAGGCTATTTTCTATGAATTACTGAAGTTTCGGAAAATAAAATAATTTTTATTAAATTGTGGGTGGGACCCACTTTTGTTATAAACATGTGGGCTGCTGAATTCTCTTCCAAGATGACTGCTGGTAGCTTTTTCAATTGGTAGGTGGCGTAGGAAATTAAAGGAAATAATATTATTTTAATATTTTTGTCTCCTATGGCGTTTTAGCATTTTCCTATAAATAGACGCTTAAGTTAGAATTGAAAATCACACCAGAAACATAAGTTTTCTCTCTCAATATTGTCGAGCGTATTTTTGTGAGTATTTAGATATTTTGAGAGTTGCTATTCGGTGCAAGGTTCCTTCGGCTTTTCATCCGATATTCCAGTCAGAAGTATTGCTCTTTTGAGGTAAGGGATTTTAAGGGTTGTTATATTTTTCATGTTTCGTAACTTTTCAGACCTTCAAAAATTTTGGAAAAATTTGAAATGATAATTTGATGAGTTTTATTGATTGTGTCCAAAAATGGCGATTTTTGGATAGATTAAGAGTTATGAATTTTATGGGAAAATACTATTTTAAAAGTAAACTCTTATAACTCCTTGTGGTTAACTTCAAAATTGGTGAAATTTTTATTAGGAGTACATCTATATAACATCAGTATATTCTGTAAGTTTTGGAATTTTTGGACAAAAGTACAATTTATGATAAATGTCTAAATATTAATGATTTTTGACCATGTGAAAAATAGTAAATGAATTTTAAAATTTCAGAAAAATATATGTTCAATATGGGACTATATTATGTTAAATCCCGAAAAAGAAATATTTTGGAACCGATTTGGTATTTTTCATGAAAATGGACTATTTATGAATAAATAAATTAAATATGTTATGTGAAGTATCAAAATTGAAAAATAGGATTTTATGGCTTGGGAATCCTATATATGGTATATGCAGATTTTTGATGAGGTTATTGGTTATTGGTGATGAAATCTTATGAGTTTAGCATTTTAGTATGATTAAATGCATTAATTAGTAAAGTGTAAACAATTAAAATAAATTGTTTATAAGTTTAAGAAATGTTATTCTTTCAATATCATTATACCGAAATATTGGTATAGATTTTATTGTGGAATTTCTACCTTTTTCATGTTGGGGTTACTATTCATGAGTTACTATTCACGAGTTACTATTCATGAGTTACTATTCACGAGTTACTATTCATGACAAAATTGGTTTCTTTTTCTGACCAAATTATCATTGATTTATGAATCTTACTCTTGAAATTAAATCCATGTTTTGATAATATTGTTTTTATTATCATATATAATATTTTTATAATCCTGGTGAAGAAATTTCTCTTTGACTTAAGTGTAAAGATGGGTAGATTCTTGGTATGATCGTGACTATGGGTTCTCTTTGGCCAGTAGTGCAATGATGAATTGTTGACTGGTATAATTATGACCATTGAATTTACAATTGAATATTTTTAGCTTAAGTGCAAAGGTGAATTGATCAACATGGTTATAATTATTGTTTATATAAATTCTGAAATGATTATATATTTCTTTGAGATATGAATATCTTTGGCCTGTAGTGCAAAGATGAATTGTTGATGAATATCTTTGGCGTGTAGTGCAAAGATTAATTATTGATGAATATCTTTGGCCCGTAGTGCAAAGATGACCTGTTGTTGGATATCTTTGACCCATAGTACAAAGATGACCTGTTGTTGAATATCTTTGGCATGTAGTGCAAAGATGAACTGTTAATGAATATCTTTAGCCGTAGTGCAAAGATGAACTTATTAGTATGATTATGAACAGGAACTGTAATTTGGTCTAACCATGATCTTTGATGTTTCAGGTAAAGACATGTGATGAAAAATATCTTCGTCTTGGATGAGAAGAGAAAATTAGAACTACAATTATGATTATGAGTTATTCATATAACTGTGAACAGGATCTGTTGATTAATGTTACAGGGTTAAAGCATTGTTGGTGGACTTTTAACATGGAGAAGATAATAGACTTTATGGTCTATTTGACTCTTCTAATAAATTGCTCGTTCCGCTGCAACTATAGTTGAAAAGTTTTATCATCTGCCATATGTTCTAAATCTCTGATTTATTACTGATGAAGGCTATTGATAATTTAATTATCTTTAGTTATGATATTCTTTACAAGGCTAGTTGTGCTCACCATTTTGCTTTACAATTCCTTTCAGGTAATAAGAGTGTAGTTGGGTCGAGCGGGGATAACAGGGGAATGGTGTGGTGGTCCGAGACTGTCAAAGTTTCTCAACACATTATAAAACGGCATGACATACAATATATAATTGTATTAAGGACCTAAGATGTGTGTGTCGTATATTATATGTCACTTAATAATTGATTTTGGTGAACAACAATAGGGTGAGGTGAACCCAACTTTGGAAGGGTGTTTTGCCACTATCATACAAGATGTCTAATGACATACAACCTCGTGTTATCATAAGACAGGGTTGTGCACATCCACTTACTGAGTATATCTATGAGCACTACCTATATGATCTTGGAGTTTATTTGAAATATAATCTTCAACTGGAGACAGTGGAGATAGTTATATATCAAGAGAAGACTCACCATTGGAAAGAACATGATAGTAATCTTCTCGTTTTTCTTTGGGGTCTATTGGGTCAACCAAGGATAATTCTCTGGACATATGATATCTATCATAACTTATATTCATGGCCTCCTATGTACAAAGGTTTCCTTGAGCACTTCCCAAAGATTTTAATTTCTAAAACAGTTATTATTGACTGTACGTTTATGTAATGTATCAATGTGAGGTGCTGTCCATAGTTGGGACATGAGTCAAAGTTGGTATTAAAACTCACAGTATATGTGTTGTTGTATTTTGCACGACAATTGTAGTAATAAAGTTTTAGTTGTTTTCTGTACCATGTATTGGCGACTCATAATAGGTTGGATGGATTGGACCTATTTTGAGGGTGTCACATACTTTCTATCCCAACCCTCTTCAGAGTTAATCACTTTCCATCACCCTCCTTTCGTCAATTTTATTAATTCCCACGATGGTTGGAAGTGATCCTACATCCACTAAATCAATTTCCAGTTGCAAAATCCCAAAATTCTGTAACTGATGAACCAAATATGACAAACCTTATACTGCTCCCACCTCCCAGCACCTCTACGATTACAGACTCTAACCCAAGTATAGAATCCCAAGTCTAAATCATAGAGTCACCTACTACTACACACACCCACACACATGCTCCTCCATCCGATATTCCCTCCTCATCTAGCAATGAATACTTCAACCTTGATCTTTCCCTCTACTCATTGCAAGATCAATTCAAGAGCACACCACCTCCTTCACAAATTCCCCATCTCAATGAACTTCTGTCAGAGCTGCCCACCAAAGCTGATTTGTCAGCCATGTCCAAGAAAGTGATCAAGGAACTTGATGAGAGTCTTAAAGAACACATTGAGCTCCTTCACATGAGATTAACAACAATGATCAGTGCTGCAAATAGTCTGCCAAGCACCCTCAGCTCTGAGCTCTCTAAAACGCTTAAAGAGATCATCAAAGAAATGCTTCAAAGCATAAAAGACAAGGATGACATCCACTTTCACGCAGCTAAAAGACATAGGGATGTTGTCTTGATCTTACAAAAGACTCAAGAATCTCAGAACGAACTAATGATAAAGAGCATCACAAGTCTCCATACTGCAGTCAAAGAATTTCAAGACTTCTCCATGGGCCAAATGCAGCAGACTGAAAATGTCCTGAACATCCTTCAACGACGTGAAACTCGATCTGATGCTTTGATCCAAGAAAATCGTGAGGACATTGTTCAAACTCAGAGTCAACTCAACGAGCTTGTCCAAGGCTTGACTCGCCTCTCCGAAGACATTCGAACCCTTGATGTTGACATAAAGGGGGAGAATAAAGGGAAAGAAGATCAGGGAGGCAAGGGCAAAGGCAGAGGTCAATCTCAAACTCAATCCTCAAGGAATCCTCCTGCAAGGCAAATCCACCAGGAGACTCCACGATCCAGCCATCAGACCCAACGATCTGATCAGCAAGAAGTTTTAATGGCTCAACCATTAAGGAGTCTAGGGCCAACTACCAGCTCTCATGAGGTGACAACAACAGGCCTAAGAATGTCAATTAGAGATCCTGCATTCATGAATAGGCATGATCACAATCCAAGACTAAGCCCAAATGAGCTAGAAGATTTAGCCAGGAGTGACGAAGCAAGCAGAAAAAGGAGAGCTGAGGAATATGCAAATCCTCCGAGAAGCAAAAGACCAAAGAAATAAAGATAAGTTGGATTTTAATTCTTATTGATGTAGTCAAATTTAAATGTAATATCTATCTTCATACATCAATAAATTCATGCTTATTCTCTAAAAAATTTAGCTGCTCACTGAAATATTAAGTCATATTTACTTTGCTGCAACTGCATATAAAATTTGATAATCATGACAACAAATCTCCTTGGTTATGTCAACATCAAATAGGGGGAGATTGTTGGAAGAATGCATATTTTGATTTGATGTTTAAAGTAAATACTCTTGATTTTATGTAAACTCCTTCAAGGAATATATGTACAAGGACTTAGTGATAGATCAAAATTGTTAGGTTGATCTTAACTTTCAATGTTCATCATTCTATAAACGAATGTATAGATTAAGAGATCAAAGTTGTTAGGTTGATCTATGACTTGAAAGAAATAGATAAGCCTTGAACAAAATCACAGTCTATCAAGCTGATCAACGAAATGCAGAAGCTAAGGCAGGATCGTAGAGCTTAGAAGATCGTAGTGTATCTGTCTTGAAAGGCCTCTTCAGTAATCGTGGAGTGGTCCAGACGTTTGCCGAAGTTAACTCAGAGATCGTAGTGTGCTCTCAAAAATGTAGAGTCCGCAAGACGAGCAAGTGAAAATCGTAGAGTGCTCTCGGAAACGTAGAGTCTGAAAGACGAACAAATAAAGATTGTAGTGTTCTGATTCAGCCCAAGCACCAATATGACAAGACACCACGATATGGATCGTAGAGTATCATCTGCCTTATGTCAGAAGCATCGAGCCCTACTCTTATGTAAAGACAAATTCCAACAAAAGTGGAATGGGTTTGAAACGTTGAAGTCCTCTCTAGTCCCAACGGTACAAAAGATATCCTTAGTATTCAACAAATGAAACGTATTCAAGAAGCTAAGGAAAGGACCATAGGACAGAGGAAAAACACCTTTTTAGGTGTTAGGTGAGAAAGCGGGCTACTAAGTCAATGGGCCAGAATGCAATTTAGAAGGTGTGCAGAAAAGTCTCCATCAAAGTTCAGAAATGTCAAACGCATTTAATGCTTCAACAAAATGCTTCAACGGATAGATTTCAAGAAACACATATATGCAGAACATATGCAGATGATACAAGACAGCAAGCAATTAAACAAAAATGCATAAGAACACTCAACGCTCAACTCTACGATCTGAGAAAAAGAAGAAGCTTGCTCAGCTACTCAGTTCTTTCGAACAAGTGCTTAACTACAACTGAGTAGCATCAATCACAAACTCAACAACTACCAACCAACTGAAGTAAGAGTTCCAAGTCAGAAGGACTTGAAGTGTTCTAAGTGAACTGTGAAGAACCAAGTCTGCTGGACTTGAAGAGTTCAAGAGTGAACTAAGAAGTGCCTAGACTGCTGGTCTAGAAGGAATCTGTGAGATTCAAAAAGTGTAACAGACATCCTTAGTGGATTTTCTACTCGAGGAGTAGAAGAGTGTTTAGGAGCTTTAAGTGCTCTGAACCACTTAAAACTATTGTGTCTATTATATTCGTGCTATAATTGCTATAACTGCCATAACTGCCTCACTCTCATTAATTCAAGATATCTAAAAGAAGGTTAATCAAATACTCATTCCGCTGCGCATTAATCACTATCAAAACTAACTAGTTAAAAAGAAAAGTTTTTAAATATCTATTCAACCCCCCCTTCTAGATAACTATTGTGCCTCCGGGAACTAACAAAGTCTAATTTCGCTGGAGTCAAATTTAAACATTGAGCACAATTAGGTGAAATAAAAGAGATGGTAGAACCGGTATCAAATAAGGTATCAACTTCGCAAGAGTTTATGATTAGCTTACCCGTGATAACTTCGTTCAGGTTCCTCGCTTTTTGGGAAGTCACGAAATACACTCTTCCTTGAACTACCGGCTTTGACTTATCTGGGACAGCCTTTGGTGTCGCCATCCCAGCTGAACTTGACTTCGCTGCATGACAAAATCGAGCTAAATGACCTTCTTTTCCACAATTAAAACACACTTTGGGTTGTTGCGTACAAATTAAACGGATGTGTCCCTCATGCCCGCATTTGTAGCACACGACCGGTGGTCATTCTTCTTCCTTGGAAAAGGGTGTTGGTGTTGTTGTCGATGTCTTTTCGTCATTGTTGAATCTTCTCTTCTTAAAGTTGTTCCCACTTAGTTCACCTTTCCTATTATCTTAGCCATGATTACTACCGAAGTGGTTACCATTTCTGGCCTGATAATTTCCTCCACGATGGTTATCATTGTTCCAATGGCAGTTGCCACCGGTACAATTATTATCGTGTTGTTGGTCGTTATCTTTTGGCTGAGCTGACTCATTATCGCGCTCCAATAACTAAGCCCTATTCACAACATCTGAATACAAACACAGTTTATGAGAAATGAGGTATTGGAAAATTTTGGGCTTCAAACCTCGCAGAAACATTTGTGTCATATGCTCCTCATTATGTACCAAATGGGATGAAAACTGGGATAACTCTGCAAACTTAGCCTCGTATTGTGATACGGTCATATTATTTTGTTCCAGCTTTATAAATTCTACCTCCTTCATGTGACGAATACTTTCAGAAAAGTACTTGTCGTTGAACAATTCTTGGAACTTCTCCCAAGACATCTTCAATACGGAAAGATGAGTACATTTTACAGATTCCCACTAGTAATCTACCTCTCCGCGCAACATGAAGGTGGCAAAGGGAACCTTTTGCTCCTCGAAGCATCCTAAGACATCAAATATCTTGGCGATCTACTTAATCCACGTCTCTGTCTTTAGTGGCTCTGGCTTTCCTAAAAACTCCAGTGGTCCCAACTCCGGTGGTCCCAGCTCCTTGAATTGCTTAGCAGTGACCAGCCGTGATTTGCCATTGATTCCACCTGCATTTTGAACAGGAATCTCTCTCATTTGGTTTTGCATGAATTCTAGAAAGCTCCTAAATGTACCATCGTTCTTTAACCAAACCTAAAGGAATGTATAATAGAGTCCTGTAAGCAAGAATATATGTTGAGTATGCTATGTAGTAGGTCCATATATAGAACGAATATGTTGAGTAGAGATTGGATGAGAGAAAAAGTTGAGGAAATTTCTAAATGAAACTAGTAAATAAGAGATAGTTAATGTAGATGAATTGAATCTACGTTTACGTTTTGAATGTATGATTGATACATATCTATGTGTGTGAATTAAACTATGTAGGATACGCGAAGCGCAGGTAGCTTTAAGTTGTAATCAACTTACGAGGCAAGTTTTTATGTTCTATTGTGTTTGTGGATTGTAAATATTAAGTGCATCTATTATGAACTTGTTTCAATGTGCATTGTATGCAATAACTGTTAATATTCAGTTGATAATTGTTCTATGCGAACTGTATGATCTGAGAGATGTGTAGCATGAACGCTATGAAGCATGTATAAAGCATGAAACTTGTATAAAATGCAGATCATAAGAAAACATGTATTATGTTGAAAATGGTCTTCACCGCCCAATCTGGATTGCCAAAAATACAAATAATATCCACAAACTTTCTATTTACAACTAGTATAATGTCATAAAAAATACGACAATACACATATTTTAAGGTCTCTATACAATTATTACGTTGTATATAGTATGACAATATCCACACCTAAATTAAGTTCTCAATATTATTTTAGTCACACTATTTTATAATGTATTGAGAGACCATTACTTCATTCATTGGGTTTTCCCACTGAACTCAACTACACTTTTATTACTTGAAAGAAATTGTGAAGCAAAAAAGGTGAGCATAAATAGCCTTGTAAAGAATATTATAACTAAGACAATGAAAAATAAGTTATTGTTAGTCTTTCACAGTGATAAATCAGATATTTAGAACATATGGTAGATGACATAAGTTTTCAACAATATCTGCAGTAGAATGAGCAATCCATTAGAAAAGTCAAATAGAAAAATTCAACATCAATATTTTATTACTGTGACACCAATCAACAATTACTCTTCAACACCTGTCTTTGTCTATAACACCAAAGATCATAATTATATTAATTCACAGTCCATGTCCATAATCATGTTAATCAACAGTTCTTAATCATACTCATGTAAATCAACAGTTCATCTTTGCACTACGGCCAAAGATATTAAATTGTAACACCAATGGTCATGATCATGCCATTTCACAATTACTCTCTACACCTAGGTTAAAGAGAACTAATGATCGTGATTATACTAATCAATAGTCCATCTTTGCACTCCGACCAAAGTGAACCTTCACCACGTGTCTTTGCCATACCCACTAAAGAAGTTCAACAACCATTTTGTGTTTGCACCCAGGGCAAAGACATTCTCAACAACTTAGTTACTATTTACATATCAATGATATGATGAATGAAGAGAAATAATAAGAATAATAAAATAAACATATGAACTTTACAATTTAATTTGTCAAAAGTTTAATAATATCCAAATTGTCCACATGATATCCAAAAAATCGATTAGGCATTTAGATAGAATATAAAGTTCAAATGAATGTAATGTTTTCAGTTTAAAACTCACTAAAAAGATTCAAGTAAATATATTAGATAAAGCGCAAACTATTAAGGATATTCTAGTTAATTTGAAATTTTCACCACTTAATGATAAAGTTGGAGAAACGAATAATATTCTCTTACCATATAATAATAGAGTATGAAAAAATAATATCCCTTACCTTAGCACGTAACTAGATGCTGCTTTTTATGAAATTGATCAACGTGAAAAATGCTTACACTCTTTACCAACGCTTGGAGTAACTTTACACTCAAAACAAGTACTCACAATATTATACTCATAATATTGTAGTAGAAGAATTTTATATTATTGGTGTAGTGATGATGTGTGTTTAGTTGTTCAATCGAGCAAACTATTTATACTAAAAATTGAGGAGACAACTAGTACAGACGCTTTGACAAAATAACCAAATGAGTTATATACAAATGCTGGTAGTAGAATTTGTGATCCCACAGAAAAAATTAAATCAACTGTACACGGTTTTAACAAAATTTGTTTTTTAACCGAGTTGTGGTGCAGACTAATTTAGGAAAAGCAGAGTGTCAACAAGTCATGCCAAACTTACTTTTTTAAAAAATAATAATAATTAAACAAACATCTATTTATCATACTTATCTTTAATCAACACCTTTTATACATTAATTATTTACACATTTTCAATCTTTCAACAATTATTCACAAATATAGACTCACAATATTGTCATCTGATCTAATTATATCATATCAAATAGTATGAGTTACTGTGTCGTGACAATTATTGATGAAATAGTGTACAATCGCTACTGTGACAATTATTGAATAATATAAAATACTATGCAATTATTACTGTAACAATTATTGAATTAATAATATGATATAATGTGCAATACCGTGTGATATTGTAGAGTACTGTGTGCTACTGTTGAATAGTGCATGATACTATACTTAATCACCGGGTATTTTAACAGTTAACGAAAAAAGTTTTGCCATCAATTTTAAAAATATTATTTCTGTCGTTTTCTATATCTAACAATATTTCCTTGTTGGAACCACCAATAATTGGTTATTTCGCCGCCGCCGTACTTTCCCCGACAGAGCGAATATTCATCGGCACAACGAATATTCCCTGACACATTTTAATAATATGCACATATTACCTCGAATTAAATATAAACCAACTAATAATTCCAAAATAATCTGTAATCCATTCAAGGTGCCTCTAATTATCACATTAAATCATTATTCATATTCCAAAACATAAGAAATTTAAAAACTAATCAGTCACCTCTTAAAATTCATAACAAATCATACGCTAATCTTTAACGGTTCAAAATTGGTGAACATATTCTCAACTTATGTGTGTATAATATATCCAAAAATTGTAATGATCCAATGGTCGGATTAAGAGTTATAAGCCACACAATAAAGTTTAAGGAAACTGATTCTCTAGATTCTACCAGCAGAGTTTTTCTCCAAACCAATCTGACTCAAAAAATCACTATAAATTATCTATTCAGAATTTTTAAGTGATTCTTAATTCTGTGTGTACCGAGCTATTTTTAGACATAAAGATCTCATTTTAATTCCTTACATATCACAAGATATAGATTTTACAAAATCAAGTAGTAAACTAATTTTTCTAAAAATTTACAGATTTAACTTTCATTTGATTTCTTGATTTCTTTTGTTTGATTTTTGTTTGTACAAGTTTAATCCATCACAAATAGCATAACATGTCCTCTTTCCTTAAATTTTATAAAACTGAATAACTATATATGAAAACCAAATTATAAATTAAAACACACCCTTTGTAATTTCTTATTTCCTTTTCCTTCTTCCTTCTTCTGCAAATTCTCTCCCTATCTTTCCTATTTCTCTCAAATTTTTGGGGAAGCACGAGTGTGGGAAAAACGAAGAGGAAGGTGATGGATTTGCCTTATTTGGCTTAATCAATGAGCCAATATCCTTGTATCACCCAAATAAAATTTGTCAATGGAATAAGGGGTAGGTGAAAGAGTTGGGAAAATTTGGAAGCATTTAAGAAATAATTTTCAGGAATTATTCCTCCCCTATTAGCCATAGTCGCCTCTCCACCATACTAGAAATTTAATTCTTCCTCTTTTATTTATTTATTTATCCATTTAATTGTCCATTTGACTTTTTATTATTAAACATTTTACATTTTTAGAATAATAATTATAAAAAAATTAGACTTTTATGAAAATAAAAGTTGGGGTCTTACAAAAGTAGTCGTCATTTGCGTCTTGAAAGTCGGGTCATGGGCACTACAACGCCATATTTGCAATGAAGTCAACAAGAACAACGTTATTATTGGGCGTACAAGCAATTAACTTGGGCTATCGATCTAGGTATTTGATCGCTAGGTTGGATCGAAATGCTTTTGTGGTGTTATTTTGATAGGATTGGGACGTTGAGCTATATCGAGTTCGAGTTGGATACGACGTCTACATAGTTGGATGGCGGGCCTATAAATTCACTTGGTGGATGATAATTAACTGGGGGGTGGTACACTTGACGAAGGCTTGGATTGCTTATCAAATTTTCAAGGAATACTAAGGAGAGCAAGGATCGAAGGTTGAGTTTGGAAAGCGAAACACAAATTTTCATCTCTATTCTTTACCTATTATTTTTGTAACTGAAGGTGTTATTTAATATTTGGATGATGTGCTATAAACTAATTTTCAATTAAGATTACAATGGAACCCGATAATTAGGCTAAATTGATTTTCTCTCTTTTTGATTATTGTTGATCATATGTGAATTGTTTATCATATTTTATACTTCATGTTATGATTGTTTAATCAACAATTATTGTAATAACCTATATGAAATTGGAAGGCGGATTATAGGGTTAGATCAGAATATAAAAACATGCGTTTAGATTATTCTTCTTAGGATTGAATAATGAGATTTGTGTATAGGATATGAATATACCTATATGCCATGTGTAAGCAACATGGGAACTTGAACTTAACGAATATATTCTATATTATTTCACATAGGAATATAGTGATTTAACTAGAAGGGATATTTTTATTTAACCATCGAAAGTGGTTTTATAAATACTTTCGAGTTCTCAGTTAACGATCTACTATGATTAATTAATTTAAAAAAGAGTAAAGATATTTAGATGAGGCATTGGGGAAAATTGTAATCTTAACTTTTTAATATAATATTCATCTTTGCTTAGTAATTTAACTTTAATTTTAAATTATTAATTTTAAAACATAAATTCATTTATTTATATAAAATTGAATTGATATAAAACTAGTACTTGACTATTATTAATATTAATTCCTCGTGGGATCGACACTCTACTTATCATTATATTACTTGTTGATCATGTATACTTGCACATAATTGTCAATATCGAAAGCGGAGAACAACTTGCAATTGCTAACCGTGCTTAACCCTAATTAGCTTTGCTTAGCTTAATGTTAATCTTGCATACATATTTATGAAACTTACTTATTTATAAGTAACCCTCACTTAATTGGTTTAATTGATGATTAGTAGCCTCGCTTAGAAACCCATGGCTAATAAGAGGCCAACACTCACCAAGCAAAGCTTAACAACACTCCAAAGGAAACAAATAGTTCACATCTCACTGTGCAAAGCTTGACAACACACCAAAGGAAGAAAAGTCTCATTTGACAACCAAGAATGCAAGGCAAGCACAATACTTACATAATATGTAAGCATGCAAGTGTCCCAAATGGCCCTCTTCTTCCTCTCCTAACCGATCCCCCTCTCTTGGTTTCTCTAATTTGGTTTGCTCCAAACGTAGTTTGTTTTCTAGTTTACTTTCCTAACTAATTTAGTTAGCCATAATCGTTGACTTTTTCTTCAAATTTGCCTTTTTGTATTTGTGAATAGTATTTTTGTATATATACGTCGTATAAATATTTAAGTCTAATACATCCTATCATATAAGTGAATAATGTTTTCCTAGATATATACTACGTATAAATACTTAATACCTATACAAAACGCATATATTACACATAGTCTAGGTTATAAGTTTATCCTTATTAATCATATACGATTTTATTTATAAGCCTTATAAATATTCGGGATATTACAACTATACAGGTTATATAACGCCCCGAAATCCAGTCTATCTTCACACCCGGATTTCGTACGTCACGAGTGTGACGCCCCCAAAATAGGTATACATCACCCATTCTGAGTCGTCAAATACATGGTACAAAATTCAAATACAACTTAATTAATACAACTGTCGTGTAAATATGACAAAACATATGCTAAGAGTTTAAATACGAATATTGTCTTCTAGACAATATCCATACTCAAATTCAATCTTATTACAATTATTATCACACTATTTCATAGAATAGTGAGGACTACTAAGACACCCATCTGGACCGTCACTCCGTTCCCCGACTAGTCCCAGCTATATTCTCATTTCCTGAAGAGAACAATGAAAGAAAAGGGGTGAGCTCAACTAGCCCAGTAAGAAATATTATGACTAAGATAATGCAAATAAATTATCATTAGCCTTCAACAGTGTTAAACTGATAGAACATAACAACATCAAATTTAACTGCAACGGAACAAGCAATCCATTAAAAGAGTCAAATAGAGAATAAAATTTACTATCTTTTATGATTTAAAAGGTTTTTCATCACTTTTATCGCTGAGACTCAGCTTAATAAATGAACCACATCACTGAATTATCCATACACTATGAGCCAAGGATATTCATTATTATCACCAGTTGGTCATGTTCATCTCAACAACTGTTCATCAATGCACTATGGGCTAATGAGGATTTTTACCACATCATTCATTACATTACGGTCATGATTATACCGAATAATCCCTGGTCATAATCATACCAAGTCCATCTATGCACGTAAGCCAAAGATGACTTTCATCACAATATAAGCATGAGGATGATGACAATGATATAAGAATTCAATAAAAAAAAGTTCAAGAATTAATTTATCTAGGAACCAATAACATTCAAATTGTCAACATGATACTTCTTTGTAGAGTAAAATTCAAGAATTCTCAGAAGAATATTTCCAGGAAAAGTTACTGGACGAAGCGAAAATATCAAGGATATTCCACTAATTTCATGGAGTATAGAAATCAAAACTTTAACCAACTGAGTATAATAAAGAATGGAATAACAAAAGAAATCACCAAGCATACGATAGACCGCACAGACAGGTTATTCCAACAAAATAATAAATAATGGAACCAGTCATGCGTAACCATACGCATGTGATATTCCAAAAGAATAATAAATAATGGAACCGTGTCATGTGTAAAAAAATGCATGTGATATTCAACAGAATAATAAATAATGGAACCGGTCAAATGCGTAAAGCACGAGACGGTTGTTGTTAAAACGAGAATGATAAAGAATGGAATAATAGAAGAGTTTCACCATGTATGCAGTACTTCGCATAGACAGGTTATTCCAACAGAATAATAAAGAATGGAATAACAGAAGTTCTCTTCATGAAGATGAAAGAAAGAAATAATACCCCTTACCTTAATAGGAGATTGAATACTGCAGTAGTGTAGTAACAGAATACTTTTCTTCTTTCTCTCTTATTCTCTCTATACTTTCTTTCTCTATAGCTTAAATGAATTCGTGAAAAATAATGAAGAGCTAGGCCTCTATTTATTGAAGATTTCTAGTTTAGCTCTTGCAATGTGAAAAGGCAAGTGGCTTGACGACTGGTGATGTGAAAAGAAAAGTGGTTTGACGCCTGTAATGTGAAACACCAAGTGGTTTGACGCCTGTAATGTGAAACAACAAGTGGTTTGACGCCTGTAATGTGAAACAACAATTGGTTCGACGCCTATAATGTGAAACGACAATTGGTTCGACACCTGTAATGTGAAACGACAATTGGTTCGACGCCTGTAATATGAAATGACAATTGGTTTGACGTCTGGTAAAGGCAATTACTATTGGTGAAAGAGACTCTTAGATGATGAAATATAGGCCCACATAG
This sequence comes from Panax quinquefolius, assembly GCA_020205615.1. NCBI lineage: Eukaryota > Viridiplantae > Streptophyta > Magnoliopsida > Apiales > Araliaceae > Panax > Panax quinquefolius. The sequence goes on along the minus strand of CM035158.1, from coordinate 43,032,644 downwards.
AATAAACCAAACTTACCACAAACGTCTCATAATAGACTTCTTATTTACATCAAGGATTGAATAAATATTACCACAAATCATTTTATTTTTAATCAACACATATTTAATCTTTCAATAATTATTCATCATTAATATTATAACTTGTTGTCTCAATTATTAATTTAATAATATAACATATTATACAGATGATGCTGTGACAATAATTGAATCAATAATATAAGAGATATGATGCGTTAATTATCAGAGTAATAATTGAGTATAATTGAGTGACTTCTCACGTAATCATCAATAATCAATACCGTGTGCTACTATGCAACCACGCGTATTACTGTACATTTATTACTGGGTATTTCAACAGTTTTAACGGTAAAACTTCCGCCGTTATTTTCATAAAAATATTTTTGTCGTTTTCTCAATTCGACAATAATTCCGTTGTGGGGTCCACCAATTATTGTGCCATCGTACGAATATTCCCCGACCAATCGAATATTATACAACAACTTGCATACTTTTAAAAATTTATAAATATTACCCACAACTATAACATTATCTCAAATCCACATCATAATTTTGAAAAAAATATTTTGATAAAATTAAATCTTTATTCGTAAAATTTGGGATTTTACAATCTCCCCTCCTTATGAAATTTTGCCCTCGAAATTTACGTACGTACCTGGTATGCCGAACAAATGAGGACACTTTGTTAAATTCTAACTCTTGAGGTATAACCTTTAAGTGTTGAATACGATCCTTCTTATCCAAGATTTTAACACGTATCTCCTCATACGTTAAATCTTCTGCTATCTCGTTCGGTTCTAAATCAATAATGTGGTTCGGGTCGTCCACATATTTACGCAACATTGATACGTTAAAAACGTTATGAACACGCGACATACTTGGCGGTAAAATGAGTCTATAAGCCACAGTTTCTACTCGATCGAGGATTTCAAATGGGCCAATTAAATCGAGGGTTGAGATTTCTTCTCTTCATCGATTCTTGCTTCTAGAATAACGCCCTCTTGAACCTTCTTCTTCACATTCATCAGCTCTGAGTATGTAGCTTGCACGGCTTTAACTTTATCGATTAAAGTCGATTCTAATCGTATATTCGTTATCTTCACGTGGGTTCGTATATTCGCACTCGTAAACGCATACGATCTTCTACTCAATGCGTTAGCTACCACGTTCGCTTTTTTATGATGATATTGAATGGTATGATCGTAATCTTTAACAGCTTGAGACAACGTCTTTGGCGCATTATACGTTCGTTTTGGTTGAAGAAATATTTAAGGGTTTGAAGAAATGGGTTTTGTACTGGGGTCAATACAAAATTTGATTTCACGCTCTAGGGTAGGTCAAAAAGTCTTCAAAAATACGTCAAGAAATTTATTAACAATAGAAATATCATTCAAAATTATGACCCTCATCCAAGACTTGGATAGTACGTCATATTGATACCTATCAACTTTCCATCGTTATACACGGCTTCCCCTATAGAAAGTCTGGCTTTGGTGCATTCCACACAAGGAATTCAACAACGAAAGGATCGGGGCTCTTTACTTATGGCTTGATATAACAGTGATTGACTTTAGTGGTTTGGTTGCTTGAATTCGCATAATAGGTTGGTTAGGAATATGAAAGCTAACAACCTTACTAAAAGCATGATGAGTAGTTAACCAATCGATTCCTAAAATCACATCAAAGGCAAGTATTTTCAAAGAGATATGATCGACAGGTAATGTGAAAGTGTCGATTTGAATTAAACGAGATTTATAAATAGTGGAGGTAACGAAGGTTTCTCCCAAAGGAGTTTCAATAGATAAATCAAAGTCTAACTTCTCCGGAGTTAAGTTCAAACATTGAACACAACTAGGTGAAATAAAAGAGTGAGTAGAACTGGTATCTAACACGGTATAAACTTCGCTAGAGTTTATGATAAGCTTACCCATGATAATTTTATTCAGGTTCCTCGTCACGAAAAAAAACGCTCTCTCTTAAACTACCGGCTTTGACTTGTCTGGGACATCTTTGGCATCACTATCCCAGCTGGACTTGACTTCACCATACGACAAAATCGAGCTAGGTGACCTTCTCTTCCACAATTAAAACACGCTTTGGATTGCTACGTACAGTTTGGACAGATGTGTCCCTCCTGTCCGCATTTGAAATATACGACCGGTGGTCATTCTTCTTCCTTTGAAACGGGTGCTGGTGTTGTTGTCTTTCCAGTATTATTGAATCTTCTCTTTTTGAAATTTTCACTTCTATTATCTTGGCCATGATTACCACCGAAGTGGTTACCATTCTTGGCATGATAATTTCCCCCACGATGGTTATCATTGTTCCGATGGTCGTTGCCACCGGTATGATTATTATCGTGTTGTTGGTCGTTGCCTTTTGGTTGTGCTGACTCATTATCGCGCTCCAATAACTGAGCCCTATTCACAACATCTAAATATAAACAAAGTTTATGAGAAATGAGGTATTGACGTATTTCAGGTTTCAAACCTCGGAAAAACATTCGCGTCATTCGCTCCTCATTATCAACCAAATGGGATGCAAACCGGGACAACTCTGTAAATTTAGCCTCATACTGCGACACGGTCATATTATTTTGCTCCAGCTTGATAAACTCCACCTCCTTCATGTGACGAATACTTTCGGGAAAGTGCTTGTCATTGAATAGTTCTTGGAACTTCTCCCAAGACATCTTGAGTGCGTCAGTCTGGGTACGTTTTACAGATTCCCACCAATGATTTGCTTCTTCACGCAACATGAAGGTGGCAAAGGGAACCTTTTGCTCCTCGGAGCATCCCAAGACATCAAATATCTTGGTGATATACTTTAACCACGTCTCTGCCTTAAGTAGTTCCGGCTTTCCCAAAAACTCCGGTGCTCCCAGCTCCTTGAACTGCTTAGCGGTGACCAACCGTGGGTTGCCATTGTTTCCACCTGCATTATGAACAGGAGTCTCTCTCGTCTTGTGTTGCATGAATTCTAAAAAGCTCCTAAACGTACCATCGTTCGTCATTCGATCAGTGTTGTTGTTTACACGAGGATTATCGCCTTCCTGTTGCACATTATCTTGGGTATTGATCGTTGGTGACTCAACGGTCTCATGTGCTCCATTGCTTATCTCAACATTCTCGGATGTCATTTTCAAATACTGCCACAAAACAAGGGTTAATTGATATGCCACATATTATCCCTATACTCTGACCGACCAATTAAATAACAAATAATGTGACACCCCCAAAATAGGTCCATTCCATCCAACCCATTTTGAGTCGCCAAATACATGGTACAGAAATAACTACAACTTTATTAATACATTTGTCGTGCAAAATACGACAACATATATACTGTGAGTTTAAATACAATTATTGTCTTCTAGACAATATACATACCCAAATAAATCCTCATCCCAATTATTGATACATTATTTTACAAAATGGTGAGGACTACTAAACAACTCTCTCTAGAACCTTCATTCCATACCCAGACTAGTACTTTCGCTACATTCTCACCTCCACGAGAAGAAAAATGGAACAACAAGGAAAAGGGTGAGCTCAACTAGCCCAGTAAAGAATATTATGACTAAGATAATATACAACAAATTATCATTAGTCTTCAACAGGAAAAAAAAAACTAATAGAATACAATAGACAACAAGTTTTTAAACCAATATTCGCAGCGAAAATAATAATTCATTAGAAGAGTTAAGTAGAGAATGCAACTACTATCTTCTATGTATGAATTTAAAAGTTCGTCGTCTATCTTTTATCCCTGTAACATCAATCAACATACATCTGGAATCAAATATTCATCTTTGCACTACAGGCCAAAGATATTCATCAGTCGGTCATGTTCATCTCAACACCTGTTCATCTTTGCACTAAAGGCCAAAGATATTCATCAGTCGGTCATGTTCATCTCAACACCTGTTCATCTTTGCACTACGGGCCAAAGATATTCATAAGAAATCAACCTTCTTTGCACTACAGGCCAAAGATATTCCATAATATCATCATTTAAGACTGAAGATGATGAAAAATATTTTTAAAGAAACGAATCCAGTGAAACAAAATGACAAGGATTAAGGATTAAGGATTCGTACTTTGTTTTATCCACGTCCAAAAATACCTCAAAAATAATCATAGGGGTGTAAAATTCAAGAATGATCAAAACATGGATACAATCAAAGCTAGTATCCATAATAGATATTTTGGACAAAAAGAAGAAATTTCATTTTTTCTAATGAATAGTGCCAGATTCGTGAATAATAGTCGTATATCGTGAATAGTCTTTGTATCGTGAATAGTAACTCCAGACACCAAAAGATAAAAATTCCACAAAAAAAAACATCTTCACGCTTCATGAATAGTACTCGTGAATAAGAACTCGTGAATAGTAAATAGTAACTCATGAATAGTAACTCGTGAATAGTAACTCATGAATAGTAACCCCGACATGAAAAAGTTTCAAATTTGATAAAAAGTTCCAACCAATATTTCAACATAATGATATTGAAGAAATAATATCATTTCGTAAGAAAATAACATCCTTTACCTCGAAAGACAATGATTTCAGAGTTGAAACAGGATATAGGCTATGACTTGAACTTGCACCGTATAGCAATACTCAAAGTATACTCAAAATACTCACAAGAATACGCCGATAATATAGAGAGAAAACTTGATTTACGGTGTGATTTTTAATTCTAACCCAAGCACCCTATTTATAGAAATTGCTTAGAACACCAAAGCGAAAATTTAATATAATATTAATATATTATATATATATTCCCACGCCAACCAAGACTCCTGAAATCAGCATGTTTACAACACATGGGGGCCAACCAAAACAATAAAAACGTTTTTTTGTTGATATAAATAATTAAAACTTCCAAAATCAATTATTTGAAGACTTGAACTTCAATAATTCATAATAAATAGCTCTTTTATCGAAAAATTCGAATCTCGTGAGTTTTTATAGGAAATTCAATTCTCTACAACTTTGCGAAGAAAGTTTTTCTAAATTCCAAACGAAATTGACCAAAAATCCACATACGGACAATTTTACGAAATTTATAATCAAATTTCGGTCAAGAAATGGGGTCCACCAAACACACAAAACATGTGTTAATCATTTAATGCAACAAAAAATACTCTTCCTCCTCATATACTCATATATCCCACATTCATTGTAAAAATATCACCATTAATATATTATTAAAATAATATATTTAAATGAATTATTTTATCGTAAAAGATAAAATATTAATTTTCAACAATTGTCATTTTAAAATTTTTCTCCATCTATATCCACATAAAATCAATATTTTCCTCATCATATGAATCAATAATTAATTATTCACAAATAATATTACGAAATCACAATATTGACAACCGTGCGCGGTTCAGAAAGAGGGGCTTTCCAATAAGAATTTCTTCATCTTGCCGCAATTGATTAGGTGACCAAACCTCTCCTTAGATGTAACTTTCTAGACATTGCCAATAATGATATCTAATAATATTATTCAGATAATATGAATTATTGCTTCGATAATAAAAATACTTGTGTAATGACAATTATTGAAACAACAATAATATAAAATATCAACGCAACAATTATTGAATCAATAAAATAAAATCTTTGAGCAAGATAATTCTTTGTAACAATTATTGAGTAGTGCCTTCTTACGTAAGAATCAATAATTGGTGCAATACCGTGTGCTCTTTGCTTCGACAACGCCAGATTAGTGTGTTTTAACCATCGGGTATTCCAACAAGATTAATTGGTAACAACTACGCCGTTATTTATAAACAACTTATATTTGTCGTTTTCTTAATCCAATCGCTTTCAAGTTATGGGGCCCACAAAAGATCAAAGCGTGCGTCATTTAATATTCCCAAAAGCGATTTAATATTCCACGACCAAACGAATATTCCCAACAATAATGAATATTTTATCACCACTGCTTATTTAAAATATTTAGCATTTTACCCATAACTAACCACATTAATCAAATCCACCCTTACTATTTCAAAATAATAAATAAAGGAAATTCCTTTTTATTTAAAAAATTTCGGGGTCTTACAACCTCCCCTCCTTATGAAATTTCGTCCTCGAAATTGACGTACGTACCTGGTGTTTCGAAAAGATGAGAATACCTTGCTTTCATTTCCGTTTCCAACTCCCAGGTCAATTTCTCAATAGCATGGTTTCTCCACAAAACTTTAACTTGTGGTATAACCTCGGTACATAGGACATGCTCCTTCCTATCTAAAATCTTGACAGGTACCTCTTCATACGTTAAGTCTTCGGCTATCTCGTCCGGTTCTAACTCAATGACATGGTTCGGGTCGTCCACATATTTACGTAACATCGATACGTGAAAAACGTTATGAACACGTCATACTTGGCGGTAAAAACGAGTCTATAGGCCACAGCCCTATTCGATCGAGAATTTCAAATGAATTAATAAATCGAAGGTTTGAGCTTTCCTCACCTCACCGATTCTCGCTTTTGAAATAACAACTTCTTGCACCTCCTTCTTCAAATTCATCACCCGTGTGTGTAGCTTGAATGACTTTAACTTTATCGATTAAAGTCGATTATACTCGTATATCATCACGTGGGTAACTAGAGTTTTCATCTCCATCTCTATTATTTGTAAATTATTCAAATGAGTCTTTGACAATATCGTACTCAGACTTGTATACGATCTTCTACTCAACACGTCGGCTACCACGTTCGCTTTTCGAGATGGCATGGTCGTAACATGTGTTTGAAATGAGTCTCCTCTTGAGTTCTTCAAGCTCTTCCCACATTCCTTGCTCCATTTGAATTTTGTATCTCTACGAGTCACCAAGCGTTAATGGAATAGCGATTCGAGAATATCCTTCAACGAATCTCCGATAATAACCAACTAAGCCTAAAGCTACGTATTTCGATTATCGACTTAGGTTGTTCTCAATCGTGACTCATATCCTAACCTTGGATAAAGACGTTACAATGACACCTATCGGTTTACTATCGCATCGAATATGGTGTCCCCTACGGAGAGTCTCGGCTTTGCATTCCACAAAGGAAGTCACCGGATAAAGGCTCGGTACCAAATTCTATAGTTGAATTTTAACTCCTCAAGTTCAATAGGAGCCATTCGATATGAGATTTTAGAAATGAGTTTTGTCTTACGGTTCAAAGTCGATACAAAATTTAATATCGACTTTGGGAGTAAACCAAGAAATTCTTCAGAAATACGTCGGAAAAAATCAATAACAACAGAATATTATTCAAATCGGCGTGTCTTTATTCAAATCCATAACATGGACTAAGAAAACTTGACATCCGTAATAAACGAATGACTTCATGGCTTGATATGAAAATGTTTGACTACAATGGTTTGATTGCTTGAATTGAATAACAAAGTTGCTTAGGAATATGAAAACTAACAACCTTACGAAAGTAATCAATTTCGGCGTGATGAGTAGTTAACCTTAAAATCACATCAAAAGCAAATATCTCTATAGAAATAAGGTTAACGGGTAATGTGATAGTGCCAACTGAATCAAGCAAGATTTTTAAACAACGGATGTAATGAAAGTTTCTCCTAATGGAGTCTCCACAGATAGGTCAAAGTTTAATTTCTCCGTAGTCAAGTTCAAACGTTGAGCGCAAGCAAGAGAGATAAAAGAATGGGTAGAACCCAGATTCTAGTAAGGTATAAACTTCGCAAGAATTTATAATTAACTAACCCATGTTAACTTCGTTCGGTTCCTCGCATTTTTGGACCGGCCACGACAAACGCTTCTTCCGTGAACCGCTGACTTTCGACTTTTTCTCGACATCCTTTTGAGTCACCATTCCATTGGACTAGGTTTCGATATCGTATAATCTCGAGCGATATTTCCTTCTTTTCCACAATTATAGCATACCTTTAAGCTGTTGTGGGCGGTTTGGTGATATGTCCCTCTTTCCCGCATTTGTAACATACGACCGTGTGGTCTTTCTCCTCCTTGGAACTAGTTACTCTTGGGCGCCGACGTCTTCAAATGGTCGTTGTTGAATCTCCTCTTTTAAAATCTCCTCCCACTCGCTTCTTCTATTTTCATGGCCACGATTACCACCGAGTGGTTACCGCTTTTGTCCGTATTCTTCTTTCTCCGTTTGGTTATCGTTATTCGATGATCGCTATCTTGATATGATCCTGGTTATGGTCCCTCGGTTGAACGTATTACTCGTTATCTCGCTTCTAACAATCGAGCCACATTGACAACATCCGAATAGAGAGAAAATTTATGAGAAATGAGATCTTGACGTATGTCGGGTTTCAAACCTCTCAGAAACATCCGCGTCATACGTTCCTCATTCTCCACCAAATGAGGTGCAAACCTGGATAACTCCGCTAACTTCGCCTCGTACTAGGACACCGTCATGTTATTCTGCTCTAGTCTAATAAACTCCACTTCCTTTATATGACGAATACTTTCAAGGAAGTTCTTGTCATTGAACTGTTTCTGAAATGTCTCCCATGACATGCTGAGTGCAGCTGGATGGGTACGCTTCACAGATTCCCACCAGTAATCTGCCTCGCCACGGAACATAAAGGTGGCGAATGAAACTTTCTGTTCCTCCGTGCATCCCAAGACATCGAATATCTTGGTAATTTGTTTAACCCACGTCTCTACCTTAATCGGATCCGGCTTTCCCCAGAATTCTGGTGGTGCCAACTCTTTGAACTGCTTGGCTGTGACAACCCGTGAATTGCTATCATTTCCTCCTGTATTTTGAACACGAGTCTCCCTCGGTGATTTTGCATGAATCGCAAAAGCTTCTAAACATCCCTCGTTCATCATCATTCAAGGTGTTGTTCACGGGAGGAACATTGCACGACTGTTGTTGCGCGTTCTCCTCGTTGGTGAGTCTGAGCATCTCCACGGTCTTATTTACATTGTTAATATTCTCAATCGACATTCTCAAATCATCATAAAACAAGGGTTAATTAAGGAAATCAATATATCACATAATATCCCTATATCTTGACTAACTAACAAATAAGCTTAGGTAGGACACACTAGAGAAGGATTTACTCGTCTCTCCCCTCCTAGTTCTATTCCCCGATCTCCGCCAGAGATCATATCCCTAAGCTCTGATACCAACTGTGACGCCCCCAAAATAAGTCCATTACATCCAACCCATTTTGAGTCGCCAAATATATGGTGCGAAATAACTATAACTTTATTAATACATTTGTCGTGGTGCAAAATACGACAACATATATCTTACTGTGAGTTTAAATACAATTATTGTCTTCTGACAATATACATACCCAAATAAATCCTCATCCCAATTATTGATACATTATTTTACAAAATGGTGAGGACTACTAAACAACTCTCTCTAGAACCTTCATTCCATACCCCGATTAGTACTGCTACATTCTCACCTCCCGAGAAGAAAAATGGAACAACAAGGAAAAAGGGTGAGCTCAACTAGCCCAAGAAAAAATATTATGACTTAGATAATATACAACAAATTATCATTAGTCTTCAACAGGGGAAAAAAAAACTAATAGAATACAAGAGACAACAAGTTTTAAAACCAATATTCGCAATGAAATAATAATTCATTAGAAGAGTTAAATAGAGAATGCAACTACTATCTTCTATGTATGAATTTAAATGTTCGTCGCTCTATCTTTTATCCTCAGTAACATCAATCAACATACATCCGGAATCAAATATTCATCTTTGCACTACTGAGCCAAAGATATTCATCGATCGATCATGTTCATCTCAACACTGCTCATCTTTTGCACTAAAGGCCAAAGATATTCATCGATCATTATGTTCATCTCAACACTGCTCATCTTTTGCACTACTGGGCCAAAGATATTCATAAGAAATCAACCTTCTTTTGCTACTGAGCCAAAGATATTCCATAATATCATCATTTAAGACTGAAGATGATGAAAAATATTTTTAAAGAAACGAATCCAGTGAAACAAAATGACAAGGATTAAGGATTAAGGATTCGTACTTTGTTTTATCTACGTCCAAAAATACCTCAAAAATAATCATAGGGGTGTAAAATTCAAGAATGATCAAAACATTGATACAATCAAAGCTAGTATCCATAATAGATATTTTGGACAAAAAGAAGAAATTTCATTTTACGGTGAATAGTGCCGTATTCGTGAATAAAGTGTCAGATACGTGAATAGTCTTGAGTATCGTGAATAAGAACTCAGACACCAAAAGATAGAAATTCCACAAAAAAACATCTTCACGCTTCATAATAGTACTTTCGTGAATAGTAACTCGTGAATAGTAACTCATGAATAGTAACTCGTGAATAGTAACTCATGAATAGTAACTCAGATGAAAAAAGTTTCAAATTTGATAAAAAGTTCCAACCAATATTTCAAAGATAATGATATTGAAGAAATAATATCATTTGAGAAGAAAATAACATCCCTTACCTCGAAAGGCAAGATTTCTAGTTGAAACACCTGATATAGGCTATGACTTGAACTTGCACCGTATAGCAATACTCAAAGTATACTCAAAATACTCACAAGAATACGCCGATAATATAGAGAGAAAACTTCAGTTTAAGTGATTTTTAATTCTAACCCAAGCACCCTATTTATAGAAATTGCTTAACAACAAAAGCATAAAATTTAATATAATAATAATATATTATATATATATATTCCTCGCCAACCAAGACTCCTGAAATCAGCATGTTTACAACACATGGGGGCTAACCAAGACAATAAAAACGTTTTTGTTGATATAAATAATTAAAACTTCCAAAAATCAATTATTTCGGAGCTTCGGAACTTCAATAATTCATAATAAATAGCTCTTTTATCAGAAAAATTCGAATCTCGCGAGTTGTTATAGGAAATTCAATTCTCTACAACTTTGCGGAAGAAAGTTTTTCCAAATTCCAAATGTAAATTGACCAAATCCACATACGGACAATTTTACATTTATAATCAAATTTCAATCAAGAAATGGGGTCCACCGACACACAAAACATGTGTTAATCATTTAATGCAACAAAAATACTCTTCCTCCTCATATACTCATATATCCCACATTCATTGTAAAAATATCACCAGCTAATATATATTATTAAAATAATATATTTAAATGAATTATTTTATCGTAAAAAGATAAAATATTAATTTTCAATAATTGTCATTTTAAAATTTTTCTCCATCTATATCCACATAAAATCAATATTTTCCTCATCATATGAATCAATAATTAATTATTCACAAATAATATTACGAGAATCACAATATTGACAACCGTGCGGTTCCTGTGAAAGAGGGGCTTTCCAATAAGAATTTCTTCTTCTTGGCGTGCGATTAGGTGACCAAACCTCTCCTTAGATGTAACTTTCTAGACATTGCCAATAATGTTATCTAATAATATTATTCAGATAATATGGATTATTGCTTCGATAATAAAAAATCTTGTGTAATGACAATTATCAAAACAACAAAGAATATAAAATATCAACGCAACAATTATTGAATCAATAAAATAAAATACCGAATAAGAATTCTCGTAATAATTATTGAGTAGTGCCTTCACGTAAGAATCAATAATTGGTGCAATACTGCAGTGCTACTTGTTCAACAACGCGTATTAGTGTGTTTTAACCATCTGGTATTCCAACAAAGATAATTGGTGATAACTACGCCGTTATTTATAAACAACTTATATTTGTCGCTTTTCTTCATCCAATCGCTTTCAGTTATGGGGCCCACAAAAAGATCTCAAGGCGTATTTAATATTCCCCGACAAGACAAATATTCCACGACTAAACGAATATTCCCGACAATAATGAAAATTTTATCACCACTTGCTTATTTAAAATATTTAAGCATTTTACCCATAACTAACCACATTAATCAAATCCACCCTTACTATTTCAAAATAATAAATAAAGGAAATTCCTTTTTATTTAAAAAATTTCGGGGTCTTACAAATAAGCTTAGGTAAGTCATACTAGCGAAGGAATTACCCGTCTCTCCCCTCCTAGTTCTAGTATCACATCTTTGCCAGGGATCATATCCCTAAGCTTTGATACCAAATGTGACGCCCCCAAAATAGGTATACATCACCCATTTTGAGTCGTCAAATACATGGAACAAAATTCAAATACAACTTAATTAATACAACTGTCGTGTAAATACGACAAAACATATGCTGAGAGTTTAAATACGAATATTGTCCTCTAGACAATATCCATACTCAAATTCAATCTTATTACAATTATTATCACACTATTTCATAGAATAGTGAGGACTACTAAGACACCCATCTGGACCGTCACTCCATTCCCCGACTAGTCCCAGCTATATTCTCATTTCCTGAAGAGAACAATGAAAGAAAAGGGGTGAGCTCAACTAGCCCAGTAAAAAATATTATGACTAAGATAATGCAAATAAATTATCATTAGCCTTCAACAGTGTTAAACTGATAGAACAAATTTAACTGCAGCGGAACAAGCAATTCATTAAAAGAGTCAAGTAGAGAATAAAATCTACTATCTTTTATGATTTAAAAGGTTTTTCATCACTTTTATCGCTGAGACTCAGCTTAATAAATGAACCACATTACTGACTTATCCATGCACTATCACCAGTTGGTCATGTTCATCTCAACAACTGTTCATCAATGCACTACGGGCCAATGAGACATTTTACCACATCATTCATTACATTACGGTCATGATTATACCGAATAATCCCTGGTCATAATCATACCAAGTCCATCTATGCACGTAAGCTAAAGATGATTTTCATCACAATATAAGCATGAGGAAGATGACAATGATATAAGAATTCAATAAAACAAGTTCAAGAATTAATTTATCTAGGAACCAATAATGTCCAAATTGTCAACATGATACTTCTTTGTAGAGTAAAATTCAAGAATGCTCAGAAGAATATTTCCAGGAAAAGATACTGGATGAAGCACAAATATCAAAGATATTCCATTAATTTCATAGAGTATAGAAATCAAAACTTTAACCAACTGAGTATAATAAAGAATGGAATAACAAAAGAAATCACCAAGCATGCGATAGACCACACAAACATGTTATTCCAATAAAATAATAAATAATGGAACCAGGTCATGTGTAACGCACGGACATGATATTCCAACAGAATAATAAATAATGGAACCAGGTCATGTGTAAAGCACAAACAGGATATTCCAACAGAATAATAAATAATGGAACCAGGTCATGCCTAAAGCACAGATGGTTGTTCCAATGTAATGATAAAGAATGGAATAATAGAAGAGTTTCACCATGTATGCAAAGATTGCCGCGTAAAGTTATTCCAATGTAATAATAAAGAATGGAATAATGAAGTTCTCTTCATGAAGACGAAAGAAAGAAATAATACCCCTTACCTTAATAGGAGATTGAATATTTGCGAAGAGTGTAATAATGAGATACTTTTCTTCTTTCTCTCTTATTCTCTCTATACTTTCTCTCTCTATAGCTTGAATGAATTCGTGAAAAATAATGAAGAGCTAGGCCTCTATTTATAGAAGATTTCTAGTTTAGCTCTTGCAATGTGAAAAGGCAAGTGGCTTGACGACTGGTGATGTGAAAAGAAAAGTGGTTTGACACCTGTAATGTTAAACACCAAGTGGTTTGACGCATGTAATGTGAAACAACAAGTGGTTGGACGCCTATAATGTGAAACGACAATTGGTTCAACGCCTATAATGTGAAACGACAATTGGTTCGACGCCTGTAATATGAAATGACAATTGGTTTGACGTCTGGTAAAGGCAATTACTTTTGACGAAAGAGACTTTTAGATGATGACATATAGGCCCACATAGAATAAACCAAACTTACCACAAACGTCTCATAATAGACTTCTTATTTACATCAAGGATTGAATAAATATTACCACAAATCATTTTATTTTTAATCAACACATATTTAATCTTTCAACAATTATTCATCATTAATATTATAGCTTGTCGTCTCAATTATTAATTTAATAATATAACATATTATACAGATAATACTGTGACAATAATTGAATCAATAATATAAGAGATATGATGCGTAGAATTCATCAGTAGCAATAATTGAGTATAATTGAGTGACTTCTCACGTAATCATCAATAATCAATATCGTGTGCTACTACTTAACCACCATGCCAGTATTAATGTACATTTATTACTGTGTACTTCAACGGCTTTTAACGGTAGAAACTTCCGTCGTTATTTTCATAAAAATATTTTTGTCGCTTTCTCAATTCGACAATAATTACATTGCTAGGGTCCACTAATGATTGTCTTGCCGCATCACACGAATATTCCCCGACAAAAAGAATATTCCCCGACCAATCGAATATTATACAACAACTTGCATACTTTTAAAAATTTATAAATATTACCCACAACTATAACATTATCTCAAATCAACATCATAATTTTGAAAAAAATATTTTGAGAAAATTAAATCTTTATTTGTAAAATTTGGGATTTTACAACGAGTACATCATTCATCCAAAATACATCATTATATACTGAAATATAACCACATACATTCTAAAACCTTATAACTCCTTTCATTACAAATAACGATAATTATATTATTCTTTACATCTTACACGAGTGACTTTCATCCGCCACTAAAGATACATAAAAGTTCATTAAACTAATCTAAAGTTTATTTAACTTATTTTATATTACAAGTCTTCGATTGATCTTCACACTCATTCACATACTGAATGTGTAACAATCAAAGATTTTATTTGTAATTTAAAATATTTATTAAATTAAATAAATATTTTATTGATGAAGTTGTTGTTTTGTAATTTAAAATATTTCTTAAATTAAATAAGTATTCTGTTTAGGTGGTTGTTATCAGTAGATATGTGTGAATTAAATTTATTAAATTTATGCCTAATGAATTCGTTTAGAAACTAGATTCGCTTCGGGAAGAGTTAGACTATTCCCTAAATATAGAAAATGTGAATAATGATTCCTTTTAAATTGATATGTAGAAATTTATGTATTTGTATTAAAGGCCACGTGATGTCAATAGATTTATTTTCGATTTGATTTATGAAACTCTGAGATTGTGAAACCATGTGGTGATAAGTCATTGTCAAAGAAAGTGCATAAATCTTAGGACTCTGAGGAAGTCAAATGTAGTATTTTATTCTTTTAGTTGCAAGACGTCTGTACGGTAGAGTTATCTATCGATGTTGTGAATCAAGAAGTTATTAAGAAAATAATTTGTGGGATATGTGAAGATCAAGATAGTCACTTCGTTAGCTAACTTAACGAGAAAATCGGTGGAATTTATATAGGCAGGAAAGTATAGAGTGAATTTTCACGAATTGAAGAAGAATTTAGTATGGCACCTCTGATGTCTCTACCAGATAATACAAGAAATTTTGTTTTGTATAGCGACGCATTATATAATATATGAGGTTGTGTGTTTAGGCGGAACGACAGGGTCATTTTATATGCATCGCGTCAGTTAAAATTTTTATGTGAAAGGATATCCGACTTGCGATTCAGAACTAGAGCTAATAGTGGTTGCCCTGAGGATTTAACGATACTATTTTTGGGTACTAGTGTGAGATATAAAAAGACCATAAGTGTCTAAAGTATATTCTCTTATAGGGATATTTTAGCACGCGTTGGAGTTATAGTTGGAGTTGATCAAGGATTGTGAATGCAAAAGCCTAAACGAATGTGGTTGCCGACGTCTTAAGGAAAAAGGTAGTAGTTATTTTTGTTAAATGTGCAAGATGGGTTCATAATAGAAAGGACAAATTTGTGGTAGGAGGTAAGATATATGAAAAAGTCAGAGGAGAAGCTATTTAGATGGAAAACCGTACAACTTTGCTGGACAGAGTAAAAGAAGAGTAGCTCCAAGATGAAGGTGATAAATTCAAAATTGATACTGAAGGATAGTTGAAAGTAGAAGGAAAAAACTAAGTTTCGCTCAGGAATTGAAAATGAAGTTTTGCATAAAATTTATATGTTGAGTCAACTAGGGAGCATGAAAATAAATATTGTCTTCGATAATATTATTGGTGGCAAGATATGGTGATAGATTTTATGGTATGTCAAAGTTAGCATATTATCTATCGATCAATGTGCGAAGTTATATGTTAACGAAATTATTTTAAGGCACGGTGTTTCAGTGTCAATTGTGTCGAAAAAAAAAGTTTGCAAGAACGTGTGAAACGCAATTAGGAATAAGTATGTCTTATCGTTTGAAAATCGATTCCCAAACTAAAAGGAAATCTAGACATCGAGAGGTATGCTACGAGCACGAGAAGTTTTCGATAATGTCATACGAGGAATCCACATTGAGCAAGTTATGGGAAAGTTAAGAGTAAGGTAATGCTAGGTGGGTTTCAATTGAGGACTCATATGGAAACTAAGTGATACAAACCTTTGTATGGGCAGAGGTTTTGTGCATATACTTGGTACATTGATAATCATTGGAATATTGGTATCACGCTATCAATGTATATGTGGTGGAAAGGTGATTCTTTTCTCATGTATATATTTGATAGTTAGAGGTTTTTAAGATTAAGTTAGATGATATTAAGATTAGGTTTGGTTATTAAAACTAAAGCATATGGTAAGTTCGTGACTCATAATCATATGGTGTGTTTTGAAACCCTCGGTGAATGGATGCCTATGGTCTGACTAGGATAAGTTCCTAAACTCATATGATTATGGCAAGTTCCTAAATTTCCAAAGTGTGGAAAGTTTGATGAACTATATTGGGTATAAAGCGGTTATGGTATAGAGAGCATTGATAAAGTTGAAAAGATGATTTTGAGGTAGCTTTACCTCTACAGTTAGAGCGCATTCACAATGTTTTTATGTTTTGGTGATATGATCGAACAAGCCCGACTGCAATCATGTGATCAAGTACGAACCATTATGGTTCTCCTACTAAGGAAATTTCTATCCAGATAGTCGACATAAAAGAACAAATGCTCAGGGATAAGGTGATACTTTCTGTGAAGGCGATATGGAGGAACCACAGCGTCGAAGATGCTACGTGGGAACTCAAAACTGAAATGATGAAGAATTACCTTGAGTTATTTGTTTAGTATATGTCTTCGATTATGGGAACAGAATCTTTGTAAGGAGGGAAGAATGTGACAATTTGATTATTTGAGTTGTGATTCTAGGGACAGAATCCTTGTAAGGATGGAAGGATGTAACAATCCATGATTTTATTTGTAATTTAAAATATTTATTAAATTAAATAAATATTTTATTGATGAAGTTGTTATTTTGTAATTTAAAATATTTCTTAAATTAAATAAGTATTCTGT
This sequence comes from Panax quinquefolius, assembly GCA_020205615.1. NCBI lineage: Eukaryota > Viridiplantae > Streptophyta > Magnoliopsida > Apiales > Araliaceae > Panax > Panax quinquefolius. The sequence goes on along the minus strand of CM035158.1, from coordinate 43,015,266 downwards.
TTAGGTGGTTGTTATCAGTAGATATGTGTGAATTAAATTTATTAGATAGCACTCTAATAAATATTTTATTGATGTGATTGTTGTTATTAAATATTTATGAATTAAATTTATTAGATAATGTTCTAAATTAAATTAATTTATAATTTAGAGAGTTGTAATATAACATGAGATGATATATTGTTGTTTGATTTAATAATTTAAAGTGGTATGTTAAATTATTAAGTAAAGTTATAATGAGATTATAATTCGGTGATATTTGTTTAAGTGGAAAATTTATTTAAAATATAGCATGTGTAATTAATTTATTTGATTAATGTTGGATATAGAAATCTTTATTAAAATAAATTAAAGGAGTTTAATTTAGTTTTTACCAAACAAGGCTTAAAATATTAAGTCTTTATTTTAAAGACTTTTTGCCAAACAAAGCCTTATGGCTTTTGAATTTTTAATTTTGAATTATAATAATATAAATAATATATATTAAATATGCTATAACTGACATGTAATTATTATTATATTAAGTATATGGCAGTTTTGTACGTTTAGGTTGTAGGTGTTTGGTGTATTTGGTTATACGTGAAAAATAATTGGCTTAAGCCTAATAAAAGAGAAGGAAAGAAAAGGGTTTTCAGAGAAGAATTTGAGAGAGAAAAAGCTGGGATTTCAAAGCAAGTTCTGAGTTTTCAAGTGATTCTCAGTGAAAGGATTTCCAAAGCAACAAAAGGTATTTCTCTAAAATTTTTATATCTTATATATATATATATATATGAGTTTTACGGCATGAAGCTTCAAACTCTGTGAATTCAAAAAAAAATTCGAATTCTTGTTATACAGCTAATTATGATGATTGTATGTGTTTGAGATGCTAGAGTTTATGTTTAAACAAGGAATTTGTAAGCTAATTACAGTTAAAAGTAGAAAAATAATGACAGTGTTTATATTTTTCATATGGCTTGTAAAAGTAACAAATATGGTGGTCAATTTGTATGTTAGTCTGTAAATTGGGTCTTGATTGTGCTAGCCCATTAAGAAACGAAGAGAACATAGTTTGAATGAAGTAATTTGGACAAGAATTGAGATCACAGTGATGATTTCTATGAAGGATGTAAAAAAATTGAAGTTTTTATACAAAAACATGAAATTTAAGGAATTAAGTTAGTTAAAATGGTTGTTTAATTGTTCTAAGTTGATGAATATGTGAGGAAACATGTTTGTGTTAGTTTTATATCAATTGTATATGTTAATTTCACTATTTTGTGGGTGAAATTTGTGTTAGTTGGGCTAAAAATGGAACACTATTGCTATGTTTCTGGTTCTGTCTGTGCACCAGCGCAGCTGCGCTGGTGCCAAGGCCAGAAATGGTGCAGCTACGCCGGTCCCAAGCTTGTGTATGGCGCAGCTGCGCCATACCCTGATTTGGGACAGTGTCTTCTGCTACTGCTGCAGACCTGGGATATTGATATAACTTGGACTAATGATGTGTTAATGTAATAAACATGGAATATGGAGGTTAAAACAGAACCGTGTCATGTCATTGATAATTACAAAGTTGTAAAGGATTAGTAAGTTATGAAAGCGTTATGACTTAATGTATACAATGACTATTGAATAAGTCTTGTGATGTTAACACTTGTGATTTCTGAAATGAACACTAAGATATGGAAGGTGATTAATATAAAACCAATGAGTCTTAGGAAGACTTAAACACTTGACTGAACTTCAAGTTCGATTAAAGAGAAATGTAGTATTGATTAATAAGAGTTGAAAATGTGATTTGGATGCTAAAAGTCTTATGTATGTGTTAGTGAGTTTTCAGATTCGTGTTATGTGGTTTAGTATTATGGTTAGACCTTAAACTAAAGGTTATAACTTAACTAAGATGAGAAATGAATCTATGAGGTTAATGTATGTAGCTAATTGATGTGATAATCCTAATGGTATGTGTAGGACATTGGAGTACGTGAGTTATAATTGTATAGCTTACGCACGAGGCAAGTTCCCTAACCTTTGCTACTTTATTATTCAACAAGGTTACTTTTCACTGTCATGTTATACTTATGCAAGTTCTCTATCTCTAATCTCTTGTTAAGCAATTTATTGTTATGCAAGTTCTTTAACCCTCATTTATTGTTGAGCAAGTTAATTAATCTTTGTTTCTTTATTCCAAACGAGATTACTTTGGTTATTCAAAGTCTGTAATTTTATTGTAAGAAATGTGCTTTTTTCAGCTACTAATAACTGTTGTTTGATCTTCGTTCTCCAATGTCATTGTACTATCTTACATTATCGTACCGAACTCTAAGTTGCCTAGCGATTATTTACCAATTCAACTAATCCTTAGTTGATGAATGTTCTAAACTCTAAATTAACCTTGAAGTCAACCCAAACCAAACTTCCTTTGGTTTGCTTATGTACTCACACAATTTTTTTTAAAACATGTTGTCGATGATAACATTTGTTCAATTTAGAAATTGTTAATACTCTAGCTCTTATTGATTCATCGATATACCTTATTCACGAAAATATTATAATCAAACTCTTGAATAGTTATTGGTCCCTATCTGATCCAACCAGTACTTGGTTGATGAGCATTCTAAAAATCTAGAATTCCTTTGAAGTTAATTCCCAACCAAACTTCCTTTGGTTCGGAACTTGATAATCTAAGCTGAGATGAACAACCTTATATTAGGGGATTATTTTAGAGCTACGCAATAACGTTAAAATGTTTGTGCAATACATAGTACAAAGGGTTGATCACCTGGAGTACGGGATGATGGTCCATATAGTCGTTTAGATCATTAAAGGTTCTGATAGAAACACACATTAACCTAGGACATAGATGATAATTATAGTCTTTTAGACTGTTAAAGGTTAAAGTAGAAATACTTGAAAATCTAGAGTATAGTTCGTGGTCTTGTGACCCTCAATGTATTCTTTGATGTTGATATCTATTGTTAACTTAATTGTTCATTATACCTTTGAACTCGTAGCTTTTGAATTAAAGTTTATTGTTCCGGTAAGAGAATTTTACCATTGAAAGTTCAGTTAATTGTCATTCATAAAATGTTATTGTATACTATCCTTCTCGTGGGCAATTGTTTGCTCACTCTTGCAGAAAACAATGCAGATGAAGTTAAGAAGTTTGAAGAGTTTTCTATAAGCAAGGGTAAGGGCACGATGCTTAATTAGACGACGTTTAATGTACCTTTTATTTATGAGGCTTATGTAATAGTTTTGATTATGGCTATGGTTTAATATTCCGCTGATGATTGTAATAAAGGTTAGATGACCTGTGATTTATTTTAGATTATGTAACCCTTTAATGGGAGATTGATTGTTTAAACTTTTGAGTTTAATTATATCCTTTGTTTATGGTTAGTTAGTTATGATTTAATTGGACAGTGAACACCAAATCTGTGGGATTGAAGTGCCCGGATTTGGGGGTGTCACAGAATGGCACTACATCTGGATACTAGTCAGCTTGATCTTTACGATTTCCTTAAGTTCTTCTAACATCGTTCACTAACAATGTTTTTCATTTAAAGCAAGTGTGAGCATTCAATTGCTCAGCAAGTCATAGCAGTTGAATAAACAACTTGAAGAGTTTAAACATTCCTTTAAGACTTCAATAACTGAACAAAGGTTATGAAGCAGCTTGAATAATAGGAATAATTCTGATTCCTATCATTTTAAAACATTAATCACATTCACTTTGAAATACTTTCATTTTTCTACCTTTTTCTTACACATCTTGTCTGGCTAGAATCATTAGCACAGACTTAACAATAATAGATCATATATAAACAGAGCATTCTCTTATTGAATAGTTAAATCACAGAACAGTTCATCTCATAGAAACACCGAAGTGTTCACATTGTGGCACAAGGCCTCATACGTTCCACCACCTTGTACAAATATCGCACATTCGCACATAGACAGAACTCCTCAAGTTCAACATCTAAAAAGTTTAAGAAACTAGCATTCATTTAAAATATGAATGAAGTTAGGAAACTTGCCTTACGCACAGCTACAGCTTACGCTTAACTGCTCATTCCAGTTCCTATGTAGTATATAAGAAAAATAACACATACACCAATTAGTCATGTATATTTGACTAATGCATTGCTTTATTTAACTTTACTTCTTAGGGTTCGCGTTCTTTCAACCTAAGTTTACGCGACCACTTTCATTACCGTTCTACGGCTTCATGACATACGGAGATGTCTTACTTATACGTTCATCATCTTTGATGTTTTACATTCTTATCTTTTTCTTATAACTTTTCTAGGACTCAGAACACATCGCTTCTCTGCTAGTAGTCCATATGGTACTCTGAGTGGTTTCCCACAAACAACCAACAAACAAGTTCCCATTTCGTCTACACTGCCATCACAGTGAGTTAGATCGGTTGCCAGTTTTGTATATTCCTTCACTCTCTAAAGGAATTGTTTAGCCCATCTCCCATATATCGACCATCAAAGTTTATGATCGTACCACAACCTAACTTATCTTAACTTATCCGAACTATTAAACTATAATATTATTAAGTCAATTTCTCATTCCTTATAGCTTTCTGGCAACTAAAAGCCATATCTCAGGATTCATTCTTTATCGACCAAGTCATATAGTCTTTAGTATACTCAGAGCGATCATTCAATTTAATCATTAACTCGGCTTCTTTACGTTATGTGTACTTGTCTTTAATTCAGCATCTTCATCATTCACAGGTTTAATCATTGGTCTTCATTATCTTACGGTCAAACCATAGACGGGGTGTAGGTTCTTCCCGTTTAATATTCGCGTACACTCAACCTTCACGTCCGTTGAAGTGTTCAACACTTACATTTCATTCTAACATTCTCATCTGACTCACATTCGACTTCTATTAATCTTTTTAGCGTTTGCTACGGCTTTCTTAATACCATTCTTTATTCTTCCTCAATGTCGAAGCCATACGGTTCGCGGTATGTTAAGACCGATCATTCAACGCAACTGCGTTGCGTTCATAGCGTCTATATGCTTTAAACTTATCTCTCATTACCACCACATAACATCGAAATGTTATTCATTACCCTCGTCCATCAACGTCTAAGGAATCACCATCATAGCAATCCCTCACGTTCGTTTATCGCGATTATGGTCCCTGGATATCGGTTCCATAACCCGCGTTCATATTCATTTAATCTCGTTTAATCTTTCCGTTCAACCTTCATTAACGGTTTAAAACACTTGATTAAGTGTTACATTAGTTGAGTATTATGTTCTTTATCTTTCCTTACGTTTCCCCCAAGAGTTAAGCAGTTAAAAGCTCTTCTCTGGCTTTTTCCCTACACTGGCGCTGCGGCGCCCCCAAAATAGGTATACATCACCCATTCTGACTTGCCAAAAACATGGTACAAAAAATAACTACAACTTTATTATTACAATTATCATGCAAAATACGACAATACATATTGTGAGTTTAAATACAAATGTTTTCTTCTAGACAATATCCACACTCAAATAAAGTCCTCATTAAAATTATTGATGCACTATTTTACAAAAATAGTGAGGACTGCTAAAATAACTGTCTAGGACCATCACTCTATACCCCGACTGGTTTCTGCTATGTTCACGCTTCTTGAGAAGAAAAATGGAACAAAAAGGAAAATGGTGAGCTCAACTAGCCTAGTAAAGAATATTATGACTAAGATAATATACAACAAATTATCCTTAGTCTTCAACAGGGAAAAATCTGATATAATATAATAGACAACAAGTTTTAGATCAACAATCGCAATGAAAACAACAATTCATTAGAAGAGTTAAGTAGAAATGAAATCTACTATCATCTATGAATTTAAAATTCCATCATCAATATTTTATCCTCAGTAACATCAATCAATATACATCTTGAATCAAATATTCATCTTTGCACTACGAGCCAAAGATATTCATTTTATATCACCAAGAGTCATGTTTATCTCACACACTTCTCATCTTTGCACTACGGGCCAAAGATATTCATCGAATAATCATACATCTTTGCACTACAGTGCCAAAGATATTCATCAAGTATCACCATTAAGGACTGAGGATGACGAAAAACATTTTAGAGAACGAATCCAGTGAGATAAAAGGATAAAGTTTAGAGATTCGTACTTTAGATAACTCAAGTTTAAAAGTACTCCATAATAAACCATAATGGAGTAAAATTCAAGAATAAAGATCAAAAACATGGATACAATCAAAGATAGTAACCATAATAGACATCTGGGACAAAGAAGAGAAAATTTTATTTTTTGGTGAATAGTGCCGTATTTGTGAATAGTGTCGTATACGTGAATAGTAACCCCGACACAAAAAGGTACAAATTCGACAATCAAACTCATATCAATATTTCGGCATAATGATATTGAAGAAAATAATATCATTTAAGAAGAAAATAACATCCCTTACCTCAAAATAACAGTATTTCTGATCAGAATATCGGATGTAAAGCCGAAGAAAACTTGCACTGAATAGCAACTCTCAAAGTATCTAAATACTCACAAAAATACGCTCGACAATATATAGAGAGAGAGAGAGAAAGAGAAAAAAAACTTGTTTCTGGTGTGATTTTCAATTCTAACCTAAGCGCCTATTTATAAGAAAATGCTAGAACGCCAAAGGAGACTAAATTAATAAAATAATATTATTTATTTTCCTCACCTACTACATATGCCACCAACCAAGACCAGCTATCACATTTGAAAAAATTCAGCACATGTTTTCACAAAAACAAAACTGGGTCCCACCCATAATTTTAATAAAAACATTTAATTTCCGAAACTTCAATAATTCATAATAAATAGCCCTTTTATCAGAAAAATACGAATTTTATGTCCATTCCATACAAAATCGAATTCTCTACAACTTTGTAGCTTTAAGTTTTTCCAAATTTCAAACAGAAAATATCTGAAATCCACAAACGGACAATTTTCAACACCTCATAAAATTCATAACAAATCATACGTTAATTTTTAACGGTTCAAAATTTGTGGACATATACTCAACTTATATATGTATAACATATCCAAAAATCACAACAATCCAACGGTCGGATTAAAATTATAACTCACGCAATAGAGCTTTAAGAACACTGATTTAATTTTTAATACCTTCATTCCGACAAAAATACTGATAAAACACCTCAATATTTATTCCTTCATTTATATCCACATAAAATAAATATTTCCTTATCATATAAATCAATAAATAATTATTCACAAATAATTTTACGAGAATCACAATAATGACAACCGGTAGTTCTCGGAAAAAGGGGATTTACGATAAGGATTTCTCTTCTTGGCAGCATTGATTAGGTGACCAAACCTCTCCTCGACGAAACTTTCAGGCATTGCTAATAATCTTTATCTAATAATATTATTCAAATAATATGAATTATTGATTTGATAATGGTAAATAGTGTGCGATGTGACAATTATTGAAACAACAATAATATAAAATATCAACGCAAAGAATTATTGAATCAATAAAATAAAATATTAAACAATAATTATCATATAATTCTTGAAGAAGTCTTTCACGTCTAATTCTACAAAATACTAAATAGAACAATTTAAACCACAACGCGTTTTTATAAAAAACGTTGTGGTATTTATTTTTATAACGTTTTTAAAAAAAACGTTATAAAAATATATGCAAAAACGTCGTAGAAATATATACAAAAATGTTATCTATTTAAAAGGTTATTTTTTTGATTTTAACTAGATAACATTTTTTTTAAAAACGTTGTCTATGAAAAAAAACACGGGGCTAAAAAAAAGGCGATTAAAGGCTCTCTTTCGCATTTATCACCGAGTTTCGTCTCTGATCTCTCTGTTTAGCCTCTTTTTCGTTCCATCTGGAAAACAAAAGCTAGATTTCCTGTAACTCGACGAGGTATGCACAATTCCAGTGAGTTTTGCCTGCTTTTATACCTTTTTTTTCCTTTCTGGAAGTTAATCTAGGGCTCGACCTCTCCCCACCGGAGCGCAAGCAATTCGTCCGGAAAGTTGTCGAATCCTACCTCGCAGACCTGCAATCCAAAGCTGAAGCAGCGCGATAAGCAGAGGAAGAAGAGCCTGAAGAAGAAGATGACGAAGAGGGAAAGAGAGGCGGTGCTAAAGAGTACGACAATGATGGAGATCTCATCATTTGTTGTGTGAGTTTAGATTCGATTCATTATTTTATATTTTTCTTGGAGTATTAGAATTAATTAAATGATTTTCTAAGTGTTTATAAGTAAAATGATTTTTTTATTTTTTGGTTTGATTATGAATTATTTCTTTGTTTGTGGTGTAGCTAACTGATAAGGGGAGGGTGACCATTACTGATTTTAAAGGGAAGACTTTGGTTATGAATTGTTTCTTTGTTTGTGGTGTAGCTAACTGATAAGAGGAGGGTGGCCATTAAACGTTTATGAATTATTTCTTTGATTATGACTATTTTGTTTAGCTGTTAGAGTTGGGTTTGTTCTAATGGTTTAGATGTATAGGTACTCAAATTTTCATTAAGAGTTTTAGACCTTATATATACTTCAATAGTCTATCCAAATTGTCATGTTCTTTGGGGCTGAAACTTATCGGCCTGTAAATGATTTTATTTATAGTAGTTTGATATATGTTGTAATACATATCTGAAGGGATCATTTTTTTACAGATATTGAAGGACTTACTCATATGGGTAGAGCAAGATCTTGGGCCTTGGGGTCCTCTAGTGCTATAAGTAGTGCTTTGGCATTATACAACTCATTATTACTTAACTGCAAGCCTGAAAAATGTTATGGCTGTTTCTCATTTAGTTTAGTTAACTGATATCCTATTTCTTTGGGTAGTGGCTATCATCATTGTGGCTGGAGTAGTATAATGTGTAATCACTTATTCTCAAAGAAGTAATTTGAAAGGATTACTCTAATGTGTATGAAAATTACTTGTAAAAAATTGTCGTAAAGCCCTCTCTTTAAACTATATTTTTTGATATGTTGCTTACTTGCTTATATATGGGCTTGACAGTATTACTCTATATAGCTCAAGTAATGTAATTTTGTATTACCTTTTATGTCGGCTGTCACTAAATCATTTGATAGTGACTTTGAGGTGATGGCTAGCCAACAGCAAAGAGGACAAATAGATGGAGATGCCTTACCTGTATTACCAACAAATGAAAAGGACAATTCAAGGGAAAACAATGTGGATAAGATTAAAGTTGTGGTATGTTATTTCTATTGTTATGGTTGTATTTGATCAATCTGTCTTTTAATTACATGCCACTCTCCTCCCTGTACTACACAACTAACACTTAAAAATATATATTTATACGAGTTTACTGCTTGCTTGAAAAAAATAAAGTTACTGCTAAACCAGCCTATTAGACGTCTGTGTAAAATTAGTTTGGAATCTTTATTAGTATATTCTAGTACTGGTAATTGATGTGATTTTTTCTTTTTACTTTCATAGAGACGATGATTGAGGTCAACAGAAGGGAGAAAGAGGCAGGAGTTATTCCAGATCCAGATATAGATACTTACATGAAGGTATTATCATCTCTACTGTTCTTCCTGTCCAAACTTCTGGAGTTATGAGACTGTCTCACAATGGATAGAATCTGCCGTCCTTTAAAGTAAGACTTCATGTACCAGAGATGTAGATACTCAATGCTAATGCTAGATACCTGTATTTAGCACACTATTAACTTCAATAGGCCTCTGCGGTGTTTTGTGGATCCCAAGAAAGAAGAGTCTGATGAGGAAGAAGATAGTGATGATTCGAATGAGGAACTCAATGATTACGTAAAGTTCTCTAATCCATTTTTTTCTTTAGCATATGCCATTTTTTTCTTTAGCATATGCCTGTTCTGCCTGTGCTTAATAGATTATAGGGTGATAATTGAGTTATGCTAGAATTGCCCAGTTATTAGAAAATCTATTTAGCTATAGAGTTCTGCTCCTTTTTAAAAGTAAGCAGCTTGAGTATTCTAGTTGCAAAATGATAAAGTAGGCTACTAGCCCCATCACTAAAGATGGTGGTAGAAAGTTTGTGCCTCGTGGTTGCCATTGGGTCATCATCGCTGACCTTTTCACTGCATGTTATATTATGGACAGAGTATGTCGAAGCTTAGACAAAGCATGTTGAAATGCTCTTTCTGTGCCTGGTGGTGTTGGCTTGGATCAGTTTTGGAGATAAAGCATATGCATTATTATGCATTACAAGTGGTGGTGATAGCTTCATGTCCTATAACACCTTTTTCTTTTATTCACAGGTTTAAGTGTTTGGTTGTATCATATGTGGGTCAGTATTTTTTTCTAATTACTTATTTACTTATATTTTTTTCTAATTACTTATTTACTTATTCACAGGTCAGTGTTTGGTTGCATCATATGTGGATTGTTTGAATTATTTACTTGAATTATAGTATTTTTTTCTAATTACTTATTTACTTGAATTATGTGGGTCAAGTTTAAGTGTTTGGTTGCATCCACTTTTCTCTTTTTCCCCTCCTTCATGTGATACTGGTATATACAGGGTTCATGATACCTCACCCCCCTGCTAGTTTTTAATGTGTTCCATTGTTTGTTATGGAGTGTAAAGTGTCAACAAGCCCTCATAAATTTAATTGCATTTAGTAGTGATTTTACTATAAGATCGTCTCTGACCATGCTCTAGGTACTCATCTTTTCATTTGATTAGGACTTCAACTTTCAAGTATAGTAAGTATTTAGATCACATATTTATTTGTTTTAATTGTCAATCTGCATTTAGATATTATTGAGCTCCTCCTTTACTGAACACTATAAGATTATTTTTTCCTAGTGCTGATAACTGTTGGATTTTAAATTCTGCAAACTCAGCATTATTGTTATAATTTTCTGTCTAAATTTTCTTTTAATTCATGTGTTCCAGGATGCATGGTTGTATTGGAAGCAAAACATTATCTGCAAGAGATTGGAGCCCAAGAGGATAAAGAGTGATTGATGACACACAAGAATGTGCAGAACATTACAAATGGGAAATCCATCTTAAGTGCAGCAGCAAGTATTTGTTCAAGGTCTTCAACCCCATCTGATGCAAGCTCAGGGAATCATGCATCAGGGACATGCTATGAATTTCTCATCTCAAATGGGTACCCATCTAGGTTTTTTTGCACATGCTTAGGTAGTAGCTTAATTAGAATGATAGTTTGGTTTATTTTGTGGATTGAAAAGTGAATTTGAGATGTATATATGGATAGTTTGGTATATATTTTGTGGATATAGTAATTTGAAACTTTAAACGAATGATATTATTGGGATGTATTTTGAATGGTTGATACATTTTGGCTTTAAATTTAAATGAGAATTTAGACCTTTTAGCTATATATCATGGCATTAGCATATTGCAGGTGTATTGGTAATGTAGGTGAACTACAACTTTTTTTTTTTTTTTTTTTTGTTAATCTACAACATTTTAAAAATGTTGTGTAAATGTGCCTAAACGTTGTCTGATATAGTAAACAACATTTTTATCCAAAAAACGTTGTGGTATCATACCTTCTACAACGTTTTTAAGCATCTGCTAATTTTTGAAAAATAAATCTACAAATTTTTTTTCCTAAAAAACGTTGTGTATTGTGCTTAACTACAACGTTTTAAAAATGTTGTGTAAGGCTGTCAAATAGATAACACCCTTAACCACAACGTTTTTCTAATTGAAACCACAACGATTTTTCCGCGTTGTCTATTTACTGTTTTGTAGTAGTGGTAAGAATCAATAATTCAAAAAATACTGTGTAATACCGTGTGCTACTGTGTAACCACACGTATTACTGTATTTTAATCACTGGATATTCCAACAGTGTTAACGGTAACAACTATGTCGTTATTTATAAAAACTCAAACTTGTCGTTTTCTTCATCCGATAGTTATTCTGTTATAGGGCCCACAAATGGATGCGCCGTCATACGAATATTCCCCGACAACAAGAATATTCCACGACCAAACGAATATTCCCCGACAAGAATGAATATTTTATAACCACTTGCTTATTTTGCAAAATTTGCACATTTCACCCATAACCAAAGCATTATATCAAATTAATTCCTTATTATTTCAAGATAATGAATATAGGAAATTTAATTTTATTTATAATAAGTTGGGGTCTTTAAACTCCTCCTTCTATCTCTCGTCTTGCATGACGCGAGTTTATAATGCCGGCTTCTCGTGCAGTATTTGCAGCGCTACCTTATAAGGCATGGTTGGCGCCGCGGCGCCAAGCCCTACTTCTCAAAAAATTTTCTAAGTGTTTACACTAGTTTGAAATGGTTACTTCCCGCTTCCACAACTTATTCGTTATAACTCGGAACGAGGTCATTCCAAATCTATTCTCTTCCTTATTTTACGTACTTCAATCCCCCTCGTACAGAACTTCATTCTGAATCCGTTAACGTGCCATTCAATTGACTTAATCGTCACCCTTCGTTCGTTTTACATTTTTGACGCTATATGTTTGTTCGCCCTTAATTCGGTCATCCGAACTCGGAATTTGTTTATTCTTGAGTCCACGACTCAAGTTTCTACATTCTCTTACATTTTTATGAAACCCTACACATTCGGGTTCATTTACTAACTTTCTAATTCTCGTTCGTCTTTTACAAAATTTTCACCATAACTTCATTATAGCTCAGTTTTAATCCGTTCTTCATGAACGTTTCTACCGTTCCTAACCAAGCAATAAACATCTAACTTATACACGATGGTTTTATACTTGTCCATCAACAACAATTATCCTACGATGGTTTTAAATTTGTCCATCAACAACGTTCTTCGTGTTCTTCGTTCGTTTTTCATTTTTAATCGATATTTTGGATTACAATTTCACTTTTTCTTTGAATTTAATGTTATAGAACACTATTCCTTACTTATTTCACCTACTCATTCATATAATCCACTCGGATCGTTCTAATTCATTATGAATCGTATACTTCCTTAAGAAATTTATAAACTAAACTTTAAATTCTTATTTCTTCATTTCCTCATGTTTTCAACCATATGAAATCATTCTTACATCTTTTACTTCATATTATCATTAAACTATGTTTTAACATAGAAAAATTCATTAAAAGTTTGGTTTTCGGATTACCTCTCTTCTTTAATCTTCCTCCGTCAGACAAAGGTTGCTCACGAGCAAGCTTTTCCGCTTCATTTTCCTCTTCTTTCTCCTATCCGAACTCTCTCTCCCTCTCTCTCAAATTGTAAGATTTTCAAAATCCCAAAATAATAAAATAAGCTTCCTATTTATAGAAAACCAAGGCTAAGGGTATTTTAGTCATTTTGCCCCCCCAAACCTCCTTACTATTCATGACTTAAGCACTAAGTTTACTTACTCCTTAAGTTTACTTAGCCCTTAAGTTTACTATTTCCACCTCCTTAGTTAACCTCCTTACTATTCACGAAACTTAGCCTGTAAGTTTCGTGGTTCTGTCTTTCGGGTTTCGTCCGACAGTTTTAAAAACTGCGATTCTCGAAATCCAAATATTTTTGGATATTTCGTCTTTCATTTATCGATTAACTTTTACGTATTCTTCGGATTTCCGAAAAATTAAAAAACACTTTTTGGTGTCAAGCGTTTTCCTTCACGTTTTTCCCTAACGTAGTTAAACGAGTGAAAAGTAAATAATAGTACTTTTCGTCATTTTTATTTCGTCCGATTTCTATAGGTTTTTCGAGAAAATTTTTTATCGGCTTACTTAACTTTTCACGACATATTATCGTCAAATCTTTCGACGGAATGTCATTTCGACATACCGAACTCTCGAAAAGGCTTAGGTTATTCAAACCCTAACCCTTAGATTTCATCGGGTGAATAGTTCCTATTTCGTCTTTTTCCCCAAAAATATATTTGTTCCCGAATTTTTTTTTATTTTCGTCTTGAAAATTCTTACTCGTTTAGTCTAGCTCGTAGCCAGAATCCTCCCGATTAATAATCATCCTAGGTTCTAGAACGATTAATAAACACATAGCACAAAATATTATTAATAAAAATTTATTTTATTAATAACTAACTCTTTAAACTTAAATTCTAGATAATCTGAATTTTCGGGTTGTTACACTCTTCCCCCCTTAAAAAAATTATGTCCTTAGAATTTCTTAAAATCACACCCTTACCCGGGTCATCACACCCACCCCTTCTTCACAAAATTTCGTCCTCGAAATTTTAGCTTACTCTTCTTCTCAACTACTCTTCAAAGGAGTCCTAATCTTTCAAACATTCCCTCACCTTCATAATTTTAGCAAAAATTATGAAGTAGAATGAACAACGAGAAATATAAAAATTCCTTTAAAATATATCATACTTTTGCTGAGGGGTCAAATTGACCATGGACTCTAACTATGTTTAACGGCATGACGCCGTAAACTTTCTTCCATGGTCAGTTTACAATCACAAAGAAAACAAACTACCTCTTCCATACGTAGGCGATCAACCCATTGTATAACCCCATTTCGGGGTGTGTTCACCTCAGACTTAATCATTAGATTCCGCACCAAAACAATTTGGTTTGGCACAACTCATCAAAGAAAGCTCGATTTTCTTTTAGACATGACATACCATTTGTCTAGCCGAATCAAGTAGCTTAGACCATACCAATAAATTGGATATCAACTTGAAACATTCGTCTAGTCAACTCAATTGACATCGACTACTTCTTTAAATTCTTTTTCAATTCATCAAAACGTTTTATGACGTCATGATACCATACTTTTCACGGTACGTTGAGGACTTCGTCAGTTTGTGACTTCGTCATTATACATCATACCATAGTGGGTTGTTGATCCTAAGATCACATCCAACACTAGGTTCAATTGCATTAATAACTCCATCCTTTTACCATTCTTGCATCGAATGCACGAATGATATAAAATTCATTTTGATATTTCAAATCAATTTTTGTCTAGCCGAAACTATTAGCATAGACATACCAAGAATAGTTCTTTAAAAATCCATTGGTTCCAAAAGTTGAACCAATTCTTTCATTTTCAAAACACGCACACATAAGCACGATTTCAATAAAGTTCAAAATCTAGCATAACTAGATGACTTAGAATATCCTATTCTCCATCTTCCTTCATTATCTTACTTGTAACAATACTTAATCTTCTCTAGCACCTTCAATACTAAGCCTACTGAAAATAACTTATTTTTAGTCTAAACATCCCTATACCTTAGTACAGTCCATCAACTTACCCCACATTATGAGTTCAGGAACTTTCCATAATAATATGAGTTTAAGAACTATCCCAGACAGACCATAAGCGCCCATTTACTGAGAAGTTCAAAAACCTACCATATCATTATGAGTCACGAACGTACCATAAGTATGAGTTTCAAGAACTCGCACCTACCTTATCGTTCTCTACCTATCAAGTATATACATGAGAAAAGATTCACTTTCTCGTCCTATACATCTTGACAGCACGACCAATTCTAATGATTATCACTGTAATAAGCTAAGCAGTTGTTACACCAAGCACAAACCTCTGCCCATAACAAAGGTTCATACAACTCAGCTATCACATAAGTCCTCAATTGAAATTTTACAACTTCTAAATTTCTCATTACTTAATACGAATTTTCTTTAATTCGTATGCTATCCTTTACAAATCAATCTGAGTTCTTCTTCCCGTACTACTTCGTAGTACTATAAATCATTCATCGTTTAACAGCTCATTTATTACTACGATTCACTATGATCACGTGGTGATTTTCTCATCCCTCTCTCTATGATTATAGTCTTAGGTACTCTTACCTAAGATTTATAACCTATCAGCTTTGATACCAACTTGTAATGCCCCGAAATCCGGTCTATCTTCACACCCGGATTCTGTACGTCACGAGTACATCATTCATCCAAACATACATCATTATATACTAAAATATAACCACATACATTCTACATTCCCGGGTTCTAAAACCTTATAACTCCTTTCATTATAAATAACGATAATTACATTATTCTTTACATCTTACACGAGTGACTTTCATCCGCCACTAAGGATACATAAAAGTTCATTAAACTAATCTAAAGTTCATTTAACTTATTTTATATTACAAGTCTTCGATTGATCTTCACGCTCATTCACATTATGAATGGCACTGCATCTGGATACCAGTCAACTTGATCTTTATGGGATCCTTAAGTTCTTCTAACATCGTTCGCTGGAAATGTTTTTCATTTAAAGCAAGTGTGAGCATTCAATTGCTCAGCAAGTCATAGCAGTTGAACAAACATCTTCAAGAGTTTAAACATTCCTTTAAGACTTCAATAACCAAACAAAGGTTATGAAGCAGCTTGAATAATAGGAATAATTCTGATTCCTATCGTTTTAAAACATTAATCACATTCACTTTGAAATACTTTCATTCTTCTACCTTTTTCTTACACATCCTGTCTGGCTAGAATCATTAGAACAGACTTAACAATAATAGATCATGTATAAACACATCATTCTCTTATTAAATAGTTAAATCACAGAACAGTTCATCTCATAGAAACACCGAAGTGTTCACATTATGGCACAAGGCCTCATACGTTCTACCACCTTGTACAAATATCGCACATTCAAGACATAGATGTAACTTCTCAAGTTCAACATCCGAGAAGTTTAAGAAACTAGCATTCATTTAAAATATGAATGAAGTTAGGAAACTTGCCTTTACGCCTCTTTACTTTTACGCTTGATCGCTCATTCCAGTTCCTATGTAGCACATAAGAAAAATAACACATACACCAATTAGTCATGTATATTTAACTTATGCATTGCTTTATTTAACTTTACTTCTTAGGGTTCACGTTCTTTCAACCTAAGTTTACGCGACCACTTTCATTACCGTTCTACGGCTTCATGACATACGGAGATGTCTTACTTATACGTTCATCATCTTTGATGTTTTACATTCTTATCTTTTTCTTATAACTTTTCTAGGACTCAGAACACATCGCTTCTCTGCTAGTAGTCCATATGGTACTCTGAGTGGTTTCCCACAAACAACCAACAAACAAGTTCCCATTTCGTCTACACTGCCATCACAGTGAGTTAGATCGGTTGCCAGTTTTGTATATTCCTTCACTCTCTAAAGGAATTGTTTAGCCCATCTCCCATATGTCAACCATCAAAGTTTATGATCGTACCACAACCTAACTTATCTTAACTTATCCGAACTATTAAACTATAATATTCGCTAAGTCAATTTCTCATTCCTTATAGCTTTCTGGCAACTAAAAGCCATATCTCAGGATTCATTCTTTATCGACCAAGTCATATAGTCTTTAGTATACTCAGAGCGATCATTCAATTTAATCATTAACTCGGCTTCTTTACGTTATGTGTACTTGTCTTTAATTCAGCATCTTCATCATTCACAGGTTTAATCATTGGTCTTCATTATCTTACGGTCAAACCATACATGGGGTGTAGGTTCTGCCCGTTTAATATTCGTGTACACTCAACATTCACGTCAGTTGAAGTGTTCAACACTTGCATTTCATTCCAACATTTTCATCCGACTCGCATTCGGCTTCTATTAATCTTTTTACCGTTCGCTACGTCTTTCTTAATACCATTCGTTATTCCTTAATGTCGAAGCCATAAGATTCGCAGTATGCTAAGATCGATCATTCAACACAACTGCGTTATGTTCACAGCGTCTATACGCTTTTAACTTATCTCTCATTACCACCACATAACATCAAAATGTTATTCATTCCCCTCGTCCATCAACGTCTAAGGAATCACCATCATAGCAATCCCTCACGTTCGTTTATCGCGACTACGGTCCCTAGATATTGGTTCCATAACCCGCATTCACATTCATTTAATCTAGTTTAATCTTTCTGTTCAACCTTCATTAACGGTTTAAAACACTTGATTAAGTGTTACATTAGTTGAACATTATGTTCTTTATCTTTCCTTACGTTTCCCCCAAGAGCTGAGCAGTTAAAAGCTCTTCTCTGGATTTTTCCCTACACTGGCGCTGCGACACCACTCTCCCTTCTATCTCTCGTGCCACGGCACGAGTTTGCAGTACCCGGCTTCCTAGTCTGGCGCTGCAGTGCCACTTTACAAGCCATGGCTGGCGCCCCGGTGACAAGCCCTACTTCTCGAAAATTTTTCTAAGTGTTTACACTAGTTTGAAATGGTTACTTCCCGCTTCCACAAGTTCTTCGTTATAACTTGGAACGAGGTCGTTCCAAATCCATTCTCTTCCTTATTTTACGTACTTCAATTCCCCTTAGACAGAACTTCATTCTGAATCCGCTAACTTGCCATTCAATTGGCTTAATCTTCACCCTTCGTTCGTTTTACGTTTTTAACGCTCTTTGTTTGTTCGTCCGTAATTCGGTAATCCGAACTTGGAATTTGTTCGTTCTTGAGTCCACGACTCACGTTTTCTAAATTCTCTTACATTCTTATGAAACCTTACACGTTCTGGTTCATTTACTAACTTTCTAATTCTCGTTCGTCTTTTACGAAATTTTCACCATAACTTCGTTATAGCTCAGTTTTAATCCATTCTTCATGAACCTTTCTACCGTTCCTAACCAAGCAATAAGCATCTAACTTATACACGATGGTTTTAAACTTGTCCATAAACAACAATTATCTTACGATGGTTTTAAATTTGTCCATCAACAACGTTCTTCGTGTTCTTCGCGTGTTCTTCGTGTTCTTCATTCATTCTTCATTTTTAATCGATTTTTTGGATTACAATTTCACTTTTTCTTGGAATTTAATGTTATAGAACACCATTCCTGACTTATTTCACCTACTCATTCATATAATCCACTCGGATCGTTCTAATTCATTATGAATCGTATACTTCCTTAAGAAATTTATAAACTAAACTTTAAATTCTTATTTCTTCATTTTCTCATGATTTCAACCATATGAAATCATTCTTACATCTTTTACTTCATATTCTCATTAAACTATTTTTTAACATAGAAAAATTCATTAAAAGTTTGGTTTTTGGATTACCTCTCTTCTTTAATCTTCCTCCGTCGGACAAAGGTTGCTCACGAGCAAGCTTTTCCGCTTTCGTTTCCTCTTCTTTCTCTCATCCGAACTCTCTCTCTCTCAAAGTGTAGGATTTTCAAAATCCCAAAATAATAAAATAAGCTTTCTATTTATAGAAAACCAAGGCTAGGGGTATTTTAGTCATTTCGTCCCCCAAACCTCCTTATTATTCATGACTTAAGCACTAAATTTACTTACTCCTTAAGTTTACTTAGCCCTTAAGTTTACTATTTCTACCTCCTTAGTTAACCTCCTTACTATTCACGAAACTTAGCCTCAGTAGTTTCGTGGTTCTATTTTCTTCGGTTTTATCTCGCGGTTTTAAAAACTGCGATTCTCGGAATCCAAATATTTTTAGATATTTTGTCTTTTATTTACCAATTAACTTTTATGTATTCTTTAGATTTCTGAAAAACTGAAAAAATATTTTTTGGTGTCAAGCGTTTTCCTTCACGTTTTCCCCTAACGTAGTTAAACGAGTGAAAAGTACATAATAGTACTTTTCGTCATTTTTATTTTCTCTGATTTCTGCACGTTTTTCGAGAAAAACTTTTATCGGCTTACTTAACTTTTCACGACATATTATCGTCAAATCTTTCAATGGAATGTCATTTCGACATACCGAACTCTCGAAAAAGCTTAGGTTATTCAAACACTAACCCTTAGATTTCGTCGGGTGAATAGTGCCTATTTCGTCTTTTTCCCCAGAAATATTTTTGTTCCCGGAAATTTTTTATTTTTGTCTTGAAAATTCTTACTCATCCAGTCTAGCTCGTAGCCAGAATCCTCCCGATTAATAATCATCCTAAGTTCTAGAACGATTAATAAACATATATCACAAAATATTATTAATAAAAAATTATTTTATTAATAACTAACTCTTATAAATTAAATTCTGGACAATCCTAATTTTCGGGTTGTTACAGGTTACCGTAGAGGAGGTGGGTGTAATAATCAAGAATTTTAAATGTCATTATAAATGAAATTAGAATTCAACTTCTAATGAGTTAAGCTTGACGCGGTTAATTTAAACCATTGTGTGACTTAGGGTGACCTTGTGTAATAATCTTTAGTTATGTAACTTATCTGAGCTTAGAAAGGGGAGCCTCGTGTGACATGATAACGATAGGTTGAAGGTTAAATTAACCTAGGGATAAGGATTAATGTTAAACCAGGGTGATCAAAAATAATTAGACTATAAATGAAATTTATGAATCATGTTGACAAATAATGAGTTGTACAAGTAATTATGTTCCAGCCCAATAAGGTCGGATTAATTGAAACGAACAATAAGTCCATTATAAAAAGGGTATACCTATGTAATTGACTCAAAAGAGGAACAGTGGCAACAACAGTGCTACTGGTACCCTCAGT
Source organism: Panax quinquefolius (assembly GCA_020205615.1). Lineage (NCBI taxonomy): Eukaryota > Viridiplantae > Streptophyta > Magnoliopsida > Apiales > Araliaceae > Panax > Panax quinquefolius. The sequence continues at coordinate 42,994,823 of CM035158.1, read as the reverse complement.
TGAAGTAGACCATTGGCCTACCCCTACCTTACCTTAATCACTGAACTTAGGAAATGATTTCGAAAGATGTGGACAGAGGCAAAGTTGGTAGGAACTGTTCACCAACTCTCTCTTAACCAACAGATTAGTCGGTAGAATTGGTCCAAAGGATTGGGTAATGGCCGACGAGTGGACAATAGCTTCTCTATAAATAGAGAACTTGGAAACACTTTAAAGGACTTGCTGAGATTGGATAGTTCTATATAGAGGGAGAATCAATAAACTGAGAGCAAAATGAGAAATCTGGAGGGAAAATTCTTCCAGTTCCGGTGATCGGGAAAGAAGGAAGGAGAGGTGAATGGACGATCTATTCAAGATACCCACGAGAAGGTATGCAAGCCTTAACTCAAAATCCTTTATTTTATTTTCGGTAAAAGGTTTATAGTCTAGTAGTCTTGGTAGTGTGGTTGTTTTGGACGAACTGTAATAGCCAAATGGAGAGGAACAATGAGAAAACACTTCCCTAACATAAACATTAAAATCATAATAGAATTTGGGACTGTTAACGCCAAGTTTAATAAGACACGTCCAATCACCAAAATCACGCGACCGAATCCCGCATAATAACGAGATCACACGAAAACTTTACGGTTTATTATCACGGGGATAGTTACGGTGTGAGAATAAATGATCTTGCCGCTCACAAGGTTAATATGGAGAACTTTTAGTGTTTAGTCTTTCAAAAGTGTATTACTTGTTAATTGAAACCCAAGCCTTGTATTTATAGCCATTCTCACTACATAGAATCCATCTCCGAGTCGATTTAGGACTCTTAAATATGGTAGTTACCAGTATTTGGTTCCAACACAATCTCCTTAAAAGGTGAAAGTGGAATCTAATCCCAACACTACCTTTGGAGTTACCTTATACAAGTATGATTAGGACTAGAATCTTTAACCATTTAAGTCCCTTATGACTCTAAACTCCATATGAGGGCTAACCCACTATATAGACCCAATCCAACCGATCCCATATAGACTGGTTTGGACCCTGGCCCAATGGACTCGGATGCCCGACCCCGAACGCCATAAGCTCAAATAGGACTCTGACCCAGAGGACTTGGATGCCCGAACCACCATAAGCTAGGAAGGACTCCGGCCCAGAGGACTCGGAACCCCAAACCCGAACATCTTCAACATCCCTATTGACTTCAGCCCAATGGGCTTAACATCCCCTTCTAGTGTCAGGCTTTTAGCCCATATGAGGGCCGACGAAACGCTCCTAAACATTTCCTCCCAGTCTCTTGTTATAATATATTTATAATTAGAGACTTGAGAAGACGTGAACTCAAAAAGTCACGACAACAAACGATGAGTTGTTTGGGGAACCTAAATGGTTTTTCTTCATTTTTTGAAATGCTACACATTTCCCCAAGACCTGGCCCCACCTGCCATAAATAGTTTTCCCGGGGTTTCGTGTCGTCTCACTATAAAACCCCCAACCCAACCACCAAAATCAACTTTTCCATATCTTCAGTATTTTAAATCTCTCTTTCAAATTTTTCGGCGAAGGCAATTCCAGATGAGTAGTCCACTTCTCGAAAATTTTCCAATTCAAGTCTTCCTTCTCATAAATCACCTTCAAAACTTTCCATTTCTACTTCTTTTTGCTTTAAACTTGCTTCAAATGGCTGATTCCAGCATTCTTCCCACCACTGAGCAAGATCCACCTACCGTCACAACCACCACCATTGTCGTTTGGGGACTGATTCCTATTGACTTCTGTGGCCCCTCTCATGATACTACTACAAACAAAGGTTAAATCTAAGATTCAAAACGCTTATGCCTCCGAAATCAACTTCTCCCATATCAATACCAAATCTACTATCACCTCCTCCCAATTATCCGATATCTGAACCCTGTTCAACATCCCAAAGGAGTACAAGCTTCGGGTGCCGAAGTCGAGTGAAAGGATGTACTGAAGTATATCGCCTTTTTCCTCTATTTCGTGGGGATCAGATTTGCCCAGCTGGTGCCCAATTCGTATATCCACCTCATCAGTTTCATCGCTTTGTGTCAGGAGGTTGGCATCACCCTCGGCCGTGACTTCTTCTTCGCCTTATTCACCGTTGGCAGGTCAAAGGAACCTGGCCTTCGGCAACTAAACAAACAACCCAACCAAGCCGTCCTCATCAAGACTCCCTCAAGCAACAAGGGATGGCATCCGTAATGGATATTTGTGAAGGGGACCGACCTCAATCTCCTCCCGAACTGGGCTCATCCCGATGATCCTATTGCCAAGGTTTCCAAGTTCTCGAAGGACCAGGCCGGTACTTTCAAGGAGTTCTACAAGAAGTTAAGAAAGACCGAGTAGAGCCTGGGAGTTTTTTCCAACGAGACCTAGTTGTACAAACATGGATGTAAGTACTTTATCCAAACCTCTCCAACATTCCATTAGTTTACTTTCGACTTGCTTCCATAACCATCATTCTGACTTAGTTCCCTTTGTGCAGTGACAATATTCAAACCCGAAGGGGCCGTTGAGTCCTTGGCCCCCTTTCCTATCACAACAGAGCCGATCCGCCTCCCTATCACCGACGAAACAGTTGAAGGGGAGACTATTCCCCTTTCCGAGCTTTCAACTGGATCCTCTTCGGCCATGGCTCCTCCGAACACCACCTCTACCGACCCCGTCAAAAAAAACATCATGAAGATGGATCGAGCGGAGAAGATGGCTTTGTTGAAAAAGAGTAGGAAGAGGCCTCCTCCTACCAAGGGCCCCTCCAAGCCATCTTCTTTGGTTGATCCAAAGTCGATCCCCCCTTCTCTTATATCGATGACGGTTGTTGAGGATTCCGAGGAAACCATGGAGGAAACTCTCGAACCTTAATCCAAACGGGAACGTCAAACCGAAGAGCCTAAACCACCAGTTGTGGTGGCCGACCCATTACCTACCTCAACCCCCACCTCCAAATCGAGCTCTTCACAAGGGACGCTGACTACCTACTGGCCGAAGAGTCCCTCAGAGGTGTTCCCCTTCAATCTGTTCGATCATTTCAAACTGCCTGGTGATGATGAACGGTTCAAGGGTTACTCCTCCGAAGAGTATCTAGTAGCTTACGTTAGGGCTCAATGTCAGGTAATCTCGAAAGCATTCAATTTGTTCTTTTATATTTATGCTTTGCTCTCCATAGCTGATGTATACTTTTGTGGTAGGCCAACGCCATTCTCGCTCGAGTCATTCTGCCTCTGGCCTGTACTACCAAAAAAGAGGTTCAACTAAGGTCGGATGTGTTACTTCTCGAAGCTGAGGTTCGGGGCCTGAACTCGGACTTGAAGAAAGAGATGGATCTTCATGTCGAGACACGAAATAAAGTCACCCGGGCCAAACGTCAGGCCGATGAGCTCAAGGGGCAATATTCTCTGCTTCAACAAGAGTTCGCCGGTCTCGGAAATCATGCCAAAAAACTCATCGAGGAAAGAGATCATCTGTCCGAAGAAAATAAGGATCGGGTGCAAGAACTACATGCCCTTGAGGAGCAGTTTACCGGGATGCATGAGAAGATGATGCATTTAATTCAGGAAAATAATGCCTTAAAGGAAGAACATGCCGAGGCCAAACAAATACATGATCGAAAGAGTAGAACGAAGAATCCCCCGCCTTTGTGAGAAGATCGTGGCTCGATTAAATAAAGGCTATGAAACTTATCGGGAAAAGGCTCGGACAAAGATTACAGCTGCTGGACACGATGCTTATGTCCTTGATTCTTCCGATGAAGAATCTGAAGCCGAAGATAGGAGTTCCCAAGAATAGCTTCTTTTAGGACTTATAATTTTTTGTAATCCTTTTTCATTCCAATGTTTGTATTTCTCTCGAGCAGTTTTGCTTGTAACTTTACCGACCTATTTTGTTGCTTTTGATCGGTTTAGTTTGAAGCTTATCTGATCGGACATTGTAAAAACTTGTGGATATATGAATGAAGTACAAAATTTTTCTTAGTAGTTTTCTCGATCAGTTATACTTGTGACTTTATCGATCGGTTACGTTGTTTCTAACCTTCTGATCGGCTTATGTCCAAAGCTTGTCTGATTGGATTTATAATTTTCTCGATCAGTTATACTTGTGGCTTTTACCTATCAGTTATGTCGTTTCTACCTTTCTGATTGGTTTATGCCCAAATTTTGTCTGATCAGATTTGTAAAAGCTTATGAATATAAATGGAGTACACAACTTTTCCAAAGAGAAATCTCATTTATTTCATTGATAAATAAAATGACTTACATAAATAAAGGAAAGAATGACATAACTTTTACTGGTAATATTTTCTAAGTCTTCCAGCATGCCATGTATTCTTTACTTCTGAACCATCCATTGCTCAAAGCCGGTAAGTACCCGGCTTCAGTACCTCTACCACTTCGTAGGGTCCCTCCCAGTTAGGCATCAGCTTGCCAGTGTTTTGGGGGTCGATACCTCTGACGCCCGAAGTACTAAGTCCCCAACCTCAAACCTTCTTTGTTTCACCTTCTAGTTGTAGTGTCGGGCAGTTCTTTTTTAGTAGATAGCTAACCTTATTAGGTCCGAATCCCGAACTTCCTCCAAAAGATCCAAGTTTAGTCATAGGCCATCGTCATTGTATAGCTCCTTATACTGACTGACCCAAAGTGTAGGAGACCCAATTTTAACAGGTATGAGTGCATCGGTTCCATAGGCCAATCTGAACGGTGAGTCTCCAATTGTTGTTCTCGGGGTGGTCCGATAGGCCCACAGAACACTAAGTAATTTGTCAGGCCACCGACCTTTCAATTCATCCAACCTCTTTTTGATTTCGTTGAGTAGAGTTTGGTTAGTGACTTCCACTTGACCGTTTGACTGAGGGTGAGCAACTAAAGTCTTTCTGTGCTGAATCCCCAACTCTTTCAAAAAAACTTCAAATTTTTCTCCCACAAATTGCCTGCCATTGTCCGAGACCAATGCCATCGGAATATCGAACCGATAGACAACACCTTCTTTGAAGAACTTCAGACATTCCTGTTCGGTGATCTTCTGTAGAGGTTTGGCTCAAACCCACTTGGTAAAGGAATCAATGGCCACGATCACAAAACTCACTTGTCTCTTGGCCTTCGGTGGAGTCCCCAAGATGTCGATTCCCCATATGGCAAACGATATCAGGGATAAAACCGAATACAACTCTTCGGGAGGATGGTGAGGGATGGCACTGTTCAGCTGACACTTGGGACATTTCTTGACAAAGTCTTTGGCTTCTTGGTAGATAGTTAGCCAATAGTATCCCTGCCTCAAAATCTTGTATGCCAGTGACTTGGCCACCATGTGATCCCCACAAATACCTTTATGCACTTCCCTAAGGGTGTAATATGCTTCCGATGGTGTCAGGCACTTGAGCAGTGGAGAACTGAAAGCCCTTTGGTATAGGTCTCCATCAATAAGGATGAAGTTTGAGCTCCTATGCTTGTTCTTTCTTGCTAATATGCGACCCGAAGGTAAAACCCTATCGGCCAAGTAAGATATGTACGGCATGAGCCAACAGTCAAGTCGATCCAAGGCTAGTACCTCCACCTTCGGAACGCTTGGTTGTTCCAACACCTCTTAATATACCGAACCGTTGAAGGAACTCGCTTCGGTTGTTGCCAATCGGGCCAAGGCATCTGCTACTGTGTTGTCTGACCGATCGATTCCCTGGCAACTATGCAAAGTGAAGTATGCGAGTTTTTCCTTTACCTCGGCTAAGTATCTTGTCATTCTTGCCCCTCGAGCCTCATACTCCCCAGATATCTGCTTGACAACCAGTTGTGAATCACTGTAGATGACTAATTTCTGCACCTCTAGGCTTCGTGCCAACCGAAGTCCAGCTAAGATAGCTTCATATTCTGCTTCGTTGTTTGTGACTTTGAACTGAAATCGGATGGCTTGTTGGACTTTGAACCCTTTGGGACTTATCAGTATAACTCCCGCACCGCTGACGTCCAAGGTTGATGATCCGTCAACATAAGGGGTCCATGAAGTTTGCCTCTGTTGCGTTTCAGTGACCGACCCACATCTGGTTCCGTAAAAGAACACTCCACAACAAAATCTGCCAATGCTTGTTGTGACGCCCCCAAAACAGGTATACATCACCCATCTTGAGTCGCCAGATACATGGTACATAAATCATCTACAAACTTAATTATACAACAGTCGTGCAAAATACGACAAAACAAAAGCTGAGAGTTTTAACAAGAATATTGTCATCTAGACAATATCCACACTCAATGGAGTCTTCATTACATTTATTGTCACACTATTTTATAGAATAGTGAGGACTACTATGGCAACTTATCCTGAACCGTCATTCCGTTCCCCGACTCGTCCCAGCTATATTCTCATTTCAAGAGAACAGTGAAAGAAATGGTGAGCTCAACTAGCCCGATGAAAAATATTATGACTAAGATAATGCAGAATAAATTATCCTTAGCCTTCAACAGTATAACAACTGATAGAATATAATAGACAACAAATTTTAGATCAACAACTGCAGCGGAATAAGCAATCCATTAAAAGAGTCAAGTAGAACATAATGTCTACTATCTCCTCTAGATTAAAAGTCCATCGTTAATATTTCATTCTTGTAATACTCATCAACAGTTCTTTGTTATACCCAAGATAAAAAGAACTATCATCACCTGTCTTCACCTAAACCATCAAAGATTATAGTTAAATCCACAATTAATATTTATAATCATGTAAATCAACAGTTTCTCCTTGCCACAAAGGCTTAATAGAACGTTTACTCAATATCCTTACCCCAAAGGTTAAACATATTCAATTGTAATAATAATGATCATACCAATCAGTTGTCTACCTTTGCACTACGGGCCAAAGATATTCAACTATAAAACCAATGGTCATGATCATACCAATCAATTGTCTCATCGATTACTACTACCGAAGACATTCAACTATTAACTAATGGTCATGATCCTGCCAATCACATCATCGAATTATCCATGCACTACGGGCCAAAGATATTCGTTATTATCACCAGTGGTTATGATCATGTCATACACTTGTCCATCTTTGCACGTAAGCCAAAGATATACAACTATAAAACCAATAATCCACAGTCCATCTTTGTACGTAAGCCAAAAATATACAACTGTAAAACCAATAATAAACAGTCCATCTATGCACGTAAGCCAAAGACGACTTTCATCACAATATAAGCATGAGGATGATGACAATGATATAAGCATTAATCAAACGAAATTAAGGAAATATTAAAAACTTTAAATTTATCCTGAGTTTAAAAATATCCAAATTGTCAACATGATACTGCTTTGTGGAGTAAAATTCAAAAATAATATTCATGTACCAAAAATAATTTGGACGAAAAGAAATATATTTTTGGGTGAATATAGTACCCATGAATAAGACTTGAGAATAAGACCTCGTGAATAGTACCCGACACGTGAAAAGTGTCCCAAATACAGGAGTGAATAATACTAGAGTGAATAGTAATCGGGTGAATAGTAACTTGTGAATAAGAACTCATGAATAGTACTCAAGACACGAAAAGTGCCACAATACTGAGTGAATAATACTAGAGTGAAGAATAGTAATTGGGTGAATAGTAACTCATGAATAGTAACTTGTGAATAGTACTCCGGCACGAAAAGGGCCCCGAATACCTAAGTGAATAATACTAGAGTGAATAGTAACTGGGTGAATAGTAACCCATGAATAGTAACTTGTAAAAGAAAAAATACCAAAGAAAATGATATTTCATGACGAGTACAAAAGAAATGATATCTCATACAAGTATAATAGAATATACGAAACTGCAAATAGATTTTCACCCGTCATGCGCTAATCCACGTAGACATATCATTTTCACAATTTAATAAAGAATGAATACGAAGGATCATTCACCATACGTCTTGATAATCCACATATGTACATATTATTCCAATGAATAATAAAGAATGGAATAACAAAAGAATTCACGAGTATCACGATAGATCGCATGCATGAGTTATTCCAACAAAATAATAAATAATGGAACCGGTCGTGTGTAATCCGCACAAACAAGGTTATTCCAATGAATAATAAAGAATGGAACCGAATCAAATGCGTGTCATAGATGTATGTGATATTCCAAAATAATAATACGAATGGAACCAGTCATACGTAATCCGCATTGCATGCATGGATATTCCAAATGAATAATAAAATGGAATAATGTAAGAATTTCATCATATATGCGGATTGCTTGTATAGGCAGTTATTCCAACATAATAATAAAGAATGGAATAAAAGAAGATTTTCACCATGTATACGGTGAGTCCCAGTGTATACGAGGTTATTCTAATAGAATAATAAGGAATGGAATAACAATAGCTCTCTTCGTGAATCTGAAAGAAATAATACCCTTACTATAATAATAATATCACTTACCTCAGAAGAAGACTGGATACTGGAATAGTGAAATGTAGCAGACTTCGCTTCTTCTTTCTCTCTATAGCTTCTCTCTCTATAATTTCTCTATAATAATTGCTCTATAGCTTTAGTGAATTGGAGAAAAATAATGAAGGAATGAGCTTCTATTTATAGGAAAATATAGTTTCGATAATTGTACGTTTTGGGGCTCAAAATATTACAGTATAATACCTTCCTCTTTTTCTTCATTTTTAATTTAGTCCTGCAAGTATTATCAAACTTGCACCACCTCCTCTAATAGTAAATCATGTGAATCAATTGTAAATCATGTGACTCAATAGTTCTAAACATGTGAAAAAAATTAATTATAGTATAGTACCTTCATCTATACCTCAATTTTTAACTTAGTCATGCAAGTATTATCAATCTTGCACCAACTCCCCTAATAGTACATGAATGTGAATCAATAGTACACACATGTGAACAAATAGTTATAAGCATGTGAATTAATAGCAATTAATTGCTCATTTATCTGGTTAATTACCCGATTGGTCAATATAACCTCCAGACATCAATTATTATCGAAATAAATATCGATTTCCACTAACACTAATAATTCCCATACATTGGAACTATCAATTTCATCTTTAATCAACACAAACTAATTCATCATTAATATTATAACTCACAATATTTAACAATCAGGTCGTTCCCAGGAAAAGGGGGCTTTCAGATAAGGATTTCTCCTTATTGGCGCATGATTAGGTGACCAAACCTCTTTTGACAATCTGAAAGTCGCATACTCTGCTCTTTCTTTTCTGAATAAAACAGAGAGCACCCCAAGAGATGTACTTGACGAATGAAACCGATGACCAACAACTCCTATAGTTGGACCTTTAACTCCTAAAGTTCAATAGGAGCCATTCGATATGGGGTTTTACAAATGGGCTTTGTACCAGGTTCTAGATCAATAAAGAATTCAACTTCACGCCTTACGGGGTAGGCCAGAAGTTCTTCAGAAATACGTTAGAAACTCACTAACAATGTAAATATTATTATTCAATCGACGTATTTTTGTTCAAGTCCATGACATGAGCTAAGAAAGCTTGACATCCATTTTTTAATAAACGAATAGCTTTATAGTTTGATATGACAGTGATTGACTTTAGTGGTTTGGTTGCTTGAATTTGCATAACAGGTTGGTTAGGAATATAAAAACTAACAACCTTATGAAAACAATCAATTTTGGAATGATGAGTAGTTAACCAACCAATCCCTAAAATCACATCAAAAGCAAGTTTCTTTAAAGAGATAAGATCAATAGGTAATGTGATGGTGCCAACTTGGATCAAACAAGATTTATAAACAATGGATGTAATGAAAGTTTCTCCTAACGGAGTCTCCACAGATAAGTCAAAGTCTAATTTCTCCGGAGTCAAGTTTAAATGTTGAGCACAAGCAGGAGAGATAAATGAATTGGTAGAACCAGTATCTAGTAAGGTATAAACTTCGTAAGAGTTTATGATTAGCTTACCCGTGATCACCTTATTCGGGTTCCTCACATTTTGGCCAGTCACAACAATCACTCTTCCAGGAACCGCCAACTTTGACTTTTCTGGGACAGTCTTTTGAGTCACCATCCCCGCTGGACTTGGTTTCTCTATAGTACAATCTCGAGCGATACTTCCTTCCTTTCCACAATTATAACATACCTTAAACTGTTGTGGACAGTTTGCGCTGATGTGTCACTCTTTTCCATATTTATAGCATACGACCGGTGGTCGTTCTCCTCCCTTAGAAACAATTGATGTTGGTGCTGACGTCTTCACATTGTCATTGTTGAATCTCCTCTTTTTGAAACTTTCACTTGACTCGCCTCTCCTATTATCATGGCCACGATTACCACCAGAGTGGTTACCGCTTTTGTCTGTATTTTTCCCACCCCGTTGGTTGTCATTTCTCCGATGACTGTTGTCACCGGTATGACCCTGGTTGTGGTCTCTCAGTTGAACATACTCATTATCGTGCTCTAATAATTGAGCCATGTTGACAACATCTGAATATAGAGAAAATTTGTGAGAAATGAGATATTAATGTATGTCAAGTTTCAAACCTCTTAGAAACATCCGCGTCATACGTTCCTCATTTTCCACCAAATGAGGTGCAAACCTGGATAACTCCACAAACTTCGCCTCGTACTGGGACACCATCATGCTGTTTTGTTCCAATCTAATAAACTCCACCTCCTTCATATGACAAATACTTTCAGGAAAGTACTTGTCATTGAACAGTTTCTGAAATGTTTCTCAAGACATGTTGAGTGCGGCTGGCTGGGTACGCTTCACAGATTACCACCAGTAATTTGCCTCACTACGAAACATAAAGGTGGAAAATGGAACCTTCTGTTCCTCCATGCATCCCAAGACATCGAATATTTTGGTAATTTGCTTGACCCACGTTTCTGCCTTAAACGGATCCGGCTTTCCCCAGAATTCTGGTGGTCCCAACTATTTGAAATGCTTGGCTGTGACAAACCGCGCGTTGCTATCATATCCACCCGTATTTTGTACACGAGTCTCCCTCGTTTGATTTTGCATGAACTGCAAAAATCTTCTAAACATCCCGTCGTTCATCGTCTGATCAGTGGTGTTGTTTACAGGAGGAACATTGTCGTCCTGTTGCACGTTCTCCTAATTGGTGAGTAAATGTGTCTCCACGGTCTCATTTACTCCATTGTTAATATTCTCAGTTGCCATTCTCAACTACTGCCATAAAACAAGGGTTAATTAAAGAAATTAACATATCACATAATATCCCTGTATTTTGACCAACCAACAAATAAGCTTAGGTAGGACACATGATAAGTGGATTTCATTTCCACGAATCATTGTCCATTTCACGCTTAATCGTTGCTATTTTCTTGTTTTCATGTTTGTTTCTATTTGTTTTGTGTTCTTTTATGTGTAGGGTGGTTGTTGTGGCATTTAACAAAGAATTGAAGTCATTAGGAGCATTTCTGGAAGTAAACATGAAGTTAGCAAAGTCAGTTTGCAGAATAGACCCCCACTGGGGCGAGCCCTTTTTGC